>CM052221.1:24677664-25064475 GCA_028454225.1 Lasioglossum leucozonium | reverse complement strand
AAATGCATTGCTTGCAATGTCTGTACTGATCCTAAGTCTGTGTCCTACGTCTGTGCATCTGATTTTTTGAACAGTCGGTATTTCAGAACATGTGACATGAAGTCCCATAAGATAAGACTGCCATACTATGTGCACAGACGATCTTATACCTCGTCTGTGCTATGTGTTCGTTTTCGTGGATCTAGTTCCAACATTTGTCGTTCGCCAGCGTAGAGGCCGTAAGAAAACCAGTTATTATTGTGTGAGACACGAAACTCCATATGGTGATTGGTCTCTGGTCTACTCTCATACCTCGTCCGTGGTCCGCAATGTTGCAATGTCCGTACGGTCCTGTGGCATGGAGTAGGAACCACCCTTAAGTGAAAAGTAAAAACCCTTGAATATTCTTACCCATTGTGCACGTGCTTCTTTTGTTTCCATCGATCGAAACACGCCTCGGCTTTCCAAAACCGACCGGACAGCAACAAGTCCTGAGGTATCATCAGGAATGTGTTACAAAACACTGGTATACGTGTTCGACATCCGCGCATTACCCCTAATTAATCTGGGCTCCCCAGGGTGGAGGAAAGGGGGGAAAATCCGTTCGATTCGTTTGTAGTTGACAACGGTCGTGTCCCAGGGGTGAAACGCATTCCTATAAAGATCCAGCCGCGAAACAACAATAGTGGAAAAAGGGTAACCGTGATCCGTGAAACTATTGCGTAGCATTTTGTGGCGAAAACACACGTTCCTGGATAGTCGAGCAGGCAAAAAGATGCTCGACGATGCCATTGGCCCGAGCATGAGTTGCTGAACGAGCGTCGCATTCAGCGACCTTCGCCCCTAAATGGTCAGAAGCCGGATGGCACCTTTAAGGGCATAGCGCGATCGCGCATACCGTTCGCACCGACACTCTTTTCTGCAGGGAATAATTAATGCAAGGTTGGGACGACGATGGAACAACAGGAGCATGGCATCGTTCAACATTAGGCTGGTGCATATAGAAATCGTTTTTTCCTCCTTTTGCAATCGCTGTTAAATGTTCCGTTGCTGTGGCGCGTCGCACGGGCATCGATCGGATAGAAATTTCGTAGACTGGAGACTTGTTTTTACGATAGTTTTCGCAGTTTCTTTATTGTGGTACAATTTACTTCGGGGCAAAACGAGCCAAATGTTTCGAAGGTGAACCAGAAGCTGTGGAAACGTTCCAGGTTCGGGTTCTCGACAATATAAAATATTCAATCTTCGTACTGTCGTCCTGGTTCGCCGCGGTTTCCGTGTATTACTTACAAAAATGTCCATCGAACGATGTCAATAATAATAATTATAATACAATCTTATCTGACGAGGTAGTGTACAAAGTGTGGAGGAACGGTAACAATAGTCGGATGCGGTAGCGAAACGAAAAGTAACGGGTTAGAAAGTATAATTACGTACGGTGCTTAAATGGCGAGGTATGGCGTGTCCTCGTGTTCGGGAACTAAGCTCGACGTTTCCTATGCACCAACCTAATCGCGCGTCGAGAACAGAAAACGTCACTTCCGATGACCGACCGACCGCCTCTTCGAGATGTGCGAACGAAAAACGTGTCAAGTTCCGTCGGGTTATCAAAATTATCTTCTAAAACTGTACATTAAATAATATCAATATCCTCTTAATTACGTGACAATTAGATGTCGCCCGGGCGCGGGCGCGGGCGGGGCGAGCCTTAACAAGATCATCAAAGAATATCGTGATCACGCTCGAGATCTTTGTGTCCGTAGGTATGTAATTAGCGATACGACCTGGAACATTGAATTGGATTAACTGTCTAGACCGGGGTTCCGACAATTGTATATTTGAAAGTGGACGTGATCGATTCCGTAACACAGGCAACAGTTTCAAGACCAGTAAAATCGTTTTTCACCACTTTATTAACTCTCACATTCCATTCCTTTCGCTCGCTCACTCTTTTCCCTCTCTCTTTCTCTTTCTTATTGCATATCGTCCCATTCTGCGGTGAACTGAAGAGAAAACAAAAACAAAGAACAACGGTGGAGTCCTCCGAGACCCTTCCTCTTCGCGTTCTCCGTTCTCCATCCACGCGCATCGGATATATACGCGCGTCATGGAACTGACAAGGAGAATGCACGACCTTCGGCTCACCTATGTACCGTGGTGAGATAAGAAAAAGAGTTCCGGGTCGGCGTAGGGGCCAGATGATCGTACCGTTAGGTTCGCCTATTCCAACCTTAGACGTTCCCGCAGTTCCAATGTTTTGGCTTGGACGTCGCACGCTTCAGCCAATATTTCGGCTAGAGCCGAAAATAAGTGTGAAACGAGGCGTGCCCCGTCCATTTCGATCCAACCGGGCACGAATTCATACCTATATACGTCGCCGCATTGCTGCCAGAGATCTTCTCAACTCACCACGGTAGTTGGCAGTTTGCATCCTCATAGAGTTCGTTCTTCCGTTTATTGATACGGTACACCGTTTGTTACAGCGGTATTTCGGGTGGCAATAAAACTTGTTCGTATCTCAATGGGCATCGTGTATCTGTCCCTATAACGGTATTACATTCGTAAACAGAAAAACGAACTGTATAACGAACTTTTGCAAAATTTCAACGAAATCGGTGATCCGGAAGACGCGCACTGTCCTCGCGAGCGAGACCGCGTTCGCCATTTGCGCGGTGGAAACGTCGTCCGTGCACGCGCGTGCGCGCTCGCGAACACTCTTTCTCTCTCTTTCTGTCGTACAAATATTGTCGCTCGGAAGATACAAAAACACGTACCACCGGATCAAACGACAATTATAAAAGGGCTGCCGGAAGAAAGAAGCGGGGGATCGATGGGTTCAGAAAAATTGTGCGTTTATTAGTGAAGACGACGCTCGACCAGCGTTCCAACCGTTCGCTGACCCCCTGCGCACTTTGTGCACCCCCTTTCTCGCCCCTCTCGGGGTGGGCTGTGGGGGGAGGGGGAGGGTAGAAGAGCCTCTCGGCCTTGCGTGCCTCGAGTGTCCTCCGCGTTCTTCCGCTTCGAGACTCTCCGTGGTGCCCTGCGTCCGATAACAAAGCGGGGGAGACAAGCATACTCGTAGCTTCCATTCAATCTCCATCTTGCAAACGTTTCGCAAGCCTCCAACGCCGACTTTCGCGTCCTCTTCTACTCGGTCTCTACTTCCGCTCCAGTTCCGAAGTCACCGTTTCAAGCGCGTACCCGTAACGCCATCGCGCAATTTTTAGTACATACTGTGTTTCGCGCTTGCTCGTTTCGGTACACGTGCACACGGTTTAATTGAACGCATCGTGCACGTGGAACACGGAGATCTCCGATCGAAACGCGGATATTTTGATTTCACGCGCACCCGTGAAATAGGAACCTGTATTTAAGAACACGGATCTCTTTAATCCTTTAAGCTTTTACACATCGACGCTCCCAAACGGGAACAGAGCTTCGATCGTTTCCTTTGCGTCCTTGTATTCCTCGTTTCTGCGATTTCTTTTTTGTTTTTGGTGAAATACACGGACTGGCATATTCGGATACTGTTAATAGGAAATAATTTTCTTAATTCGTCAGGGACAACGCGCCTGATTCTTGGATTCGTGACGCAGATTTCGAATAGAATCTATAATACTAAATATGTATATGTTATTAACGCTTTACCTATCGGGATCCGAATGATCGGATTTTTCGAAATTAACGCTTATACATTCTTGCACGACTACCCAACCGAGCCGGTCTCCATATTCAGACTCTGTTGTTCTTTAACTTCTTAGAAAAATGCAACTCGTTTGGTCCAATAAAACAATTATTATCTTCTTAACGGTATCCGAATATTACCATGAGTTACTGTACCTTTAATACTGTATCATAACAAATGTTCAATAACATCCTTGAATTAATAACGTCGCTGAAAATTGTCCGATTCGCCGGTTCTTTGGATTATTCTTGTCTTAACGTACGATATTAAATAAATTTCAAACTTCTACGTTTGAGACTCTGGCCAATATATCCAAATGGAAAAGCTTGAAGATCGACAATATTCGTGCTTTCTGAAAATGCAATTTGTAAAATCGACGAATAGAAAAACAATTTAAAAATGAGACAGCGTTTAATTTGTTTGGACCTGTATTCGGTCTATAAAAGGCTAATACACGTTCGGAATCGTTATCTCTCTTCAGTCGTACTTTGCAGAGACAGGAAGACAACTAAGCAAAGGAACGAGGGACCGAGTTGATATTGAGCACGTGTATTTTTCGAATTATCCAGAGAAGATTTCCTATTGCCCCTTGCGTTGTTCTGCTAGTCACCTTGTCGTCGCTGCACATTGCATACAAAGCTTGTCGCAAAATTAACCGAACTTGAAAATGGGCACCCAAGTTTCGATAATACAAAACTTTGATCATCCAGACGCTCTTTAATCAGTTTTATTGCATGTTCAAGAAATTTGGATCGGTTAATTCTTCAATAATGAGCAAGTTTCAAATATCGGATAACGTTCCAATGCATTTTTACTCTCAGCATTAAATCGACGGGTTTTGATATTTTTAATTTACGATTATTGCGATTGTAAAGATACATCCATAAGGAATTATTCAACAAATTTTTCGGGTATATTACGATGGTATAAAAATTGCCTGCCACTCCATTTCGGCGGTTTCGGTTATTTTCGCGACACGCCACGCGACACAACGAATCAACCTCCTGGAACTTCCCAGAGGACTTCGGTAACGCCTGTTACATTTATAATCTCGTTAAGCTCGCGTTTATCTCGCGGCGTCGAATTCGATGCGTTCCGTTCTCGATAAAAAAACCGTCGTTTACCCTGAATCGTGTTTCTTAATTTGTACCCTGGGTTGAATTGTTGCTGTCCGACAAAGGAGTAGAATATCCGGTGATAGAAGGGTCAAGATTGAAGAATCGTCTTAGAGGAGGGTCGATAATCGTTCGTGGGGCGGAAAGAGATCGCACGGGAGCGGAAAATGGCGACGCGCCAGGCTGTGCCTTCGTCCTTTATTTTCTTTTGTTTTTCTCGTATTCTTTCTCGCGAGACACGTGGAACAACAGGATCAATGAACGAAGAAAACCGGTGTGTTCTCACTCTCTTTCTCACTCACTGTTTCGCACACTACCTCCCACTCTCTCCCGCCCTTTCTCTCTGCCTCGCGCGCGATTCGCACCTCGCCACCCTTAAACGCCGAACATATGTAGCACATGTACGTGATTCCATATATATTTATAATATATATATATTTTTTTGTTTCATTTTATATTTATATATATATATATATATATGTATATTTATATATTTGCATGTATAATTAGTTTAATTCTCCCCCCTCGTTCGTGGTAACTATCTATAATATTATCTACAGGGCAGTAGCCAAACGCTGTGCCAGACTGTGCGACTTGGTTTCCCCATCGTTTATTTTCGCTTGCGTCTCTCTACCCACGTGGCGCGATCGACTCGCGACGATGCGGTGTGCGCTCGTCGACTTCACTTTTTGGTTTGTTTGTTTTCTTTTTTGCTTTGTTTTGTTTTATTTTTCTTTTTCTTCTTTTTTTCTCGTGATCGATCGAGTTCGGTCCTCCCGAGCGTCGGCGACCGACGAGCTTCGAACGAGTTCAGGGTCTGCCACCCCTGTTCACAGAATAATCGCGAACGGAACGGTGTCAAGACTAGAAGAAAATTGGCACGGAGTGAAAGCAAAACGAGATCGTTTCCTCCACGCAGATAATCGCTTTGGAACGACTCCCCCGATCGACAACGACTACGCGTTTTCGTACACTTTCGTACAGTTTCGCGTTAGCAACGATAGATGATCGAACGCATTTGTTTAGAAAATAGTAAGTCATTCTTAACTCTGTCGAGGTTGCCGTTGCTTAGCCCATTACTTACGTTCATGACGCGCAGCTGAGAACACGGTAGAAAGTTATTCGGCAGCAATGTTAACCTCATGGTACACACCAATGATTCATCTTGAAAAATGTAATCGAATGATTTCTTTCGGAATTATTTTCTAAAAGAAGATTTTTAAGTTGTTTTATTATACGATAGAACGGTCATTGAGAAGCCTGCTGCTAGGTTTCCGGTAAGGAATGTATTCAAATAGAGGAATCGAGTAGAGAAGGCTTGCGCGATAAGAGTGATTTGTATATTTATAAATACGCATCTTCTTATCAAATTCGACCGCCACAGAGTTAATTCTTTCTATTTTATAAAGCGATTAAGATCGTAGACTAGCACAGCTTGTCGATCGTAGGAGCTCGATTAAACACGAATCTGCACGTGTCTCTTTCTGTTTTGGAAAAAACCTGACTCCACGAGGGAGCTTGTACCTTCGACAAAATTATGCGAACGTACGCGGAAGCGAGACTCCTGGCACGTGTCAAATCGTGAGCGTGTGTCCTTTTGTGCGCTCGTTGCACGGTTCCGAGGTCCGCTCGAGTGCGAATCGTTTCCGATTCATCTCGCATTCTCTATCTTTAATACAAATGGAAGTTAGGATCAACAGATCGCTTAAATAAAATAATCTCTTTCGCGTGTTTAACGATTCCGCGAGAACTAGGTGTTTCAATTTCCCACGGGAAAGATTCGATCGAATCATGACTAGACTGCCGAAATTGACAACACTGTTCTTTCAGTGAACTAAACTCTTATCGTTTTTAAACAGCCTAACGCATAAACTCGCAAATAGACCGCGGATCTTTAGTGAAAAATAAAAATTGTCTTGGTCGATCGTAGGAAATGGAAGTTGGATGAGAATGCACTTTTTTCTTTCAACAACTTTAACCCTGGGACAGTGGACCGTTTTTACAACTATATCATTGATGATGTTTAGAGGGTCAACAAATCGAAAGTAACGTAACGATGCTCTCAGATTCTTTTTCTTGGTTCTCACTCGTCCATTCCTAAACGCATAAGATCCGCAGTCTACTCGTAGAGTTTCGATGCCTAATGATCCGTAAACAATAGTAAATTGTTTGGTAAGTTTCAGAGCGACTGGTTTCGCCGGAAAAAAACTCGCGCCGCGACGTTTCCGCTCTGGTGCCAATAAAATGGCGGCTGCTCGGATCTCGGAAGTGGTTGAAACTCGTGGCCCGAGTGAGTATATTCCCTGCTTAGGCCATTTTCTGTCATCGACGCCATCGTCCTCGAACGATGCTGACTAGATCATACCACTGTCTCCCCTCCTTCGTGTTCGTCCACCTTGGTCGTCGAAGTAGTCGTAACGGTCCCTTCGTTCGTGAAAGCGAATATCGAAATTCGTAGTCCCCCTTTGAACGTGAAACGGAAGTTGAGCGTCGCGACGTGGACCGGTGTCGCCGAGGAAGATCGTCCTGGAGCACTGTCTCGCTTTATCCGCCTCTTCTCTTCGTCGTTCGCGCGACGCGCGTCTCGTGCGATCATTCGATAACCAAGTTACATGAAACTAAAATTAACTAAAGTATTCGAGACCGATCGAAATGAATTTTTCGAAACATTCGCCACGGTCTTTCCCGGAAAACTGTGCCCGAAGTGCTTCGACTTTTCTAAATGCGTTCCATCTCGATTCATGTACATACAACTAAACTGTGCAGATCGTTGCCCGAATGGTTTTACAGAGTCCAAGTAGCGTGTCCGATTCGTTCTTCTGTAAGAAAAGATGATAACTTAAAAACAGTTCTTCGATGTCGATTTTAAATGCATGGACAACGATGAATGATCTTTCGGAAGCATTTCGAACAACGGAATATGAACAGTTCGCAACCTGTAAGCTCGATAAGTTCTTCGCCTGTTCAGGGTTAAAGGAGAGAACCTGTTTCGAGGAGGTGATAGCGTTTCTCGCACCCGAAGACTTCTTCGGTACGATTAACAATACCTTCGACGCTCGATCGTTGATCGATCTTCGTCCCGACTAGAGAGGCCGGCTCGGTTTCCCGGTCGCGTTTTCGACGATTCGCCGGCGAGGTTTCGGACCAAAGGTAAAGGTCCATCGGACAAAATACGTTGCAGACGAAACTCCTTGTCGCATCCTAGAAAAGTCACCCCCTCTTCTCGTGGTCCCGTTGCAGTAATCGCGATTGTAACGAAACGAGGGTACTTCCGCGATCAATTTTAACACCCGGAGATCGCTCGCGGCCGCTCTGGCACGGTATCACAAATAAGACCAAGCGGAACGGGGACCCTTTTCCCGTTTTTTTCTTCTTATCTCGGAAACGATCGGGAAACGAGTCCCTTCTCGCGCAGAAGTTTCGCGTGCGAAGTGGGCGTCGCCCGCCACGTCGCTATCACGGCATCTCGACGCTCCTCCGTCGATCTCCCGTATACTAACGATCGATTCGATCGATGAGATTCGTTCCCGCTGATGAATATTGCTTCTGTCGCGTCGGCCGCTGCGACGAGTGTCCCCGTGGCGTGCGAAACAACTTTCCTGCGCCATTTTCGAGACGCTCGTGAGCCACGGGAAATCAGCCCGCGAAATTGCTGTACAGTCAGCCCTCGTGTAACGTAACGCTCGTGCAGGGTGCCCTGTAACTGGCAGCGTAATCGACGAAAGCAGGATTTTGCTTGAAACGTTTCAGAAACACGGAGTTCGTTCGAGCGAGGTTCCTTTTCTAGGGAACTGGAGTCGGTTGCCTTGGCGATCGCACCGTGAGCAATCTCTTCGGTTGCCCAGTGTATACGTATTGTTACCGGACTACGGATTTTATGCATTCGTGACAAAACCGAATAGGAATCTAGGAACATTAATATTTTCTTCCGAATTCACGCGAATTATTATTAAAGGAAGAAAGAAGTTTCTATTTGGCTCCTGTCTTTTGCAATTAATGCAGACATCTTAAAATCCGCAGTCTAATTGTTACACGTATAATTATGATTTTGCAGATTTCATTGTTTCTTTAAACATTTCGTTAGAGCACAATAGAGACTTCGTTTAACTATGTTCAATGATTTTAATCATTCTGATTGTCAGCTTTAAATTATCGAGGCTGCGGTAAATGAATAAAATCCGAAGTCTGATACATTCGTTATTTCACGAACGAAGCTTCTCATGAACAAACTCGGTTTCGACTTATTTTCGCATGTGGTGTTACACTTTGTTGAATACACGACACCCTGTCCAACGTGGTCCATTGTGGCAATCTTTACGTAGCGCGGATTACAGTAAAATATGAAGTGGCGATCAATATACATATTCTTTCTTCGCGTTCTTGATGTCGTTACAAACAATTTCTATTCTCTGTACAAAAGAGGTACAAAAGGCTTTTCGTTTTGCTTCAACAAAATGTCCCGAGTCAAATGAAAGTACATACATATGTTACACTTGAAAGGATCGTTCTTGGAGCTGACTTATGAAACTTTTCCATATCTGGCGCTAGACGATTCTTAGTTTTTCAGAGCACGTCGTTACACGAGGATCGATCGTACTCGACGTCCTCGAGCGAAACAAGGAAAGAGAACGATCGGAAACAACGAACAACGGAATCATCAACCCAGGAGCCCGTTTCGCAGCGAGGATCGTGTTCCAAGCTCCCGTGGCTCGATCGCATCGTGGACCCTCGACGATCGTCCCGCGAGACCTCCTTCGACGATGAAACGGGGTGGGCACGGTGAAAGCGAGCGAGAAAGAGAGGAGAAAAACGGCGTGGTCGAAGGGCCCGATAGAAACAGAGAGAAAGATGGAGAGATGATCGGCGACGATCAGTCGTGTAAGACGCTCGGACGATGAGCTTAGGAACTTCCGTGACGGACGAACGTCATCCCCGACCGACCCGCGCGTGTCCCGATCCTGTTCGAGCTTAGCTTGGCTGAGCATCTTGGAAGGAAGGCTCGGCGTCCCGATCCTCTTTCCTGGTCGCCCCCTCGATCTATCCCGTCGCGTGCGATCCCTCCCTCGTTCCTCTTCCCTTTGTTTTTCGTTTACTCGGTTTTCTGTGAATTTTCTTTCGAAATGATTCAGTCCATCGTGAAGTTCGTGCGTCACGTTCGCAGACGCGGCGAGCGTGTTCACGTGGCCCCGATGTGGCGTCGCGTCGTGGAAGAGCGAGTCGCTAGCGAGCATCATCTTCTTCGTCCTCGACGGTCCCCGAGGTCCTCGAAACGGGACCGTTCGCCGAAAGGACCTCTCCTTGCCTTTCGCGACAAAGGGACGATGTTACGATTGATCCGGACGAGACCGGTGTGGTCCAGGCCGTGGATCGACGCTATCTCCGATCCAGGCCCGGTGATCTACGATCGCCGATGCCTTCTGCCGGGTTGTCTCGTCGCCGGCCAACGTTTCAACGCGGTCCCCGATCGAAAGAAACGCCCAACGATCGGACGACGCGCGCTCTGGAGACGGAGGCACCCCTTTTGTACCGACACCCCGATTACGTCGTGCCCTTCTTCCCCTTCGATTTGCCGGTACCCCCGTGGTCCTCGTTGCCACCCGCGGCCGACCTATTGTCTAGTCGGGCCACCCGCCGGTAGATGTCGCTGTTCACGAAACGGGGGTACGAGTCCCGTTGCATCAGCGTGTAGATCTGCAGCTGGGCCTCGTCGAAGGTGTGCGGGGTCGGCTCCAGCATGTTGTTGTTCACTATCTCGCGCACCTGCGCGTCCAGGCTCACCTGAAGTCGACAGTTCCGTTTAGAGATACGAGCTCACGGCGGAACTCTAATCGGGAAAGTGAGAGGAGACAGAGGACAAGGGACCGTATCGCCTCGGGCCTGCTACGATGACTGTAACGGCGAGTCCTGTATTTTTTAGACGCTGGGATATCGGAAAGCGGGTGGATAAGGTATACATATATGATGTTCCAAAAATTTTTTATTTCCTTGAGAAGGACAACTGCTAAGGTCATTTAAAGTAACTTTGAACGTCGAAGTACTGCCACTCGGCACTGAAGTAGTTAAAAATGACTTGATTCGAGTGTGAATCAGACCGATTCTTCAGTTTTCACCCATAATGCTGACAAGTACAAGCTGATAAGTAAAGAGACAAAGGATCAAAAGAGGACGGAATAAAAAGGAAAAACTGCTTTACAGAAATCAAGTAAAAAAGTCGACAGGAAAGAGATCCTGTCGAAGGATCTCATGCCCGAAAAGCGAGAAAGAGAATCGAAGGGAGAAAGGATCCAGGAAATGAATTAAATGGAGTCGAGAATGAAGGAGAGAAGTTAATAGAGGCGGGGGCCGAAGGAGAGGAATTAAGGGGGTTACAAAGCAACGCGTAGATCAAAGAGGAGTGCCGAATGCCGACATAGAGCGGGGCATAGAATCGGCGAAACGCAAGAAGCGCAAGGAAAAATGTCGAAAGGAAGAAGGATCGGTTCGGTTCAAGGATCGAGCCAAGCGATCAAAGGGAAACCGAAGCACAGTGTTTCGAACAATGTTGGCTGAACAAGACTAAAAATTCAAGTTTCTAAAAAAGATACTGCCAATGGTCTGTTAATTTAGAGTTGGAAAACAAAAAAATACAATTTCGTGCAACTGGATTCTATCTCTCGAAACATGGTGCGACGGGTGGCTGAAAAATAAGGAGACTCGACTTACTTCCTTCGCCGAGTCTTCGGATATGTACGCCTTGTAGATTATTTCCGCCTGCTTCTTGATGTATTCAGGATTGTTCTCCCGCTTGAAGTCCTCGCACGCCATCCAGAACGCGATGTTCTCCTCGCTGAACTCGCTCCTGAGGAACGCCCTGAACAGTTTGCGGCCGGCCGAGCTCCTCATCAGCTTCTCGAAGGAGGAGCCCCATGTCCTGACCTCCTCGTTGCTGCACTCTATACTGTCGTCCATGCCGTTCCCCGCACCTGCGTGCTCGACAACGCTGCTCCCGTGCTCGCCACCGATGCCCGCGTTAACTTTCTTCTTTCCCTGGTCACTCGCGCCCTCTGCACCCGCCGAATTACCGCCGATCGCCGCCAAACTGTCGACAAAACGCCATCTTTAATGTTCATTGCCTCGCTGTCCTCCTTCGATAGCTTCCGGAGCGGTGATCGAAGCTTATGGTTCGCAAATTTCGACAATCGTTCTTAGACACTGGGTGATCGAGAAAGCTTGCGCTTGACCATGTTCTAGGCTAGGGCAGGTGAAGTTTGGTGGAAGAAAAAGATATTACCGGATTAGAGGGTCAAATTTTTGTTGTTGATACTATACGATAGGACAGTCCAAAGATAACTCTCTGTGGCAAGGGAAGGGAATGGTTTAACGAATTATCCTCTTACTACCTCAACTAAATCATTAATTATTCAGAAAAGTAAAGGCATTGTATCACGCTTTATTGGAAAGATGCAAATATCGCGATGCTTTCGGGTTAGTTACTCACAAATGATCGATTCGTGGTGTCCAGGGTTTTCTCAAGGTTAACCCGAGGAGAGATTCAGGAACTGTGATTCCGGCAATCGCAGGGATTCGCTTTATTCGCTGGAATTGTATCGAAACTACCCTCGATATCGACGGGACCACGGACGGAAACTGTCCGCGTTATCGCGACGGACAAAGGGCGGAGAAAAAGAGTCGGAAGAGGTCCAAAGGGAACAAAGAACGATTGTTGTTCCCGAGGCCCGTAACAACGACAATGCCGAGGCAATATCGAATACGATGTAAACTGGAGAGCGTTGCGCTCGTGCGCTGCGGACCGTACGAAGAATAAAGTGGGAGCGAAGGTTTTCTTCGCGTTTCCCGGCCCGGCCCGGCTCGGCCCAGTCCCGATTATCGTGGAGACTCGCTCGTTTCGTTTCTGCAAACAGCCGACCGCGACGATAACGCCCGAACGGCAGGACCGAGGGTGGAGAAGAGAGACGCACGGATAAATAAGCAGATAGCGGCAGCCGGAAAACCTTCGTTCCGCCCTCGTCTCGTCGGGACAGATTTCCGCTAAGGGAGGACACGTGTTACGCATCCGGAGGGTTTTTCCGCGACCGACGGTTTTACCAACGATCCCAGGGGCGGTTATCGCTGGTAAATCTTTGTCGGCGAAAAGATTGGCCGCCTCCGCTCCGATGCGAAATTGTCCCCGTATAAATGCCCCCGGCTCGCAACAGCCTGGAGAAACCCTCCCCCTCCCCCTTCCCTACGAAAACTATCTTCTATTTCTTGTGGACCTCCTAGTTTTGTCAGTTTTTCTTTTAGAGGCAGAGGACTGTAATGTTGGATAATGTCTGGTAATGTTCGGGTCGTTCTCCCGTTTGCGGAGAACCGTTATCGATCTTCCCCGTGGCTCAAGAATTATTATAAGAGATAATTCAGAATCTAGAACTCGATGCATTAACAGCCCTCCAATAAACTCAACCCTCCTGAATTATTCTGATCCGTAGGTGAAATTAGAAGCTCCTTACCGATCCAATGCCGCGACGATAAAATAAAAGAAATATTACGCGGACAACGTAAGCGAAGCCTGAAAAATGATAAAACTTTCATCGGGTCGAAAACAAGATGAAACCCCAATTAAATTTAATTAAAAATGATCCATCGCGGTCGCCGAATGTAAATTAATGTCGCCCGCGAATGAAGCCCGGGGATTGCTGGCAACGTTTACAAGCTACCACCGGTTCGAGCACTCGTTCATTAAAAAATATAAATACAGACGAAATATCGGAACAGAAACAACTCTGAAACTGTACACAACCATCGCGAGCAAGGCTCGTTCGCATAAAAAGTTAAAAGCCTTTTCTCATCTAGCTCCGCACCGGGGGATGAAAGGAAGTATAAGTTGGCTCTGGAAGGAGCCACTAATATTCCGAATATTTGATTAAACCGGAAGCAAAATGAAATCTTTATTGAACTTCATTAAAATGTAACAGCGTGTCAATATCTGAGCACTTACTTTCAATTTGTCTTCAACATTTGTTCTTGTTGGCAAATAGCAATTGTAATCGCCCTATAGCGAAGATCTCGCAAGTAATTGTCATTCTTCGATCTTCATGGAGCAATGCTCGTTCCCATTCTTTTGACACGTTATCGCGACGGCATGGCAGGAGGAAGGAAGCGAAACTTGGCTTTAGATAACGAAATTCTGAATTCTCTCCCAGTGATAGTGCTTCTATTGCAACCCCCGTTCCGAAATCTCATCGGAACACAGCGATTATTAGAGGTGTGCGAAATACGGTTCTCGAAATTTTGGGAATACCGATCTGACCAAAACAATTTCCGATCTAGAATATTGGCTACCCGAAATTTTTGATTCTCGAACACTTGTATTACTTTCCAGAACCCGACCCGATCCGGCCCGAGTGCATATCGGGAACCCGAGATTCTCGAGATCTCGCACACCTCCGGCGATTACGTGCGACCAAGCTTCAACAAAGTCCAGCCCCGTGGCCTGCTTACCATTTATTCCTACGCGCGGCATGAAACAGAGAAAGAGTGTACGTAGGTATGTCAGCTCGACGGTAAATAGGTCGTAGCTCCGTTTAAAGACAATGGACTGACATCGTTCCGCCGACGATTATATTACGAAACGGGGCGATAATGGCTTGTCACGCGGCAGGATATACGCAAGTTTATCGGCAGACGGTTTCGAGGATCGATCGCCGGATGTTCCCACTTTTTCACCGAGCCGAGAACGAACCTTTCGGACAGGCTCGTTCACTCTTTTTTTCTCGCTCTTTCATTCTGTTCCTCGCTACTATCCGTTGTCTTCGAACAGCATACCGCTTACAGAACGCGACGTTCTCAAAGCCGGGCACAACGGAAGAAATCGTTAATGTCGGAGAAATTATTCGAGCGAGATCGCATTCAGACGAAATCTGGAGATTTTTAGTGTTACTTATCTTGGCAGTTTGAACAGCAAAAAGATTAAAAATTAGCCTTTCAATTGACTCTTTTCGTCTCTTCGTTAAAAGGTTTTAATAGCGAATGGAAAATATCAAATCTTGCCATTTGGTGTTCGTTGATCGATTATACTTCGTTATGTCAAAACGAAGGAAAGCTTGTTCAAGTAAATTAAAATCACCATTTTTATAAATTATAATTGAATAATGAACAACTTCGACCGATCGATGTACACGGCAACAGCGATAACTGCGTTACAAGTAAGTATCTTATCTCGTCGAGATAATATTATTCAAATTAAATTGCACACATCTTTCTGCGAAAACAAGAATACCAGAATATCATGGAATGCGGCGAGAGTAGCCAGATCCTTGCTGTCCGTTAAAATGGCCGGTTGCTAACTTCCGTTCGGATGTGTGAAACATATTTGACAGATCCTTTCCACCTGGTAATGTACGCGACTATGTTCCATCAGTTTCTCTTGAAAAAACGAAATTACTTTCCGCAGAAGCTACAATAGCATTCGGTAACCGACCATGTAAGCGGACAGGAAGACTCTAGCAGAAATGCAAATATATAGGAACGGTAATACCACAAGCAACTGCAGCACCAGCACAGGCAACAGTTGTCCTTCTTCGATCGGCCCATGATCCCAGAGCCCTGGCGTTGCTGTTGCTGCGGTTGTTGCTGCTGCGACGAGGGCGTTTGTTGCAGCTGTTGCTGTTGCTGCTGTTGCTGTTGCTGTTGCTGCTGTTGTTGCTGCTGCTGGGACGATTGGGTTGGATTGTTATGCTGCGTCGAGGAGTCGGACGCAGGAGTCTGAGCTTGGCTCTGGGCGCGCATCCGGCAACCACCGGCGACGCCCTCGCCACCCCCGGTCCCGTGACTAACGCCGATCCCCATTGCAGTTGCACCGATTCCGCTCGACATCTGCAAACGATATCGCGTCCGGTCAGACAGACGCACCGCTCAAGGATCGCAAGCAGAGTTAGGAAAATTCAGTTAATTCATCATTATTTGTTCGAATATTCAACGATACAAACTGTAAATTTCACCGTGCTCCTCCGTACTTCGAACGCATTGAGTCAGCAAAGGTAAACAAATACACGTCCAACCGCAACACGACAGCTAAACGGAGTATTTACGGTCTCGCTCTAGCCTGACCTTGACTCCGCTATCATTGCACGCATTGTTGCTATTGGCCGGAATGACAACGAAGAACGACAACTTGAGGGACTACGTCGATGTTATGATATTATACTATGATCCGCTGTCACCGTCTTACACTAATAGCAACAATGCGCGTGGTCGTGGGGGGGACCTGGATAGAGTAAGACCGTATTATTTACCTAGGCATCATCCAACGGATGAACAGTAGCAACCACTCGAGTGCGGAAAAGTTGAAGTTACGTTTCTCAGATAATTAGCAAAGGATGCACGCCAGTGCTGCATTGGCTCGTCTCCTTGGACAGACTATAAGCTGCTAACTGTACCAGTGTGCTCCACTTACTAGATTATTTATAATAATATAGTTTATATCATCATCTATTAGGTTGTTTACAATAACACGCGAATACAGATCGTAGATGCTCGGCAACTTACGAGCTCTGCGCTATACCCGCCCCTAGTCGCTCTCCGCTCCGCTCCGAAAATAAAGCGCGCCGCTGCGAACCGCCGCGCGGATACTCGACCTTAACCTTCGCGACCCGGTTTCCGCCTGGCCCTCCGGAGGGCTTCGATCGGCGACCTACGAGCTAGTTACCTCGAAATCAGTCACACGTTGATCATAGAACCGGCAAAAATCGCTGTACATATAATATTATACATAGTCAGTTTTACAATTGATGGCACACAAAATTGGTCGATTTGTTTACGAGTTATAAACGATTAAAAATGATAAAAATAGCTAGAAAAACATGGTATGTACACAAATGACGAAATTGTGTATCTTTTAATAAGGAATTTAACCGCGAGTAAATTTAGAACAACTCTATTCGTTCAAATATTATAATCTGAGTTAGCGTTCTTTTTTTTGGTAAACCATGAATAATAAATCAAGGGTTAAATTGCGATTTTTATGATTGTAAGAATAATACCGTATGATAATTTAATGTGAGAATCTGCAGGCAAACAAGTAAGAAAGTTGGAAGTCAGAGATGGAGGTGAATACAAATGAAGAGCACACTTGTTATCCTCAGTTAACAGGTTAAGGTCAATTGAACTCTAGCGAACCGAAATTCTTTAACAATCTAGAGAGGTGGACGACCTTTTTACCGACCACGTAATTGCTTAATAATAAGCATTGTTCTTTGAAATATATAATCACGTTCGTATAATATTACCGATCGATTTCAAATACTTTTTCAGATTCCAAATAAAAGCGAGTGTTTCGAACGGATATACAGTTAAATCTACAATCGACCTACTTCTTCATTGACCTACTTGTGGCGACTGCGACATTTCAAAACTAGTTCAAAGAAAAACACAGTATCACAATAAACAAAGTTTCTATCCATAGAATAGCGCCCTTATGAATTTTAGCATGCGGTGAAAGTATACGTATAAAAGAATACGTATAACGAAGAAACAATTGAATTTTATGAAACAACAGGTTTTCAATATGGAGACAGGTAGAAAGCGCGAGCGATGCTTGTTAATGGGACCGAATATTGCCTGGAACGTTCGAAAGGCAACGAAGTTGAGAACATGAAAATTGCGGAGGTTCCGCCTGGATCGGAAAACTTTCGCGACATAAAGAACCAACAGAGGTTCGCCAACCAAAGCAACGAAACTTTACAACATAAACCGCAGCCTCTTATTAAAAAAAAAAAACTAGATAAACTTTGATATGGTTAATGGCACCGCATTCGCGCGCCAACATAGAAATTCGAAATCACTTCGTGGGACTTATCGTGTCTGATTAGAACAGTTCGGAACTTTTCCTCCGGCGGATTCAAGCTCGATGAAGGTGATCATGGTGTGAGAAATTAATGAACCGACGAGTATTATCTGCATAAGCGTATTCAAGGAACTTTTTACGACTGCGAGAGTCGTGGACTCGTTTGGAAATTAATATTTCCTTGACCCCGAAGGTTTCGTTTACATCTTCACGGTTCCTTCGACTGGCAATTAAATAGGTCCCGTGACGTTCCGCGCTCTCTGTGTGAAATTCTAGTCTGTCTGCTGGAAAAAATTGGGAGCTCAAGGGGATTTAGTATGCGCGGACAGTGAAAATCGTCCACAAAGGAATTGGGACGCGATCCGATCTAGCGTGCACCGGCAACTAGATCGACCGCGCCGGCTTATTTGACCACTCGAAAAAACATCACACAGCCCGATTCGTACGCGGAAGCACGATAAAGTCGTTAAGCTTTAATTGAAACAAGCTGACCGTACGGTAATTGACACATAAGCTTTGAAAAGGCAGCCAATTAGTTTGGATCGTATTGTCGCACGCTCAGCTGCATCTATCGATCCGCTTCGTGTTTTCGATGTTAACGCGGAAACAACGACACTGGAATGCAAAAGACTCGCCGGAGAGATTTACTGTTCGCGTCACGCTCAAAGGGCGGAAGACAAAATGGCGCCCACTGCTGTTCTTTTTATATCCCATTATTTTAACATCGCCGCCTCCGAACTCGATATTTAAACCTGTTTCGGATAATTTTAGACGAGTCCAACTGAACGTGTAAACATTCAGCAGAACCACGATAGAATATTCGTAAAGCGATACAACCATTGATATACTAGTTAGATTCCTTCTAGATAATTCCGACGTATAAACCCATAAATACTCTGTTCAACTGGCGTGTCGCTGGATATCATTTTCCTGACAAAATTTCTTTAAGGAGAAAAACAATGCGACGGTGCTCGTGTTTATTGTGTAATTGCCGGACGATTACGATCCAGCAACTGCCCAGCAAAGGCACCTCGTGGATCGAGGCTCCGGTAAGCAAACCACCGCGCATGCACAGCCTGTCTCGCTCTCTTGGGGGCCGCTTTATTTTTACGCCACGGTGTACATCGATGATCTGCTCAGGCTTCGCACGATAACGACTACACTCGAGAGCCGCTAATACGGGCTGTGGGCAGCGATTGATAAACAGCAGACTTTCGCGGAGATCCGCGAGCGAGGCGCACGTGTGTGCGTCCAGATGGAAGCTCGAGCATTGGTCGGCTCATTGTCAACAACAAAATTGCAATTTCAGATTCCGGATCGTCGATGAAAATACCGAAAGACAAGAAATCTCACGAATATCTGAAACCGCCCCGCGAGAAAGTATTCCGATTCTGTTCTGAACACAAGAATCATCGAATTCTTGCTTTTCATAATCAACCCCTTCCCTTAAAACGATGTCTCAAAGACGTCGTTCATTTCGGATACCGAACTTGACCATTTTCAGCTTTCCTTCGTAAACTAACATGTGTGTAACAGCGACTTAACAATTTCACAATTGGTTTTAAAGCTATACGATTTACTCTGAAACGTTAAAACGACATTGCGAGACAAAGGGTTAAAATAAATGTATTCAGAGCGCGTCGCATTCGCGGAAGGTTCCCAAACATTTTCGGACAACGTTTCTATTTTTTGTAGTACGTTAACAGCGAGAGTTCACGAAGGCATTCGACAATTCGGACACAGCGAGGCGTCAAAAATTCTCGAGCGTTGAAATTGGCTGTTTACATAAGCGAGCCTCGCCGCGGCGGCTGTTCGAATCTCTCGGGTGCCTGTATTTTCGAAAATACTTGGCCGCGAAGTGATTTCAGATCGCTGGCGCGCCGCGCCGTGGAAGCTTCCAGCTACGTTTCCCATTAAAACGAAGGAGTCTAACGTATGAAAGCACAATGGAGCGATAACACCAACCTAACGAAAGAAAATATGTCTCGGAAACGTTCATCGGAAACGCGCGCGTTTCACGCTCGTCTTGCGAAACGCTTGCGACTAGCACCGATATCGAAATGTACGAATGTACGAATAAACGAAGAAGACCGTGTCTCGCGACTATGTATGTATTATACTCGAAGTGCAACCGTCGCGCGAAACTGTATTTAACAAAATAATATTTACGCCAGCGATATACGGGAAGCGTAACAGATACAAGATGGACGAGAGATCTCTAGGTACTGAATCACCTCGCAACCGTTGGAGCTGCGCCAAAAAGTGCATTCGCACAATGTTTACATTCCCCCCGGGGCCAGAATATAAAAATATTTTCCGCACCGAAATACCCGCGGCGAAAAAATAAAGCGAAAAATACCGAAAGGATAAAATGGCGCGTCGTCGGCGAAGTGTCGCGCCCCGGCGCCCCGGTTATTTTAATTTTTTTTCGCCGGCCCGTCAAACTATCGCGTTGCGTTCAAACGCGCGGCCGTTTCGAATCGCGCCACTTGTTCTAATTATGCAACGCTCCTTCCGGACACTTGTTGATGCGCGCCCCCGGCTTCCGAACCCGAGCCGAGCACGAATATTCCTCGAAACGGAAAAGAACCCGGTCTCTGGTTATCGACGCCGATGTATCAGCGAATCGACCCCGTCGCCGCGCCGACGAGTTGCTCAATTGGCGAGCACGTGCACCGCATGAGGAATGTGGCTTCCTAAATTCGTTTTGACGTGTTGCGCGTGTAGGTACTCCGCCTCTGCCGGGCCCGATTTTTGTGTATTTTTCCCTGTCGTTAACGCTGAAATCACTTTGACTCTCCCGACGAACGAATCGTTCTGTAAATGAAATTCTTTCGGCTCTACCATGCTGTTAATGAAACGCGTCTCTCCCCGAGCCGATAATTCTTCCGAAATTCTGCCGGTGCGGAGTTTCGATTCGTGCTTTCCGACTTGCGAACACGCGAAAGAAGCAAACATTCGAAACAGTCGAACTTTAAACTTTCATGAACAGGAGCGGTTTTTATTCAATTTTTCGATAGGTGATATCACTGCTACCCAAACAGGACGATGCCGTCCCTATGTGGACGCTGGAAGGATTCAAGGGGGCGGTATAGAAATATATGTACATGAATTTGAAAGAACTCAGGTTTCCAATGGGGCGTTGCGTAACTTTTTTTGAGAAAATCAGGCGATAGACCGAATAAGTTTGGCATCCTCTGGATTAAACGATACAGTTGTAATTGTTAAAGCTTTCAGGTATAAGCCATGCTCCAGTGGAATTATTTTCGCAACAAGTATCAGCGTGTCTTCGACCCCCTGATGAAACCAGCTCCAATGCTTGCAAAATGTTGGGAAAATAATCCCAATCTCTGATTGGGTAAATCCTCCGTGGGTAAACTGGTTCGTTTATGTCCAGAGTGAAATAAGAACTTCAATATGTATTCTAGAATTTTTAGATTTTTTGGAAGCTTATAACGGTAAAAACAATTAGTCGTGGACTTAAACAACTTCCCGCATTGAGAAGTTCATCTAAGAAGAATATAGCTACTCAAACCAAATTAGGAAATAGAAGTCCTCGAAAAACGAAATATCAATGAAGAAACAAATTGTAATTTCACTCTAAGACTATCTAAATTCTGATTTTGCATAAAGATCCGCGGTCTGGTAATACTAATCTGGTTTTTTTTTCAAAAATGGACATTGCCAGTTTTGATCCTGATTTCACGATATCGAATAGCAATGGTTCGGACTGGAGACTGCGCGACCGGGAACGTTCAGCCTACAAGCCACAACGATGTCTGAAGTGGTCCAAGGTTCGAGGCGCGATCCTTGGCTTCCCATCCCCCACCGTGCGTTCAATCGCCGCGAGTAGATCGCGCGGAAGGCCTGGTAGTTTCGGCGCGTGTCAGTCGCGCTTCGTCCATGCCGAATATAAATCCCGGTTGGATCAACAGGCTCCGTGTGCGGCTAGCTAGCAGGCGTCTAACCCAAATCCACGGTTCACCGAAGCCTTCCAGCTGTTCTGGTTCGGCTTGTCTCGAAGGCGGCGATAGCGTATGTCCGAATCGCGGCTAAAAGCGTCGCTTTCGCATCGGGAAACGAGAAAGAGCGAGCGAGAGCGAGCAAGAAAAAGGGAGGGGTAGGGGGAGCGAGAGCGCGTAAAACGGAGCGCGGCGGCGACCGCGAGCAGACATCTTCCAACATCTCGCAGCCATCGACAGGCTCTGGGTCTCTCAATCGATATCGCATCGGCCTCACCTCTATCATGTTCCATGCGCCCAAAAGCGAGTCCAGCTCGCTTCCCGCGTTCGAGATATCTCAGCGAAACGACGCGTTCACGGTCGGAGCAGCTAGTTGGCGAGGAGGTCTCGCCGATCTCACCTCCACCCTGCCGTGCGGGATGGATCGGCTTATCCTGGTCCGCCGACGGGACTAAGGCCTCTGCGGACCTCGCCCGATCCCTGCATGCTCTCCGGCAGGCTCGTCTCTCGGACCCGGTTGTTCCCGTTCCACGGACCCTTCCAACAGGCCGAGATACACGCACCGCGGACTGGCAGAACTTTCTTTTTCTCTCACGCACTCACGGACGGACACATACGAGCACCGGGTAATTCACCACTCGCACGGGAGGACGGCGAGTAGCAGCTCGAATCGGCGCAGCGAGGTCCAGCGACACGATCGTCCTCGCGCATTATACACCACCGGCCATTTCCCGCCTCCCTCTGCGCGACACGGACCTCTCTCGTCCAGGCTGCCTAGCCCTGGTCGCAGACACCGACGCCGACCCCGACTCCAACTCCGACTCCGACTCCGACTCCGAATCTAACTCCGACTCCGACTCCGACACCGATTCCGACTTCGAGCTGATCTCTCTTTCCTTCCGGCCGTTCACCACCGCCTTCGGCCACGATTCACCACCAGGGCCAGCAGCAGCAGCACGTTCAACAATACCCGACCGAGCGACGAGGAGCGCACGACGACGCGACGACGTGACCCAACCCCATCCACCTCTACGGAGCGAGCCGCGGGTCCCAGCCGCGCGCAGATCGCACACGATGCGAGAAGGGAAGGCGGATGCGCGACGGTCGATCACACGGCCAAGGGAAAGATAGACTCTCAATGGCGTCCCCTATGGGTAGGCACCGTTCGCGCCGCACTCCCGACACCCGTCACGATCACCGCGAAGATCCTGTCCCATCTCGTCGGGTCCCGTTTGCCTGCGGCCGCGTCCATCGACCGGGCCAGCGAACTTCCGGCCGAACACGAAGGACGATCAACGAACCGAAGGACGGAGGACGGGTAGGAGAGAGAAGAAGAGGAGGAGAAGAGGATTGATCGTCCTGTGCGCGGCTCTGCTCGACGGACTCTCCGGGGGGATGACGACGACGATGATGGTGACGACGATGACAATGACGATGACGACGACGACGACGACGACGACGACGACGATTCCTCGCTTGTCTCGGTGTCCTTTCGGTTTTTCTTTCTCGTAAATTTTCGAACACGATCTCGGCGATATATCCGGTTTATAATCCGGATATCCCGGGTACGGTTTTCTTTTCTCTGTTGCTACCGTGACGACGGTGTTTTCCGCTTGTCGTCGCACCGCTTCCTCTCTCTCGCTCGAGCTGTTGCTCGCGTGGGTGGCCGAACACGGCGCTGTTCTCGCTACGTCGTCCGCTACGTTGACGGTGTATAAATAGGTTTCGTGGCTGTTTGAAGCTGCAGGGCGCTGGCGCGGGCAGCTAGAGCCTCGCCTCGCCTTGTCTTGCCTTGCCTTGTCTTGCTTCGTCGCGTCGCGTCGCGTCGCGTCGCGGTGTTCCCTTCGTCGACGACTGTCGCTCGCCGGTATCTCGTTGCTCGAAACACGCCGACTACAACTCGCCGCCCGCCTCGCTAAAGGGAGAGTGAGAGCAGAGCGTGAACGAGTCGGTGCGCTGGTTATTGATTGGCAGAAGTCGAGACCAGAGGGAGAGACGAGACCACGGCGTTGTCACGCTGGACACCGAGCGAACGACCAGTCGTCGTGATTCACCTACCGCGCCGCCTCGATCCACGAAAATCACCTACGACGATCAAGGATCGATCCCCCGTGCACGCCGGTAACGCGCGAGTCTCTCGACTCTCGAGAATGGCGGCTTGTTGCAACAAGCGCTGTCACCGATCCCTGGCTACCCGTGCCGGTTCAACGAACGCAGACTATTCGCGAATCTCGCGCGATCCGATGGAATTCCGAGAGCGAGTCTTCCGACGATGCGACGAGTCGAGTCTATCGGAGGCAGGACGCAGATTTTCGACGTTATTGCCCTCTTCCACCACCCCTGTCGACCTTCTCTCGCGCGCCGGGTTAACACGACACGCTGCTACGCGCTACGCCCTCGTTCTCACCCCCTGCCTCGACCTCCCTTGCCTAGGTCTCTCTCGTCGCCACCGGATCCCGAGCGAAGCTTCGCGAGCGCGGCCGTGCACCCACGGCCTCCGGCTGAAGAGTTCGCGGCCAATATGGCGGATTTACGCGGTCACGCGATACGCGTTTGGCCACCACTGTTGCCTCCGTCGACGGTCCCAGCGACGCTGACGCGAGGCACCGCGACGCCAACCTATCCAACGAAGCCACCGCCACCGTGTAACGCCGACGCCGACGCCGACGCCGACGCCGACGCAGCCCGCGCCGAATCAAGCCGAGTCGGGCTCCGGACAGAGTTTACAACAGCGGATCCCAAGTGCGAACGACCCGATGATACGGTGTTGCTCTCTTTTCGCAAAGATTGGGATCCGTAAGCTGAATTCCCGCGTTGCAGACTAGCGTATCTCCTCCTCGAGGATTGACTCGCGCACGACTCGACAAAGTAGAGGAATGGATATAGCGAGCGCGACAGAGCGAGATAGACACGGTGCTTCCGAGCATCGACGGTGTCGAGACTCGATGCGCAGTGCTTCGGAAAGATACCGCGAGCGTAAAAAAGTTAAACAATCAAAAAATTTAAGCAATATCGATATATTATTTACAATATATTATGATTATTAAAAGAACAATGAACTTTTGAAGAATAAACAGGAAACTTTTATTTTGCATAAAAATCCACAGTCTATTTATGAATTTCACCATAATATTTTCTTATATGTCGAAGATCTTTGCAGAAATCATGGCTGACTCAATGTTTACAGGATCGATGGAGGGGACACATAACAGGTGCCATTTTCGCGAGGTTCTCGGCGCAACAGCACGCGTGTGATCTGCGTGAGAATAATAAGCGATGACGCGACCACGTGCGACACGGTATGACGTTGATCCCTGACGTAGGCCAGTGTGCTTAGCGTTATCGTTTCAAGGATTACGATCTTGAAAAATGATATCACGCGACAACTTACTTTCTTTATTTCTTCGACGAATATGCTTACTCGCGGTTGAACGTTTGATTTTTTCAAGAGAACACGATCTTCTCGGCATGATTCTTTAACGGTTTAAATGTACCTTACACCGCTCCCGTGATTCTCGAGAATGCCGACCGATCGATTCTCCCAATTCCCTCCGCCCTTCAGTCATCCCGAGAAAATTACACGCGTTCCATAATTTTCCTGCGCGTTTACGCACGCCCGTACGTCACGGTGCGTCATCTTTTACGCGAGACTGACCGCCCTTCCCGTCCTTAGGGTGTACTCGCCTCATTTATTTATAGCGTGTCCCGCAAAACGTTTTTACCCGACGCAGACCACGGACCGCGGACACCGTCTTTTATTCGTCCTTTTGGGAAATTTCTGGCTATTAACATTCAACGTCGCCGATTAGCATAGGGGTGGAACGAACAATGGAGCTGAACGTTCGGTTCGTTGGTCAAAGAATAACGTTCTTCGCAACAATATGAAATATTTGCCGAGAATACGCTTCAACAAATACGCTAAATTAGTCAATAACTTACAAATGTCCTTTCCTAAAATTCATCTCTATTGTAAAGCCGATACTCAAAGGAACTACTTTTCTATCTTCTATTTCACAGTGAGTAAGAGATAATTTAATATTCTAAAGAATATTGTGAAACGTATTACGTTTTCAAAAGAGGGGGATTTCCTGAATTTATATTTCACCCTTTGACTTACCACTAACGTAAGGGATAATCGCAACTGCGTGGATAAAACAGACCGAAACCGTTTCGAATCGTGGCTGCTGGCACCTAGTTCCCCTGCGTTCAAGCTTACAATGCAGCCACGAGAGAATACCGACGATGATACAACCGCAGAACGCAGAACCTGTGTCCGTCGGCAGGACAGTTACCTGTAGCTATTCGAACCGCAGGATACACCCACTCGACCCTCCCGTGTTCGTTTCACCCGTCATTCTTACGATCCACCATAGAACAAGGAAACGATAAGCGATTTCTCTATTCCTCGGCATTAAAGTCTTCCATCGGTGACTACGCGCGCGATTCCGGCGAAATTGAATCGCGCATCGACGACAGATTATCTCCCTCGGATCCTCCCCATTCACCGAAGCCGATGAAAAAGGATATTAATAATAGGAATAAAAGGGAAGAGCTACGAATCGGCAGGGTTGAAGGCCGGGAATTTATCGGAGGACCGGATCCGAGGCAATTTACAGGGTCCGCGAGCTGATTATCAATTCTTCGCCTCGGATATCGAATTCTTCTATAAATAGAAAGCCTTCGAAAACACCTGGCGCGCGAACTTTCAATCCGCGACTTCCCTTGCGCTCCCGTCTTATCCGCTCGTTACAGGTTCATTAGCTGAAGTCCTCTCCGGAAATTGAGAAAATTAGTAATGCTCGCGCCAATACTTTGCTAGTATACACGTATATTGTTTAGTAATATGGATGTTATTAATATCCTTTGAACCGAGGATTAGAAACCCACGATAAATATAAACTTTCTTCCTTTAAACAGTTATTCTTCTAAACGGCAAAGAAGTTTTAACCACTGTAACCGTAAAATAAATCGTAGTGTTAGGAGCGAATACGTCACAGTTTCAGCCCCTGCACAATAGTCAGCTATTCTGGAAACAAATTACTTAAAAATATGAACGACGATTAATCCTTTAAACGGCTAAATTTTTTGAGGAGTACAAACAATATTCCAAGAGCCCCAACACCACCGTGATCCTAGGAAGGCTAAAAGCATCCGGTATAGGGCATATCCTGCGCACCCCCGCGTAATGCACCGCGGCTCGGTCGAAGAAATATATTGCCCGGGGAAGGGAAGGGGGGAGGAGAGCTGTCGGGGCCCGAAACCTTCCAGACCCTTCCGAGGAACGGTTCCCTCGGCAAGGACCTCGAAGGGCCTCTGTAAATTCTCCTCTCTCCCCTGTCGGTTGGCAGCGAATCCGCCCCTCGGCTGGCAGGCAGGCAGGCTGCGTTCGTGAACACGTGCAGGGAGGTTTCGGCTGGCGATGGATGTGTTGGGTATGGGTGCGCGAGTGCGTGCGCGATCGTGTCTGTGCGATACGCGCGTGAAAGAAAGAAGAAGACAGGGTCGGACGAGAAGCGTACACTACTAGAGCGTGCCAGCGGTCGCACACACGCACCGACGACGCGAGGCGAGGCGAGGCGAGGCGAGAGAGCACGAACACGCGTGCAGGCATCCGTCGTCGCCGACATCATCCTCGTCGTCGTAGACGTTCCTGCCTGGGATATGCGTGGCGGAGAGGCAGGGGGAGGGAGGGAGGCGGGGAGGGAGGTAGGGAGGGAGCGAGAGGGGGAGAGAGGGTCGGGAACAGGCTCGACTGCTCCCCCTAATACTGCAGGATTGAATGGGCGAGGAGGGTGGTATTGGGTTCCCTCACCCCACTCCCACCACCCACACGCCGCTGCTCCCAACCCACCCGCACCACCCACTTCTGTCCGCCTGCCACCCCGCCTGCCCACCCACTCGCCACCCGACTGCCGTCGAGGAAACAACCTGCAACCGAACCAGCACAACGTTTTCTCGAACAACGAAATTTCCATCGAGGCTACACCACCGAAGGCCTGGCGGCCGAACCGCGTCTTCGCCCGTCCGAGCCGTCCGACCCGTCTCAACCGAGAACCGTGAGTACCCATAAGAGCACAACACACCTCTCTCTTTCTCTGTCCACCGTTCCGCGGCGCGATCCGCCACCGTGCCAACGGACGACGGATATCATTGTCGTCGGATCCGAGGATCGCTGCGCGCTTCAATTTTTTTCCTACTACCGAACCAGGCCCCCCCGTAGAGAAGCGTCTCCGTTTCTTCTCCTTCCTTTTTCTGACGGCTGTCCACCTCCTTCGGAACTGTCTTCCTTTCGCGTAGCTGTCACAGAGTGCCGAGTACACTCGTGGCCGCGGTGTACTCTATTGCGCTCCTTCGACACTTCCTTCTCCTCTCTTTTGCTTTTCTACGAGTCGCGCGCGTATCGTGCAAATTCTGAATCGATGGGTGCGAACGAGGGAGCGATGGGGGGCAAAACCAGTGTAAGTGCGACAGAGTGCGCGTACAATAATCCCACGGCGACGAGAGATACCGACAACGACGACGACGACGACGACGACGACGACGACGACGGAGGCGAACGCGTGCCGTGTGCATCGCGAGGAATAAAGTTGCGTGTCTTCGCTAGCTCGCTCGCTCGCTCGCTCGCTCGCTCCAAAGGAACGGTGAACGCGCGTACGTACGACGCCGGCCCGCGCGCAAGTGGATCGCGCTGGGACGCGTACGAGCGATGAACGCTCGATATGCCGCGTGTGCGTGTCTTCTCTCGCAGGTCGGGTCTTCGTCGTCGTCGTCGTCTTCTTCTTCTTTCACCTCCTTCCCCTCCTCCTCCTTCTCCTTCTCTTCTTCTTCTCCGACTGTTTCTTCCTCCTCGGCTTCGTTTCCGCGTGTGTGCGCGCCTACTTTCGCGCGACCGCTGCAAGAGAGTCGCCGGCTCTGGCGAACGGATCGTCTGGACAAGCGAGAAACACGTTCAGCACGAACCGTCCTCCGGAGAAGTATACGGGCCACTCTTCTCTATACATTTCTAAATCTCGCGTGGTCGGTGTGCGCGCGCGCACCGACTCGCTCGCCGTCCTTGGTTAGTCGGTAATAATTTCCGGATGAATTTGAATGGCACACTGCGCGCGCCTTCTCTCCTCCGATCTCCCACCATCCTTGCTCCCCTACTGTAACCCCTCCACGCGGTCTCTTCAACCGCTTCTCTCCGTTCCCTCGACACCGTCTGCGTTTATACCTCCCTCTGGCCGACCCACCCGCATCTCCCCTCCAGGCCAACGTGGTTTTCTTCGGAGACAGTGGCTCTCAACCGGCGCAGAAGCCGAACGCCTCCGATGTCAACCCCCTCCGCCCCCATCTGTCGCCTCTGCAGGACGTGTCCTCGATCGCTGGGAGGGGAATATTGATTTATTCCCGAGCCGGTATATGTATAACCCCTTCCACATACCGAACGTTCTTGCCCACCCCTGGAACACACCGGCCTCTACACACCACCGACGTGCACATCGCGCTGCTACGTGTTCGCTGACTAGGGTTGCACGATTCCTGTCCCCCTACGTCCCTGTTCTCGCCCTCTCTCGCTCGCTCCTCCACTTTGTATCTCACCGTCTTCTTTCTACCTCTATTTGCCCCCTCCTCTCTCTCTCTCTCTCTCTCTCTCGCCATTTTCCACTCACGCGGCAGCCGATCAATACCAGGCTCCTTCTTCCTCATTCCGGACAGCACCCACCCGAAAACCGTGTGCTACCTTCGCCGCTCGATCGAAATCAATTGGGCACCGTCGGGGGGTGGGATCCAGCTCGATACGTGCTTTCGGGGCTGAATCAACTGGTTGAACGAGGAAACTTTTTCTTTCGGATCTTGCGGCTTCGTGGATCCATTGTTCGACCATGATTCCGACACAACGGTTCGGATTGCTGAAAAATCGCCTGCACGGAAGCTGAAATTTTCGGCGCTAGGATTCATTTTGGTACCCATTTTATTTGTGTTGCTTACTCTCCAGCGTGTCTCTAAGAAATCAGTTTCACGACTAAAGTAGAATCATCTAAACTTTGTCTCATCCGTGTATTGGTTTTATCTACCTCTCGTAGTCCGCGAGCGTCGAATACTCGAACTCGACCCCTATTAATTTTTCCACACGGATAACTTCTTAAAAACCCTGTTACGAAAATATTGGTGTCTACATTTCTCCCCGATATTGATTTTTACCGCTATCGGGCGTCCTCGATTGTCGAGTACTCGATTTCAACCTCTATTAATATTTTCACAAAGATAACCCCTCCAAAATTTTCTTTTTAACAAAAATATTGTGTTGACCAAGTTCCATCCCAATATTGATTTTTACTGCCCTCGACCGTCTTCGATCAGTGGATACTTGACTTCGATCCCTATTAACCCTTAAGCGGTACCGTATTTACGCAAACTAGGAAGTCTCATATTGACGCCTTGCTGAAATTCTTTAAAAATTTTCCGCGATACGTTCTAAAGAGTAAGGATGAACATTTCTTAAAAATCTATCCTTACACGAAAATGACATCGTATCATCGTATCAAACCTCCGGCAACTGTTTAATCCGAATACTTGCGCAAACGTATAGTTCCTCGAAAATACTACAGAAATAAAGTAATATCGACTTTCACATCCGTATTGATCTTTCACTCTTGAATGTCCAGGATTAGCAAATATTATTCTTAGACACGTACACTGCTTCCCCAGAGTAAAAACTCCTCGGAAGTTCTTTGCTTTACCGAAAGAAAGACCGTACGACGCGACGAGAAATACATCCATACTACGTCCATGGACAATCTTTTTAGAGAGTACGGTTCGGTAGAATTTCTCTCGTTTAATGTCGCGCTGTAAAGACGAAAAGTTATTTCACCCATCTGCGGATGATACAGCGGTCATAATAGGAACGTCGGTCTCGCATTTGGTAAATCGAAGCCGCTTTGGGGGACGGTTTTTTGTAGGTGGTGGCTATTTGAGTATTGGGGTTGAGGGTAAGAAATCTGTTGAACGCCTGGCTGGCCGCGTCGGTTAGAGTCTAGGCTTGTAAACGATGAATCTCAATCCTGAGCCATGTGGTTGGTTTTTTCATCCCTCCCCGGATAGTTGCTCGAAGGGTTCGTGTTGTTTGGCCGCTGGGGCACGTTGGGGCAGGGACAAGATTTGCGTTCGGTTAATATCCGTGATCCTCAAAATTGATATTTTCGATACAAGTTTTTTAAACGTTACCACCGAAAAAACATCCTCCACAAAAAGGAGAATGTTGCATTCCGATCGGTCCGTCCGTTGTATGTCGCCTCGAAAATAAAAGTACCATCCGAACAACAGAGATGCACAGCGTTTAGTTGTTCATTTGCGAAGCTTTGTTCGCAAAGACTCGAAATCGAATAATTTGCAGAAATTCAGCCGCGAAGGAAACGAACGCTCTCTCGTTCGAGTTCTAAGTGAAAATCGATACCCCTTTTCAGCCAGCCTCTACACCGTACCACGCTCTAAAGGCGAAAGATTTTGCGTTCATGAATATTTAACGTTCTGTAACACAATCAGGATTGGATTTTTCGCCCACTCCTCTTCCCCGTAGGACGCAGCGCGGCGGGGGTGAAGAATTAAAATTGCTCACGCCCGGGTAAATTACAAAGTGATTTTAACCGTCGATCGAGTTGCGCGAGATCCTTGAGGAATATTCGTAACTGTTCCTCTTCACCGTCGTGGTTCCTTTCTAAAGGATATTGCGTCGCCTCAAGTGCTTTCCCAGCATCCCCCATTATTTCCTTCCGGCCTTAAATATCCTTAAGCGCTTTCTACACATGGCCGACAAATTTCCCAATGAAATTAAAATTAATCGATCACGCGGAACTACGCGATCCGAACATTTACCAATTTTCCGGGGAATTTACAAACTCTTCGCTCTGTCGAAATGTATTCCGAGCCTGAACACGATACATATTAGGTGGATGCAAAAGTTATTTTTTTTTCAATCGTTCACAAATAATGACAAAATCGCAGAATTTATGAGAAAAATGAGTAAGTGCAATATACATAAAACGTTAGAAGAATCTAAAAATGTCAATACACTATTTTCAACTGATAAGAATTATTACAGCTGCATAGAAATCTCAGTCTGATAATGTGTTAAGAAAATATTCGAAGATTAGGAGGAAGAATGCAGGAAGATTTTTTTTTAACACGGAACATTTGTATGCGAGGGATGCGAGCTCCTCGCATCGCTCCGATCGAAATGATCTAATCGGTTAATATTACGGTACCATTAGACTTCTCGATCGAATTAGAGTGTCTACGTGCCAGAGTTTCCTCGAGGCCGATAAACGATCGTCTCGGAACACGCCCGCCGCGCATAATAATTACATCGCGCCGGTTTACTTGATTTCCGAGGGCCTCTAATTGAAGATCCGTAACGTCGATCGCTGCACCTAAACGCTTCGTAACAACCTGATTCTAATGTCGTCGTGCTACCCCCAGGAGCTCGTTAAAGCCCTCGTCACCGAGTTTCGCGTCTCTTTACATGTTCCCGTTACCTCGACACAGTTTACATTTTACGTTCCCGATCGATCGATCGCCATCTAAAAAATAGTCTTCGAATTCACTGTTTGGTCTGATAAATTCTTGGCGCAAATGGATTCAAATATGCGGTTCTACTTCTCGCAAGAAGGCGATTGAATGTGCTGTATGCGCGCGGTGCAGCTGAATATATATGTAGAAGATAAGAGAGCAAAGGGGAGAAAAATGAAGTGGGTGAGATGGACGGAAAACTCGCGTAGAGTATACTATGTACATATGTATACTCCGAAATAGTCGTCTCTTTTTCGTAGATTAATTAGATTAGTAGCGTAATTTTTTCTATCGTTTCTGATATTCGATGCAGATAATTTTTATTTTGCACGAAGATCGGCAATCTTCGGCAAATTGTCAGTTTGGAAAGGGTTATTTATCGTTGACGACGGCAACGTGTAGCTGCTGCCGTCTGGGCAAAGTAGCCGTCCAAGAGGAAAAGTCGAATCGTTTCAGGGTTTCGGGGAAGCGAGGCCGTCCTCGGAAGATTTAATTAAGGTTCGATGACCCAATTACCGTGGCTCCTTTATCGATTCAGCCCCAATTACCCTGGAGAAAGGGTTACATTCTCGAGCAAGCGAAAGGAATACGCGGGAAAAAATTGACCCGTAGGCTTAAGGTCGGCCGGAACGAACGTCGGGCAAATGGAATTGCGGGAGGGGGAGGTTCAGGAGGGTTAGGTTGGGGGGAGTGTTTCGTGGATTATTAGTTGTAACCCGACTTACAGTCTACAACTTGGTGCGCAGGTAGCCGAACGGACAGGGTTTATTGTTCCAAGGACAGTGGGTGACCGCCCAGGTCTTCAAAAATGGAAGGAAGCGGCACCGGAATTAGCAGGCTCGACTGCTACGAGGATATGTTCAAGGAAATCACCAGGAAACTCTACGGCGAGGATCCTGATCATAGAAGTAAGAAACATTCTATTAATTAAAAATACTACCCCTGTAGAATTCGATCAAACGAGTCAAGTGTCTGTTATAGTTAACATTAACAATATTATAGTTGTTCATATTTCCAAAGAAGGTATAAATCTCGTCAAACTTTTCAAAGTATTTGGTTTATCAGGAAACATTAGAAAATGATATTAAAATGTTTCGAATACAAAACTGACTATGAATTTTTCTACGATCTTCATTTTATTGCAGATCATTGTGGTGAAACAAGTACTCGGGATATTATTTTCCTTGTCCAAAGTTTTGCCAGCATAGAAGTCGGTTATTTGAATTGTTATTCTATTGTGATTTGCATACTGAAGGGTAATATTAATGTATGAAATTTGCAGTTTAGACTGGAGAAAGGAAATTACAGATTATTATTGATCGCAACACAGCTTAAAATCGCTTTTATTGAAGTAAATGGTAATTGGTGTTCTTCGGATTCAAATGTATACGAGACACGTGTGGATAATATTACTATAATACATTTAGTTTCGATAATTCATTTTGTTTATAAATATTGATTCATTCGTAAAGGAGACTCTGGAATTGTTGAACATTTACTGCAATTTAAAATTGAATAATTCGCTTTTAAATCGTAAAATTTTGGATCGCGTTGTACGTGGATCGAGATTTGTTCATTTAAGAAAAGGCAATTTACCAATGTGTTTTTCGTACAGCGTCGAGCGTGCAAAACGAATTCGAGACATCGGTGTCGTACAAGAACGACGATGACACCGGAAACGGCACCGACGGAAGCGACGATGTTAACTGGACGTGCGAAGAGGAGCCTCTTAAAGGGACGGATGGAAGCCGTATCGCAGCTTACCATGCTGGAAAAGCGACGTGGAGGTGCTACGAATGCGGTTCGTATCTTTTCCTTATTAAAATATCTCGAATCATTCGAAGATGCTCATACGCTTGACGAACGTTATGAAAGTGGGTAACCAAGCCCGGCTTTCAGTAAATTGCTGAAACTCTTATAAAGTGCCATAAACTTCTCAGTCTCTCTCACTTTGGTAATTCAAATGAAAACTGCAGACTATTTATATTTATAAAATTATTATTTATATTTGTAAAATTTATATTTGTAAAATTTCGTTAAATATAATTTTTAAAGCAATACACATCTAATGATAAAATTTAGTCTTGTTGGATTGCCATCTTGGATGATATCTGGTGAACAACTGTATCCGAAAATTCTGTTAAAATTTTCTGAAGTTTAGAGCCTCTCATTCACATGGTTAGACTGCAAATTTTCATGTAAAATTTAATTTTTACAGTCGAGACTTATAAAATTAATGTAAAATATAATTGTTATATTAGTAGTATCGGTAATGATCGAGAAGGAACGTCTTTGTAAATTATAACTAGACTACGGATTGGATGCATTTATTATGAAAACGAGCAGATCGAATGTAAAACAGTAAAAACAATTAAAGTATTCGAAGAGTAAACGTAGATTCGGTATGACGCAATTACTCCGAACAGTTTTTATTTTGCATAAAAGTCCAGAATTCAATTATAACTGTATAAAAATCCGAGCGAAATGCCGGAGATCGAAACGCAATGTTATTAAGGATGCAAATGGAGTATTAAAAGTCTGAAGAAAAGCGTCATGCAACCAGGCGCGAGCAAATTAGTTAAGTTGGCCGAATTAAAATTTCGCGAGAAAAGCGCCGCGCCGTTTGTACAAGTTTTCCTTGGCTCGGGAAGGTTCGTTTAATTACTGCAACACCGTCGAGGGTCAATGGGCACGAATGGGGAACGTATCGTCGAAGTAACGGGTCAGCAAGCATGAAAGAGACCCCCACGGCCAAATCGACACGGGATTCAAGTGGTAAACAATAACGAAATGCAGCCCGGCCGGGAGGAACGGTACTTTCCCGGGGACAAAAGGTAGTTTTATTGTGCCTGGTCGACAATTTTCCAGCGTGTTCTGTGTCATCGAGTCGGCTCGGCTCAAGGATTCCAGTGTCTCGCTTTCGCAAATGGGAAAAACTGTCGACTTCCTCGTAATGTCTTTTCAATACCCCCTGCTCCCCATCCCCCATACCTCCTCTTTACGGCCGCGATGAGCTGACCCAACCTTAAATATCCTTAAGTCTTTATGGGCTCGTTATTGCGCCGTCATGCTTGTGTATGTGTCACGTTCGATGACTCTCGGCGCTGTTAAAGTGCGACTTTCGTTCTGTTGCACGGCGAATTTAACCAATTACGTGCCTGAGCGCACCGGTACACGAAATTAATGGAGCTCGCGTAGTATACTGCGGGTACTAAGTGAAGGAACCAGCCGGTAAATCGATCGGTGACACTTTCCCGTCGTTTTTAACCCCTCGATTCGATTTGTAAATCGGCTCGAATCTCGCTTTACCTATTTTCCTTTCTATTTGCACAATAACGCAAATATTTTGGGTAAAGTGAATTGCGGAATTAGTCGTTTGCTTCTGGAAAATTTTTACCAAAATCGTTTGAATACATATGCGACAATGCATGTTGCTTTTTGAAGATGAATTTTTTAATATTTTTTTAACGCCGGTATAGGAACACTTGAATAATTAATTTTTTTTTACGAAATACTATGTTTTATTTATTAAAAAGAAGAAAAATATGTGTGATATCCGTGAGTCAAGAGATCACTAAATGTTTCATATAATTACATAACTGTATTTTAAAGCATGTGTACACTAGCGTTCAAAAGTATTTGTAGAATTGTAAAGACATTACAATTTAAGAATAGTATTACGCTATATTTGATCGATTTTAGTACAAGAAGAAAAACTTTTCACTCAATTTTCTCTTCATGAAATTAACGTAGAAAATTTTTGTTTTGTTTTTATTCTTTCTCCCGATCGCAACGAACTGGGTCTAGTTTTTACGACTCAAGTTGGTTAAATATACTCATTTGAGCGAGTCTGAGTCACTTAAGATTGATAAATACGTGAACCGAACAATGCAGTTGGAAGTAGCATGACGCATTAGTCACACAAGTTCAAATCGAGTGTCGAAAGTCTGACAAAACGGTTGTATGTTTAAATTACGAACAAGGTCGAAAAGAAATTTGGAAAATTGAAGTACTTGCCACCTCTTTGCTGACATACCTAGAGTAACAAATAATTGTTCCATTTTCGCATTACTCTGAATCGGGTAGGCGTCTGAATACGTATGGACGACAGAGACATTCAATTTATTATTACAATTTTATGTATATTACCTCGTATAGATTTAGATTACATGAATTAATAGATTTCAATTTTCTTGGTCAAAAAGTCATTAAACCATTTAAAAATCGAATAATTTTTTGCTTTTGAAAACATTAATTTTTCTTATAAAAAAAAATACACCCCTCCAATTTTTAAGTAATTTAGTAACTTTCGGGCCAACCTGTACGAAGTACAATGTCGTTGAACGTCATAGAAAATGTAGGGTACAGACATAAGAGTCGAATTGCAAAAGCACTTATCTTTTGCATGTCAGCTTCGAATGAGGAAGCGCGTTAAAAAGAAGACAAAACTGGGAGGAGCCGAAGGAGGAGGTAAATAGGGAGAAAAGGAAATTTCGAAGTTGCCGCGAAGGGTGGGGAGGGTAATTAGGGGTAGGGTACACGTGCGTTTCGAAGGAATTGACAAACCCCATTGTCCGGCAGGCGACGTGATGGGAGGAGGACCCCGCGACGTGGCCGAGCACTTTATGGAACTTCATTCCTCGAGGATCCTCGCTGACGACAGCAGGAACAGGCATCACTCGCCGCGCAAGGATTACTTGCAGTCGGACTTGAAGATCGAGGAAGTTATTTCCTATCTGGAAAGGCTACGGGAGCGGGCTGAGCGAGTAGCGCCTCCGTCGAGGCGCACTCAGGAGACGCAAACGGTACCAGCAGCCTTGTTGCCGGTAACGTCCACCTTTCTGCTGCAGGAGTTACCTTCGTCCCCTGCGCCTCAACACCTTCATCAGGTAGGCCTTCGTAATTCCTAAATCGGTGTGCGAGAACTTGAAAACTTTGGGTATTAGAAAAAAGAATTTTGAGAATTATTAATCTAATAATTTAAATATTATCGTCATTAGACTGTGGATTTTATGCACTTTTTACAAAAATAAATAGGTTCGATACGAAACGGTACAAGCATTTAAGATTTAAAGAATCCAAAAATACTGTAGTTTTATTTTAAATTTATTAAATCTATGTACCAAGTAAACATTTTTCTATGTCTCCCGTTTGTTGCCGTTGATGCACGATATTTTTATTCTGCGCAAAAATCCGCAGTCGTTACACGAGACTTGTCTAGAGTAGTCTAATCTAGAAACATGTTCAGTTCGTATTTACCAGAGGTGGGGGGCATCTTAGAAGGAGGCCGCTATAATTTTTTATATTTCATTGTCAGTATTTTTATTTGTTCAAGCATTCTATTAATTTAAAAATTGTCGTAATCTATATAATTAAATATTAATTAATACAAGAGCTAGCTTTTACGAAGGCCGCGCAAGAAACGGACAGAGGCCGTATATTCTTCCGTACCTCTGCTATTGTATGTATAGCATACGGCATACGGGATCCTCGATAGGTTAACTCGTACTAAACGTTTTGACAGTACTCTGCGCTCAACTGGTGTTTGCCCACTGTCGTCTATCGCGTGTTAACGCCCGTGTCGACGAAAACAAACATTCGCGACTCTTACACGTTTAAAATTGTAGTGCACGATTTGCCCAGACTCGATGTACCACTTACGATTCGATTAGTTTTAAAAAATGATTTTATTTACAACAATGAACAAAATTTTGCAGACGTCAACGACAATGCCGACGTCCGCCACAGTGTCCGCTAGCGGGAAAAGGTATACCTGTCCCTACTGTCCCTACGGGACAGATCGTCGGGACTTGTACACTCGCCACGAGAACATCCATCGCGAGGAGAAACCGTTTCACTGCTACATCTGCTATAAACCGTTCAACCGCGCGGATCACGTGAAGAAACATTTTCTGAGAATGCACCGGGAGCACGGTTACGAGCTGTCCAGGATACGCAGACCTGCTGGTTCCAGCGCACCCAAGCCTCTTCAGCAAGATTCGACTGCCGGAAACACCGGTAACGGAAACACGAACGGCCAGCAACAACAGCAACAGCACGCGAACTACTCGACCGGGTTTAACAATAACAAGAGTTACCAGTTGCAGCCGAATCCTGGAAACGGCACTACCACAACCACCGCGAGCATTTATCAGGCGACTTCGATGCCTGCGCCTAGCATTATGCAACCGGATGCGACGAACTGCACCACTGGTAGAAGGGTCCAGAACGGAGGGTGCAATAGCAAGAGCCATCTTAAGGGAGGCTCGAAAGGTGCCCAGGAACGAAGGTAACGAACCGCTTTTTAATTTTGATCCTTTGCTCCCATTGTTCAGGGACAGATTATTTCAGTCAATTTCGTCAAAGACTCCGATAAAAAGAACACGTTGAATTCTAATTGGACACCAAACTAGAATTCATTTTCGTTTGTTTCCGTTGTAGTAACTAACCGGGTAGTGAGACTATATTTCTGGCTGTTTTTACGTTTGACTGACCAATCGAAATTTTCAGGTATACCTGCTGTTATTGTTCGTGGAGCGGCGTAGACAACTGGTGTCTGAAACGGCATTTGAACACGCATCTGAAGCCGTTCGCTTGCACCCTCTGCGAGTACAAAGCTGCACGCGCCGAACGTCTGGCTACGCATGTATTGAAGGTGCACAACAGGCGGCAGTGTTCGAGGTGCTCGTTCCTAGGCGAGGATGCAGCGCAGTTGCAGATGCACCAGCTGCATGTGCACCGTGTTAGCAGCGCGAACGCACCCGCAACCTCCACGGCGCAGGCCGCACCACCGCCTAATAATCGCCATCAGCAACCCTTGCAGTAAGAACACGTTGAATTTCTCCACACCGTGTCGCAACAATTTACTTTCCACACGTTCGCCACCACCGTTTGTTTCGCCGTAAAATGTGTACAATTCATTTTACTACTTTGCGACGGTGCTGGCAGATGCGTTAAACACAGGGCTGTGTTATAGTTCTTCCAGACTCTGAACGCTTTTGACTTTTCGTTATACATATACTCGATTCAGAATACTGTCTAAAATTGTCATAGGCACTGTTGAAAAATTCATTTCTCTGGCGAGGAAACTATTTATCACTGTTTTACAAATGTAGCGTCATTGGAAGTGTTAACCGGCAGAATAACTAAAGGTGTACAATGAAGACAGGATTTATGTTTTAGTAAAATTTATCCGAACGATGCATGCACAACGGTTAAACGAGCGTGTCGCGTCGCAGTCGCCATCCGTTTTTGCCGATCGCTCGGAAAACGCGATCGAGGGACGGGAAGCAAAACTGGATCGGATCGGCGCGGTGCGATGCCGCGTGACAACGAAACTCGACGGACTCTCCCCGTGTTTTTCTCTGGTCTGCTCCGTTAATTGAAGTCTGATCGAACGGCTTCGGTTGGTCGTTGTAAATCTCGTCGGCGAGAGGGGCCGTGTTTAGTTTGTCGCGCTCGCGCGGTTTCCGACGGCGCGGTGTGTGGCAGATTCATTAAAACGATTTAATCGGAAGCCGATCACACCGACTAATCCCGGTCGTTACTTTTTCGGTCGCGTCCGCCTGGCAAACATGTGTAACGAGCGGTCGCCAGATTTAAACTTCGATCGGGCACCGAAACACGCGTGTTTCTCTTTCTCGTTAGCCACTCACCCCCTCCCGCCCCGTCCACCCTCGCGCGCACCCTTTAAACAAAATTATTTCTGCTGGACAAATTTACCGTCGAACCTGATGAGGCCTTTCGTCCAACACAGAAGCGATGCGAGTCGATCGATTGATTTCCGCCGCACGGAGGATTAGAAACTTTCTACCGATTGTCGAGGTGTAGTTTCGATTTTAGGAAACCCGAATCTATCGAGTTTATCTTTCTTTTTATTCGGTGAATTGGGAGTGCAGCTTGGGTCCTAACGATTGTCGCTTTTGTCGAGGCATTGGTCTTGAAATTTTACATGTTGTTTACAGAAAGAACACACTATCGCTTAGTAATTTACGTAATATTTTATTCTGCTTAGCACTATTAGCATTGTCGCTTCTTTAAAAACTACGTTGAATTTCCATAATGGAACATAAATGCTTCAAATTGGATAAAATGTCTCGGTTTTCGTGTGAAAATTGATAGAACAAATTTCGAGTGCGGATGGTTGAAACTTTAACTAGCTTTAATGTTTGATTGTGGAAAATGGTCGCGCCGTTTCCCGAAATCGGCGACCGTATTTTTCAGAATTGTTGATCGCCGTAGTGTCGTGGATCGTCTTTAATAAACGAGGGTCCTTATTTAACGAGAATTATGAAATTTACAGTCCCGCGGGAGGAGGTCGGCCGCCACCTGGTCCACCAGTTTTTCCCGCACCAGCACCGGCCATCGCACCTGCTACCACCGTGATACCACCGACAACGATACTCGGGTGAGCATCTCCCTGTGCCATGTCGTTCGTGCTATTTTTCTGCTTTCATTTTATCCACCTTGCAACTCATATTTCTGCAGTGACGTCAGTATCTCTTGTCATTAACCCCTTGCCTTCTTGCATCATATCGGCGAGAGTTCTTCCATTTCAATATAATGAGACTATGAACTTTTATACCGGAGCCACACAAACATTATAATTTTAATCGGTTGAAATTAAGGCAACAATATTTTCAAAGTGTTTCAAGGTTTAGAGAATGTTAGTTTCGCTTATACATGCTAAAAATATAAATTTTGTACTGTTTGCAAATTATTAGACGCGAAGCAACATTAGGGTATATCCAAAATAAATCAGAAGACAATGGGTTAACATTACGGTTTTTTATTCCATTTTTCGTTCACAGTAGAGATTGATCGATAGACCTCGTAAATGGTTATTAGTAAAACATATTGGTTTATTATCATTGACATAGATTTAAGTTGTGAGTGTGACTATTACGCTTCTTTTTTTTTAAATGTGTTTATTCTAAAGTGATGGTTAAAAGAAACATTAAAATTGGTCTGGGATACATAAAAGTAAAAATGGAAACGTATTAACGATATCTACTGTTATTCATATATCTCGTTTTATAGTAAAACTTTCTTTTAGCCGTCACAATATAGTGATTTATTTCGCTGGGTCACAGATGTTCAGCGACAGGTCGCAAAAAAAACACAGTCAGCAACATTTTTCGCTGTTTTACATTCGCGCTCTAGTCACTTTTGTCACGATAGAAAAATAAATATAGTGAAATAGAAAATTGTTACAAAATTGTAGTAAATGAGCAACCAGTTGTTGACACAAGGGTTAAATATCATCAGAATCCGATAAAAATCGAACGATAATTGCGACCCGTCGCCGAAGTCCCGCTCAACCCCGCTCCCTTCCAATTTTCTGTTACGTTGCAGCGTCATTTTTTGGTTGACCGTTCCTTTCCGTTCGCGTGTGCACGCTTCGTTTGTTTGCTTTCGGTGTTCGTGGCAGGACGGCCGCCGGGTGAAACCGGCGTAGTCCTCGCTCCCACCATTTTGTTGTATCACACATGTTGTATCTATCTCTGTCTCTGTCTCTATTTCGAAGAGCGTGTACCCGCGTCGGCGGGTCGCGCGTTCATTGGTAGAAAAATGACGCGAACGTAACTTATGGAACAGTGCCGCGGTGGTTGCAGCCACGAGATGGTAAACTCCCCTGCAACTGCAGCGACAATGGCGTACCCGACATTGGAAGAGGAGAGGCGGTCGAGCGGTGACGACCGCTGCGACCTGACAGGCGACGAGTCCGACGAGTTCGACCACACTTCCGAAAGGCCTGCCAACCCGGCGGGTCGCAGCGTTGGACCAGCCGCGGGTACCTCTACTATACTAAATCGTGATTTTGCGTGCAGCTACCGAGCGGTTCCCGAAGAAGGCGAGGCGAGCGAGACAAGATCAGCCGCCAGGGAGCCGTCCGAATGTTCTTGGACGGGCCGGAAGCCGAGCGAGAGGCGTTCGAGGAAGCAGAGCCAGCCGAGGAAGGTCACGTGGAACCAGGAGTTCGAGGAGGACGACTCGACGGTCCCGGATCAGCAGGAAGACCCGTTGTCCAGGTCACCCGCGAAGGCCATCAGACTCGTCGAGTTCAAGAGCAGGTGCCTGCGCCAACTAGCCAGACCGAGACTCCTCAAGTGCAGGCTCTGTCCCCGAAACTCGTTCGCCAGAGGATTCATCTGCCGACCGTACCACACCAAAGCTTCTCTGGTGCTGCACCAGCTATGGCGGCACGGTGCGCGGCACAAGTGTCACACGATCTGCTTGTTGAAGGATAGACCTCAGGTCTCGTCCATCACGCTAAAGGCCACCGTCTTCACCAATCCTGGATACGGTTACCACAGATAACACGCGGTGTTCTCGAACACGTAGCAGTGGGCGACCGAGCCGGTGGTCGTTGGGACGCTTCCGGACGCCATCGATCTCTGACCAGTTGCTCCCCCTCACCTTTACTCGCCTCACGTCAGTTTCTCACCGGCGGCGTTCATCACCGGCTTCGGTCGTTATTTTTTTTGGATTCAGGGTATTCGATGGGATGTCCCGGTGCATCGCGGGGACCTCTCTCAAGGTGATAGATATCGTTACGCGGATGGGGGACAAACGCTCGCTACCGGGGGATTTTGGTGTGTCTAGCTTATCTAGCGTCTAGAGGAATGTGATTTTCGAGAGAAGGAAGCTTTCGGCAAAAGGCTCTTCTGTGCCGGTGTTTTTCCGGACCTTCCGGGTTCGAAACACACCCGCGGAGCATTTCAGTGATAGGAGGAACGTTCCGTCGGAGCCAACGAAACGGTAGATAGAAACCAATTTCGTCGATGTTGAGAGCCGCGGCAGATTAAGGCCGCGATCAGCAGCGAACGGGAAAACCTAACTTTAAGCGAGCGACGAGGATATGAAAGAGACAGTTAGGATAAGAATGAAACTAATCGAAAGTACCTTAACAAGCGGTTTCCTTGCGAACTCCCGATCACAATGTAGGTCCTATTAACGATTAAGCAGAGCCGAGGAGCGCGAAGCTAGGCGCGACCCGACCATATTTTCATGTATAGAACGCGTGCTGACCGAAAAAAGACACCCATCGATCGGTGCATCGTGCATTTTGTCCATAGTCGTCCAGTCGTAATTGCGAGATCAAATCTTCGTTCACCTAACTACGGACACCGTAGGCCACGGTTCTCGAACGCTCAACGATGACGAGCAAAGCCGTCGACGCTTTCTCGCCCGGGCAAGCATGATTTTTATATTAAGGGATATTTGTACAAAAGCCACTATCTTGTTTACGTTATTATATGAAATATATTATATCTATTGTACTTAAGCAGACCACGCGAGCCACTCGGAGCACGTCGAGTTTCAGAGACCAGGGATTCTCTGGGACTCTGGCGGTTTCCAGTCTTACATTTTGTTCGACCTTTCCTACGTTGGAAACAATTTCGTTCTAGTGTTCGGTATTTGTGAGTCTGTGTTTGACGTTATTAAATAATAGTTTTATATCTAGCGTTGAGTCGTACGTTCATTCACCTTTTCAAGTTTATTCTGGTTTGGCATGATTTGTTCGAGTCTATTCGACGCTTTCCATGATTGTTTTCTACTGAAAATGTCTGGCCTTTACTACGAAAAAGAAAACTGAACCGAGTTTCTTTTTCGCGATAACGCCTATCGAAGGCAACCAGAGTTGCGCGTTGCAAACGTTGTAGTCAATCGTTAGGGGCGTCCGAATGCTGTCGAACGTAGCGCAGGTTTCTTTTCCAGAGAGCGTCTCGGGCAGCCAACCAGAGTTACAGGGTAGCATCCTTGTAGACGATCTTCAGGTGTCTACGAATCCACGGAACGCTGTCGAACGCAACATCGTTTCCGTGCGCATAAAAGCCAAGCTCGCCTAAAAAGACTAGATGCGCCGTTTTGAAATTCATCTCCTAAATTATAGAAAATCGGCCTGGTTTCCGCGGAACGGGAACGTTGCGAGAACGCTCGTAACTCGCGGCCCGGTTGAATATATGTATGAATCCGTCGGCCGTGTCACCTTTATCACGTCGAAACTTTGCGCGGCCAGCGCCATCGCGCATTCAAAAAAAAAAACGATAGTCCAACATTTTTGGAGCTGTCACGACTACAACCGTCGAAAACGGCGCGGCGGCGGTTCGTTGTAAACGCGAAAGGCAAAAACAATTTAGAACGGAATTACATTGTTTAACATGTGAAAATACAACGGCCGAGGGAAATATTCCCTCGTGAACATTTTTCTTGCGTAATTTTCGAGCGGCCCGCGATATTTCAAACGGTGACCAACGAATGTTTTCGTAGTGACCGTACTTCTCGTATTTATGGAAAAAATGGAGCTTTTTATCGTGATTTCGTCCAAGTAAAATCGTCGAAATGCTCGAACGCGCCGCAACGCACTTCGACGCGAAACGATATTATAACAATTTATTCGGGATAATTTATTACGCGCGAATAATTTTCGGTAATTTTTTGTCGTAATTTGTCTCGAAAGGAGAGAGGCTGCAGCAGTCTCGTTTTTATTTGAACGTTGTGAAAAGCTTTCGACCCTTCATGCTTTGTGGCATATTTTTATAATCTTCTCTCTCCTCCGTTCAACTCTTCCCTTTCTTGAAATTGTCCCTTCGGAATCAAACTGATTTCTCGCCGATCCGTAATGAAACCAACAAGATAATTTCATTGGAACGTCTCGTGGCGGCCCTGCACAAAAATCGCCCGAATCCAGTAGATCGAGGACTTCCGGTTCCGGGAGTGTCCCATTCGTCGCAATCTGTGTCCTCGTCGGTGGTATATGACTTGTGCAGAAATGGACTCGTGTTCCGAGAGTTCGATGGAGTTGCATCCGAGCGATGCGCGCACTGAAAACCCGGAAGATCGCGCGGAGAAAGGGAGAATGCGAGATCGAAGCGGAAGAGCGCAGTCCCTGGCAAAGTCCGGTCTATCGGGCCGGCAGATAACCGAGACGAAACAGGTTAGGAAAAAAGAAAAGAGGAAGAGCGAACGGGAACATTGTCGCGCGAACTTCCGGTCGATAGCGATCGCGTGACAGCGTTCGGATTATTTTAATGTCATCGGTCGCGACGGTCTGTGCGCTGCTGCTTTATTTATTCATCCGCACGCGAGATTTCCGTTATTAGAAAAATAAATGATACAATTTGAGGTGCGCGGCAGCGATTAGTAACGTTGAATTGTTGATCCAGCAATTGCGGTATCATTATTTGTCGTCAAATAATTGCGAATTTATTTTTATTTGTAATCCGTTGGCTTTTCTTGTTTACGGGCAAACAACCAGATTCGTTATGAATTCTATGATGAAAATATCATAAATAGAAGAAATTGTTGAAATGAATAATAGCGTGGCTATTTTATTTTCAACTTTTGCAATGCCGATTTACGAGCGTCCGTGTTTGCGAAAAGGTTCCGAGCCTATTTATTACTTCTGCTGCCGCCGCAAGAGCATCATTTTGAATCTTCAGGGGCTGAGGAGAGACGATACACATAAATTATAAAGTTTCTCTTTTTGGTGATACGAATGATGCATACGCTACACAAATAAAGATTTAGTATGCGTCATAAGTCACCGGCCACCTGGTCATCGTAAAGAGAATATAATATGATACAAAATTCTTTCATATGCTCGCAACTCGCAGCTGTATCACAATTTATATTGTATATATGTAGATATACAGTACTCTACAATATGTATTAGAGAAACACTGTCTTCTAACAACCTGCTTCCACCACGAAATAACAAAATACGACACCTTAATACTTTCGCTACTGTATTCGCTATTGTACGACGAAAATTACGGGCACGAGACATCTCGTCCACAGCAGCCTACGCACGACAGCATTCGTAACATCGTTTCATCAACATCGTGGAGGCGAGATATCTCGTCCACGGTAGCGAAAAAGTTAAGAGTATCATCCGTCCTCCTTGCCGTACGATTTTCCTTACGGTTACAATGATTAAGAACCTCTTTATCCTCAATAGTTTCACAGACGGAGAGAGAAAATTAAAATTTTTATCCTTCGTCTCCATTTACTTTAATGCTGAAATAATGGTTACAGAGGGATAACATTTTATTCCGTGCTAAAAGAAAGACATTTAGATTTATTAGGTTTTGTTTGAAATGCTGATCGCGGGGTTACTTCGTTATTATATCGCAACGGGTTAAACAACAATTTGTAGGAGGTGGGAAAGGGATTTGACTGAGTCAACGCCGGTTAAAAACGAACGATATTTAATAGCTCCTCTCTGTACGGCGCACAGTGGGTAGGATCGAGAAATTTAGTAACATTTCGTTATAACTCTTGAACCGTAAGAGATATCGGCATAAAATTTCCACTAAAATTTAAAAAATAGTCAATTTTAACTGTAGACAAATAAAAATTTTTTTATTTTGTTAAACAATAATTTTGAATTAACTTTCATTGATATTTTTTATTAAAATAAAATTGTTCAAGTATAATCTTCTAAACTATTTTTGACTTTCTAAATATGTACTTTATATTCACATTTTTTTTTTCCATACATGTAATGTTTTATAGAACGTAAAATATAAATTCGAAAAATGTTTTTGTAATCAACGCATATAAAATGTACCGAGATGGTAAAAACGCCTCACAAGCGTGTCAAAAAATATTTTTTATAATAATTTATAATAATTATAAATAATTTTTTCAATTTAATTGTTTTAAAATAATGTCCATACTAGATATCACGACCTTTGTTATTTCGTATTATTTCATATTTGTGTTATGTGTTCATAAAAAATAAAGATATTAACGAAAATATAACAAATATAAAAGATAAGTCACTCAATCTTACCATTACGTTTTTAAATTGATGTTAACAAAGTGAAACGTTATACTCCAAAACATGTGAAAATGAAAACATACGCCAATTGTTTAAGCGACTGACGATCGACGACGGGGCATGTCCCCTCTCACGTCTCCACGCTTACAAATTAATGTTTTTCACGATTTGTCTTGAACAGTTTAGTGAAAAAAGTAACGGTTAAGCGGGCATGTTCGGATTCGAGCTTGAAGGGAACGGACTTGGGTAGCTCGTCAAAAGTCGAGGATTCTTTGATGCCAAACCGTGGCTCTGCGACGCGACACGCAGGCAGGAATTACGCCTGGAATTATATCAGCGCGGAATTGACGTAATTAAAATGCAAAGCGCATTTCCGCGAGAGTAAATGAGATACAAATAAACGATTACGAGGATGCTCGCTGGTAGAGAGGGCCGGAAGAGGCGAGATGGCCGGGAGGGTGGGGGTGGAAGTTATGGAGTAAAAAAAAAAAGGAAAAGGGAATTGCATTTATCATTTGGCTGCCGCTGGCGTATATACATATTATAAATTCCCACGAGCTCCTCGCGGCGGTGCTGCCACCGTTAAGATATTAAAAAAAACCATATGTCATGAATATTCATACGCTAATGCGGCGCGCGTTTGGCGAGAGCGTTGTTTCCAGCGGTTCCACATATACACACATATACGCATTGCATAAACAAACACAAATATGTGGAATCATTTCGGTGTCATGGGTCAATAAAGTGAAGAACAATTAAAGAAACGCGATGTAAAAGCTTCTGGATTACGTTTTAAACGTCTCGAAGATTCTCGTTTCCTCAAACTACTTCATTTTATTTAAGCATTCGGATGCTGCGAGTCATAAAGATTACGTGGACTTGAGTCGTTTCGAGTTTATTTCAGCCGATCTCCGAATCTCTGCCGTATCTACGATTCTGTATTTTATGAAATTGTGGAACCAGGTTTGGCGAAAACATGTGCAGAGCGTAGACTCTTGCAGAATCTTGTGCCATCTCTACGATGATGATGATTTAGAATGTAGACTACAGAAACACAAAAATCTTTGCTATCTTCGGGGGTCGCGTGAACGAACGTGCAACGAATTACAGCGACAAGTGTTTAAGGGATGATCTAACGTAACTGGCCGCAGAGGTAAATACCGCATTGTACCGTAGACCGAATAGAACGTTGGACGAAACGCTTTGTGGTGGCCATGCTGGCGGTGTGTACGTGCCCTAAATTCACCCGGTCCCCGTTTCGTTTATCAGGGGAGGGACGCGGGAAATTCGAGTCGAATGCGACTGCACACGAGAAACGTAATACGCGGCCGAGATAATCGCGATTCTGCGGGGCCACGATAACAGAAGTTCCGTTAATGCGGACGAAAACGCGCCGCGTCGCGGAGTTGTCCTGTATTTTTTGAAGATAGGGACGCGGCTGTAATTTACGCGCCATTACGCGACCCGCCCCGCACCCGGCGCATCCGGTACGCCCGAGAGCAAGAGACACCGACCTGTTCATGAATACGCTTTACGTACCCGACGGCCTCGCAACTTGCTCGCGAATGCATTTTACATGGCCGGCGAACCGGCTAAAGGTTAAGGAATAACGCTCGTCATTTTTGTTCTGCCCACTTGGCGACTGACGTTGCGAGTGACTCGAGGATACCGTCACCGAAGCCTTTTATCGTCCATTCGTTTATAAGTTTCCACGGAATTACGCTGACACCTGATACTTCCACAATCACCACTTTACGTGGTATTCCGGTTTTAAAAGCCAATTTATCCAACCAATTTTCTTAGGAGTAATTTATTTTTCAAGTAAAAATTTTCAAAATTACATCAGCGCATTATTTTTATGTATATTTTATTAGAGTATGTTTCGAAACGATTCGGCCGAATAAAATAAGAAACGGGGAGATCCTAGCTTGAACGGCATTAACAAGGAAGGCGGGCGCAGTGTTCGTGCACTTGATATTTTCATTCCACGAAATTCGTGTTTCAGGCTCATAGAAAATTCACGCTCCATTTCTGTGCATCAGGCGCATCAGCGCAGTCGAAAACGTAAAAACTCTCGGAATCATCGTATAGTATAAAGTATTGATCCGCGCGTCGCGGCGGCAGCGCGGCCGGAGGAACAACACCTTGGCACGCGGCAATTTATTAATTAATAATTAAAACTATGCTGTCAATAGCGCTTCCGGGATGGGCCAGGAGCTGCTCTAGACGCTGCCGTGGTTCCCAGACTTCGGATAACTGTGAATTAAACAAGGATGCTGCTCGCGTTCCATTAAATTCCGTGCATAATTCAGTGCGTTAGACTCTCCTTTCGCATCGATGCTTCAAGAAACGTATCGCGCGCCGTTTCGAGCGGTTATACTTCGCCGGGGAATCTCGTAAAGAACGTTAGACGAAGATAGAAATTCTCCCCGAAGTTTTGGGAACCCGAGCGCACTACGGTAACTTTCTCCCTCCGAAAAATTCCCGTTATATCTATTAAAGCGTGCGTAAAGCTGACACGAATTTACAAGTTACCCCGAGCCCTTTATCGTCCTAACGTACCAGTCCTCGTCACCTGCGCCACCCACGTTCTCTATCTCGGAACGGCTGTTCAGCTAGCTACAACATCGTACAGGTTGCCAAACTTTCATGGTGGAACCACTAAACTGACTAACGAAATATCTGTCATCGATCTAATAAGTTGCAACAAAAATATTAGCGAATCGTTGACTAACACCTTATCGATGCATGTCTAGCGTCAATGTATTTTAATTTCTATGTAATTTATCGTGGAGCATATTTTAATTTCTAAATTCTTTCGATGTTTTTACAATTTCATATTTCGCTTACCTATTCTCGTCGTACATCTACTGGTATCAGATGGTTCAAACTGGCCAGCAGAAAATTAGAATTTCAACGGGAAGTTTGTAGGTCCGTGTCAAAATGAGCCCGCCATTCGAGAGTTAATCAGCATGTTACCTGATAATTTCGGCTCGCAACTTTTTAATTAGTTGTTTACGAACTTCCCTCTGCATGATATTTTAGTCTTATTTTTATCTAAAGCGAAAACCGGAAAAGTTTGTGATAGAACCTGTATAAGCCGGCCCATTTGCGAACGAAAAACTTCGCGAAGCGTTATCAAAGGATTTTACTCCGAGGCCCGGGAAAATGTAATCTCGATGATCGATCGGAAAGCGTTTTGCCTGATAAATACAGGATGCTCCATAATGCATCGACTTTTGTGATGGTAAACAATGAATAAGAATCACGAAAACACGGTATTTCGTTCGATTTTGTTCGATCTTTTTCATTAGAAATAAATTATTGTACGCCATACATTTCAGAAAAATCGAAGTCGAACAAAAAGTTTTAGGTACAAGAACTTTTGTTAGGACAAAATGCTTATCAAATTGCATATAATCTGCAGTTTATCGTCGAAGGATGAACTTAATAAAATGTTCGACTAGAAACAATGGAGTGTAAATGCGACAAAATATAGTATGATGCACGTGTTTGTGCGAACTTTGACAACTAACTACTTTTATGTTCTCCATCCGGTGCAGAGTTGTGGACCGACCTGTAGACCATGAAAATTAGCAATTAATCCAGAAGGGCTAGTGACATTTAGTCAGGCGCGTTTGAACGTTCCTGTTTCAAAAATTAATTAGAAAGTTTAATGATGGAACGAGGACGCTGGCGGCGCCTCATAAATATTGAAAGTGATGGTAAATTACAACATAATTTGTCGGGGTAAATATTGACGGTGAATAGGTTCTCGCGCCGGTTACAACCGCTTCTTAACGTGTTTACCGTCGTGTCGCTCGTATATGGATGACACAATTATTCGTCCAGATTTAAAGCTTCATTATTGCGCCGATATACATAAATATGTATGTGTAGCGCATGAACCGTTGACGAAACAATGTTTGGATTAATACATGGAGTACGGTAGCTATAAATACACAGTGCCGCCATTAGAGATCGTGAATCCCGAGCAAATCCCGGGGCCCCGCCAAAGAACAATAGAAAAGTTGACTAATATGAGAAGGTTTTTTAATTGGTCACACATTCTATGTAAATGGAAGAAAAGTTTGAAATGTTGCATTTAGAGACTCTAAATGATGAATTTGACGGTGTTGTGACGTATTTCGATGAATTTTTATATGAAATTTCAGTTTCCAATGATACCAAGATCAAAGTAGAACATCCTCTCAATAATTCTTTGTTGCAAGGAACACGAATCGAGTTGAGCTAGAACAATGTTAAAGGGATTTGGGATCGAATGTTAACACCGGCAATCGCGCGTGATCTTCGGTAAAGCTTCGCTGCGCACGTCACAAATGTTGTACGATCGCCACTATCGAAAACCCGGAGCATGATAGGGGGACGCGTGCCCTGCCACGTATTTTTCTATCGTGGTACTACGAAACGATCCTCCGGGATCGCGCAAATATTTTTTCGTCCATTTGTTCCGCGAGGAAACCGTACAAAATCGGCTCGCGTGTCACCGGTTGCCGACCTCGGCTACACTGTCGTGTTCCGACGTATTAACCCCGAAACATTCGCAATTGTGTTTTGAACGACGATCGTTGGAACGCGCGCGATTATCAAATAAAATTCGCGCACGGACGATACTTTTGCGTTTCGAACCGGACGATTCGAAACAAATGTAGGAGATACCCGCGGACAGGTAGTAGATACAATTTTAACGAAATGTTTACCATCGAGCAAAGAATTTAATAACTTTTCTCTTTTCCATTATGTCGGATCAGAAAGGCAGATCCTCGCTAATGAAAACTGTAGAACGTAATGGATCGGTAATTAATTGAAGTGAACCAACGTATTGTCGTTTCACGAACACTTTCTCTGTTAATGGTTCAGAAGCGTGCACGCGACACAGCGAGGCTGTAGCAGTCGACGAAGGCAATGCATAACGAGAAATATTATTTCCTTTTAATGGAAACCTGGCTGTCAGGTACGACAGAGACGTGTTAGGTGCACGCTCATCGACGTCTCTTTGTCCAATTGCGTTCTCCGACGAATTGACTTCAATTCACAGAATCGAACTATTTTGTTTAACGAAACGAGATTTTTAAGTCAAAGATTAGGTTCACTTTTATTCGACGGGAAATGGTAAGCATATTCAAAAATTGATAAATCCCGATCGCAATCTCGGAGAAAATTCTCAGGAAAGCGAGGAGATTTTTCGAGATAATTTTAAAATTATTCTCTTAAGAATTTTTCAACAATCAAGGATCCCGATTAAACCTGAAAGATTTCGCTTTACAATAGCTGATATATTGGCTCGAGATTGCTGGAAAACACGAAATCATGTCGAAGAATTGGGAAAGTTCGATTTGCAGAATTGAATTTTTACGAGGTGGTACAGGTTGCGCCGAAGTAATTTGCGGGAGAAAATATATTAACCGCGCTTAAAAACATCGATTCCGAGGGTGATTTATTGATCGAGCCAACCGATTAATTGCATTCGACGGAATCACGGCCGTGTTCCAATATAAATCGAGCAATCCAAAGGATTACCGAAATGAGACCGGCTCAGCTTCCAAACAATTTCCGGGGCCAGTTTTCAAGCGTGTTCGTAGAACGGTGTCGTAATTTTCGAGCTTATAATTAATTGACCTCTCCCCCACCCACCCACCCTCTTAGTCACGAACCCCACTCTTGCGTCATACCGCGTTTATTCCTTTTTCTTTTACATACGCGACGGGGTTCATGACCGCATTTTTCGTAAAGTCGCATGACACCGTCCAGATTTTCTGGAAAGATATTTAACGTTATTCGTAACGATCGATCCCGTGCCGAGATAAATAATCGCGTTAATAATCGCGTAATCGTCGCACGTGACGGCCGCCGGCGCGGCGCGGCGCGGCTTTCGCGTGGCCGAGAAATTAATGCGAAAGAACCGTCGCGTGTCCGAAGCATCGACGAGCAATCTTCGATGTTGACTCGACTTTGCTCGGCGAGCTCGGGAGAAATGGTCAAAACGGAGCAATAAAACCGAGCACGGAACCCTGACGGTGTTTATCGACGATTCAGAGGCTTAACCAGGTCACGTTGAACGTGAACTTTCAGCTGGATATCTCGGGACCTTTGCTAATCCCGGAGAGCCTCGAGAGGCCCCGACAAGGACATTAGAAAGTGACAGTGAACCCCAGAGTCGTTAGAAAAATGGTAGAAACTGCCAGTGAACTCTAGAATCTCTAGAAAAACATTTTAAGCTCCCACCGAACCCCGAAGTTTCTAGAGGAACATTAGATTTTTCCAATAGACCTCGGAGTCCCTAGAGCAGCACTGGAAATTTTCAAAACCCCTAGACGCACTTTGAAAGTACTCGATGATTATTGCAGTCGCACTTGAAAGCTTTTGGACCTCCTAAAGTCTCGCGAATCTCTTCCAAAATCTTGCATGAAAATTGAATCGAACCCTTCAAACCTGCTTGAAAATCAGCTTCGAGCGAGTAGTTTGAATGCGACCCTTTATTCAAGTTTGCGTATGTGTACACACCCGGATAACTTCCAAAGGGCTTTCGTAAAGTGAACAAGTGCAAGCTATTTGATCATCTCAATTATGTTAGCAAACTCTGGCAGACGAAAGTTGGCGGAGCCCTCGCGCTGACATATGTATACGCGTCGGCCACACCGGGCATTAATCTTCTTTACCCCACGATCAGCCGCGTCCAGTTTCCCCAGTGATTACCACCGAGTCCTCGCGAATATTTTATCTGCCGGTCCACCCCCGCAATTTTTCCCTCTCCCCGTAATTAACCAGCCCTCTTCGGACTATCAAAGATTTCCGGCCGCGATATCGCCAGGAAATGAAGTCCCTTATCTTTTTGCCTCCGGTTTTACGGAAGCGACCCCGGGGTAGCTACTTAACGCGGAGATAGCGACGACCACCAGAATCTCACGAACTCGTTCTTCTTGCGTTGGCCGGGCGAACTTCCGGCGAATTCTTCGCGAATCAATTCTCGTTTCGCGGTGATTCGCTCGATCTGCGCCGAGCTGGGCTGGTTGGAAATCCCGGAAACGACGCCGATCGAACGGATGATGATGGGCCGCATTTCCGAGCTCCCGTAATACAACTCCGGTCCAGTCTATTTCACGATGTAATACGTAATCTTCTGGCGGACCGACCCGTTGACCGATGCTCGACATTATCTTCCAACGAGATCCAGCGGACTGATGGCTTCATTACTTTCGCCAGTCGAAATTCCGCGAAACCCGCCCTCGCTCGAATAGATTACACGGGCCTCCCGACATTGTTCGACCGGATCGATTCACGAGTTTCATTTAATGATCGATCCGATCGGTGCGGCGCGACCCACACGTTCCACCCCGTTCCACGCCACGGTTCGCCGCGACCGAAATCCGATCGGATGAAATAACGGTAAGCAGCGGTTGGGATTAATTAAAAAGTTAATCCGGTTGCTCGTTGTCCGCGTAAATTCCCGCGGTCGGGAAAAAATAATTTTCGAGGACGCGCCCGCCCGCGCGTCATCTGCGTCGCTTGCGGTTCGGAGCCCCGGGGATCGTCGATTCGCTAAATTGTGGTTCGACCTCGGCCGGGGTTTCCCCGTATCAAATGTTCTCCTGGTTTCGCTCGTTCTCTAAAACATTAGATTATTAATTTGATCTGAAGAGAAAGGGAAAACAAACTATCGTTTAAATAACAAGTACGGACCTCCGGTAACACACTCAGCGTGGGAATAATGAAAAGTGCTCACTTTTATAAAACGAACACGCATTTGCTTGAGTTTTAAATTTTTGGCCATTGTCAAAGCGCTGCGCAGCATGGTAACGTGAAATTCAGTTTAACCTTTGGCTGCGTGATTCTGTTGAAAATGAGAAAAACGTGGTATACTTTAATTACGTATACTATACAAAAATTTAGCAAAGAATTCAAGGAGGTTCGTTAATAAATTTCTTCCTTTATATACAAGTATGAAAACATTACAACGCTTATGCGAACACGTCTCATCGAAGATCATGCATTCAATAATCATGAAATATTTGGTTCCATTGGTTGCACTTGTAGCGAATAAAGAGAAAGGTCTGCCGGTAACAATCAATGTCGTGGGAATTATTTACCGATAACAAGGTATTATTTCGAACGACACTCGTCCGTGTAATTATTTCGCGGGATAACGACCATTTTGCAGAAAAACGTGCCGGCATTGTTCCTCCGTCGATCTCCGTCTCTAATTAATATCGTTCGTTAAGTTTCCCTCCGGGCCGTAGCCTTGTATCACGTGTCAGCCACGACGTCGGACTCGATTGAGATCGCGATCGCGATTATCATCGTGGGGGCATGATCCGCGGTCTCTCGTACCCGACCAATGTTTTACCAATTATCACGCCGCTGGAGAGGACTTACGTGAAATTAACGAGTCGATGAGCTACCGAGCACTTCTGGGGCGAATTCAGAATTTCTTCTCGTTAAATCTCGCGCCGCGCGACGGAGATTCTTCAAGCGACATATTCAATCGGCAGTCGTTAACGATCATCGAGCTCCGGACGCGTGGGATGATACTCGCAAGCGGATGATCTCGGCCTTGCAAATTCTTGGTGAGCGGGCTCGATCTGCCATGAGATCAATTGGATCTATAGTCAGACTATTACGTCTGACTATTACTCAGATTATACCGATCCAAACCATATACACACGTAAATTCGTTCGATTATACAAGGTGAATTCGATAAAGCAGGACACCTAAATATCTCCGTTACTTTTCGTTGTACAAAAAAACTTCGTAGGACAAAGTTACACTGTTTGAAGGGGCACATAGTATAACGGTGTAAGGGAAAAAAATTTCAAGGTAATTTTTATGAGATTTCAAGGTTATCGATGTTTTTTTAAATGGAATGATATATTTTTGGTAACGTAATGTTGTAGCTGACAAAATAACGAATTCAAAATTAGTAAAAAATGTGTAGTGCAAATACTCCAGGAACACAAATTTCACCCCTTTCACCTATCAATTTATTAAGAACTTCATGGTAGAGACTTTGTAAATCGTGTAAACTTTTGCCAGTGGGGATTGAGACATTTGGCGTAACAGAAATACATCAAATGAATCTTACACGTTGAATTTTATTTATACCATTTTTCTGGGTTGGAGGTCATTTGAAGGTCATATTGTGTTGCATGCATGAATTCGTTATTTTGTCAGCTACGACATTACGTTAACGAAAATATATCATTCCATTTAAAAAAACATCGATAACCTTGAAATCTGATAAAAATGACCTTGAAAATTTTTTTCCTTTACACCGTTATATGTGGCCCTTCAAACAGTGTAACTTTGTCCTACGAAGTTTTTTTGTACAACGAAAAGTAACGGAGATATTTAGGTGTCCTGCTTTATCGAATTCACCCTGTATTTAAGAAAAGTTTGAACGCGGACAGACTCGTTACACAAGCTAATGGTATCGTTTGATGATCGAGCGATGGACTCCCCATCGGATCCAAAGTTAATGGCCAAACGAATTTACAACCACGATATGCGGGGATATACGGAGGCAGGAAGGAAGGAAGGAAGGACGGAAACGAGGCAGGGTCAGTGCCATTTCCGGAACGAATGTACGAGGGGCCGCGGCGCGCTGTATGCCGTTGATAATTGTCGCTCTTACGCAGCCTGCAAAACGCGGACGGCCACACGGAACGATTAATTTATTTGCCCAGAGGAAACCGGTGCTCTACGCTCCAATGAAAAATAATGTCTCTGTCCTCCTAACTTTGTTTTAAAGGACACTCGAGATTCCAGCTCTCCTTAATAAAGGAAAATTGCCGAACGACTGTACCTTTTGCGAGGAATATTTCACCTGCAGAATCCTCGGGGGAAAAGCCGAATAGAAAATCCTCGTCTCGATATTCATGGGATGTCCGAGCCACGGATCAATAAATTTGTCGCGTTTACGATGAAATCGAATCGGTGAAGTACGAAACAGTCGAAACAAATTTAACGAAGCAGTTGCGTATTATCTTCGACTCGATCGCATTCGCAAACAGAAGAATCGAAATTTCGATCGACTCGTAACACATTTTGTCATTATCGATTTTATTCGGAGCCTGATAAATTGACACTTGACATTTTGTATGCATAAACATCTACGGTCCAGTTAGAAATTAACATTTCCCGTGGATCGTCCAGCTCGTCCATAATAATGAGAATTTTGTTGCCGTTGGAGCAACGCTATCGAATCGAGTGGATTAGAAAAGTCAAACGTGACAGTCGCGCGCGCGACCATCGAGTGGGCGTTAATGATTTTATTCGTTGTTATGAGTGTCGTTCTGCAATTTCAATCATCGTCCGTCGGAGTCCACCGCGGCGGAAAATTCGATAAATTTCCTCGGGACGGAACGGTAAACCCGAGTAATTTTGATAATCGTTTAAAATAATAACGTTAATTCGCTCGGGCCGTGCAACGGATCGCGGCTCCGCGAAAATGCGTCCGCCTACGATTAAACGGGAATTATTTTGTATACAGAATGTTTCCGTTTTCACGTGCCGGCGCGACATGTCGTTAAACGGGAAACATATTCATTCGGATACTTGGACAATGAACGGACCGAGTCGATGCGAGTCCGTTTTTCCTTAGCGTTTTCTGACAATGCCCGCTGCGTTTCAATTATTATAAAATCGGATTTTCCTACGAAAAACTGCGGGTGATCTCGTATTTCCAACGAAAAATAAATCCGAGCATTGTTCCATTGAACGCGGGAAACAGAATACCGGATGATTCCGTTTCGGATTATTTAGTTTGAAGCAAGCGTGTTGTTTCCGAATCCCGTCGAGTAACGTGTTCGAGCGTACGGCCATCTTTTCCGCGCGAAAAATTCGACCGGTCGAAATTCGTGAACGAGAATACTGTTAGCAGATAATCGATCTCGGAGCTGCCGACGAAGAATCGCTTGGAGAACCGACGTGAATAAATTGTACCGACAATGGTCGATTAGCTTCGGCGAACACGATGGAAAACAGCATCGACAGGCTTAAAGAAGAAAGAGAGTTCATTTTCGAACGATACATCTAGCCGGGAGCCGATACAATGATTTATGCATTTAAAAGAGCCGGCGAATCGATCGGCCATTAGCGCACTCGGCCTGGAAATATTATCGCGACACGTGTTACCACGAGAGATGCGAAAATGAATATGTTGCGAGACCAGCTCGCTCTTACACTCGATTTTACAGGGTGTTCCTGGAATGAAAATATCAGACGCTTCGAACAAATATTCATTCTTCTCTCAATTATTTTAATAAATCGAAAAGTGATCCTGTTGAAAATCTTCGCCACGATAGTACGTACATATAAAGAAGAGGGTAGGAATATAAGATAGTAATTTTATTTCGACGGTGATAACGAATCGTCTGGAACGTCGCCGACAGGTCGACGACAGGTGGTGCAATTCGGAAGATCAGCGTCTCCCAAGAATTAGTATCACCTTGGGAGACGCATTCCGCGGCGCGGCGTGGCAACCGCCACAGATCCCGGTGTTTCTGGGGTCACATATCAGAGACACAGGCCGTATTAGTTCATTCGCACGGAGATGAATGAATGTTTAAAGGGAGACGCGCCGCTAATGATTTCGGATCGATGCAGTCATGTTTGCGGGGTTATTAAGCCGCTGATTAATCGCGTCCCCGGCGTAAATGATTGTTATTAGACAATGAGACGAGCCATCTGACAAGATTGATTGTTGCTCGCGAACGGTACACCGAACCCGTGAACGATCGGCCATTGTTATCGTCGCCGGGGAATGCATTGTTCGAACACGGAGAGCACGAAACGCGCGCGGCATCGCACCGGCCCTCTCGGCCCTCCCGGCCCGGGGAGAACGAAAAATATAATCTAACCGGTTCGAATGACTTCATGAGCGTTTAATTAATTTCACTGCGGCCGGACACGTTGAATTCGGGACCCGGTTGACGTTCGCGCGAACCTCGAAATGATTAACCATTTGCTTCGACGATTATTTTTCACGGACCCCCACCGTCCACACGATCGTTTCATCATTTCCTGAATCCGGCTGATAGAACGAATTAATCGTTTGTTCCGATTATTTACCACTGGAGATTGATAACCGCGATATGCAATGTTATTACCGTGGATTACAGAATAATGGAAATGGACGAATGATGTTGTTATGAACGAAACGGTTCGCGGGCGCGTGTACCTACAAATATATGGATAGCACGATATTAGTGCTACGAGCACGCGAAGTCATGGCAATCGTCGAGTGGAGAGAAGTCCTTGTAATCAAGAGAACTCGACTTCTGTATCGAGATTCTGGTTCCCGATCACCAGCTGTGCTTGTTCATTAGAAAATCTTATTTTATTTCTCAGAAGATCTTAGTTTATTAGAAGTTTTTATTAAGAGTTCATATATTCATAAACAGAGTAACATTAAATTGGTTACATCCTGGTTTTTGCGTGTTCCGGCCTGTGAGTGTTCCACCATGCGAACAGACTTCCTCGATCTAAAATAACATGAATGTAAATAAATAGTATGAAAACGAAAACGCAAGAGTGGATGCTGCCGATGAATAAATAAATCATGTATACATATATCCGAACCATGTACTCGTTTGAACCGCGCGCATCGTCGAGAATTACTCATGAACAAATGAATGTATAGGAGCTAAAAATATTTACAAATCAATAAATTCATACACGATATAGAAGAAAAAACAGACGAATCGAAACGTTCTATTAGGTTCTCGAAACTGCATTTATTATTAATAATTTTAATCCAACTGAAAATAAATACGCGTGCCGCCGAGAATCGGTGAAAAATCCAAAAACGTTGCACCGAAATGTTTGCGCAAGCAGAATTTCGCAACGCAACAAATGTTACGCGCACATAGCGCGGGCGTGGTGTGCCAAAACCGGAATCTACCGTTCGTAAACACCGGAGCTAATGAATAAAACAAACAGCGATGCACGTGCGGCTACGCAATAAAAATTACCGAAACGCAAGGAACGGCTGTGCTCGCAGTTCCCGTGATGCTCGGGGGACAAGCCAGTCCCCGGCACGCGCAATAAAACGCGGAATAACCCCCGTCAGCATCGATCACCGGGGTCCAGCGAAACCGAGCTGCTCGCAAAAAGCTTCTAGCCGAAGGAGAAGCTTGTCGGATCTACTTACGACCCTCTCGATGGGTGCCCTGTCCACGTGACTGCCGCCAATTCCCAGTAAAACCGCCCCCGCGCTCGCCGAGAGGGATGCGAAACGACGCACAGTAGGCCAAACAACGATTCTGGCTGATAGAGGATCAAAGATTGAATGTTGTCAGGAACGGACAGTTTTATGCGCCTCTCGGTAGCCGGAGAACGTTTGCATATCGTAAAACAATGACTTGCTCGTAGAGTGAAGTGGGTAGGAATATGAGATAGCCATTTTAGTTTTTAACGGAGCAATTCTGAGAACAGATATACATGAAAACATCGAAGAGATTTAAGAAATTTCATGTAGAATGTGCTGCATAAACTTTTAAGTACGATCAACTGCAAAGGGGTTAAAATTTGAGAAACATAAAAATCACCGAGACACGAATATCTTCGTTCGGGACCAACCCTCTCGAGTAATTCGACAAAAGGGTGGGTTCCTCCGAGCCCTTTTGATGGCAAGAAATTCGATGGGGAAACAATCTCGACGACAAAGAGTCCCGGTTAAACCTCGAGCAGCTTATAATTTGCCGTGAGACGTCGCGACGCTCGTCACGTGCCCAGCTTCTTCGGTTTCTGGGACGGGGATGACGGTGCGCCATCCCTCCGTGTAAATATCTCGCTGACGTAACCCGTTTCGAGCGCCAACGCCAAGGGAAGAAGTAGGGGTGGCAGGCACGGGTGGAAGCACGTTGCGGCACTCGCGGGGATCAGAAACGCCTAATGTCACGGAGTAATGGTGGCATTGGCGTTATACAGTTTCGACGTATGTACGTGAGGATAAGTAACAACCCTAATATACTATTATACATACCTGCCGATTGCTCCCCTACCCACGCCACAGACGATTCTGTCGTTTTCACACTTGAACAAAACCGTGACGAACGTTCATATTAAATATTCCGAAATTTGAATTATTATATTACGTTTTTTAGTGAAACAAAATCTTTGGAAACAGAAAAAACTTGAGAAAACCTAGGAATTTTGTGATCAATTGACTTTAGCCTCGGATAAATCGAATATTAAAAGAAACGACCATTGTTAAATACTTTTGCAGCAACTGGAACGGAAAATAAAAAGCTGATCGACCGATGTTACTTTGCCGTTTCACGGCAGATGTCCAATATGGCGGCTACCGTTAATAGATTGATGTATCCGCAACGGACGTCCAGTGGTAATTTTTTTTTTCGCAAAATTTCAAACTCTTGTAGATCACGCTATAAACCTTTCCGGGCACTGGAATCCGGAACCAACTTCGATTTCTCATTTGTATCGATTATATATTCCCACGCGCAGCCTCGATTTTTCAATAACTAGTAATTGAAAGGTTCGACAGGCGACACGGTCCCGTTGAATTTATTGATTATGTATCGCGGCAACGAATTTCCAGTATATCGGGGCTGGCTGGCGGACAGAAAATTTGTTGGAAGGTTATATCGACGGCTCCGCTGCTGGCGTTAATTAAAATTACTGCATCATTGTGTCGTCCATGGAAAGTGGATAAAAGGTGGCCGAATAAATTCGACAAGATATAACGATATAAATGCAACAAAAAGCGAGGTGTTTTTCTGATGAATACAATATATGTATTTCTCAATGCTTTCTGCTCGGAGAACAATACACTTGAGCTTTCCTAAATAATTGATAAATAATTGCAAGTCTGGCTGCATGAAATTATAATGAAACGTAGTGAAAGGCTTGGCTAAAATGGCAAGATACTTTTTCCATAATTAATTAATTATTTCAATGAAAAATAACTTCCATTTCAATAACAAGAGTCGCCAACTAATTTATGGCGTTTATACGATAGACGCTACTATCGATTACTTATGCGTACAAATAATTGCTTCCGGAACGCGTTTCACTGAATTGCGCGAACCGTGATTCTTCCGGACAGCTCGGGGTGACTTGTCCCCCCATTTTAAACAAACATTTGCATAACAATTCCCGCGCCTTTATTAAAACATTGCTTTCATAACTGCTCGTTAATGGATTTATTTTAATTAACTAATTTCCGGGCATGCAGACGGGCCAATTTGCTCAAAGCTCGATCGCCACAGCTCGAGGGTAAGTAGAGTGGCCCATATAAAAACTGTTAGCTAACTATTAATAAAACTTCCGTGCCACGATTATCGAACAGACTATGTAAATTGCTTTCCTAATGTGCTCTATTAAAACATTGAAGCCCAATATATTGGCAATTAATTTCTCTTCGAACAAAACGGTTCGGTATGGTCGATGATGTTGTTATCGATCCAACAACTTCTCGATTTAGGCTTAAACGGAGGCAAACGTAAATCTACTCGGCAAATAAAATAGTCACTGGTCCATTTCAGTGAGTGGCGCGGAAATCATTCTTCGATAATTAAATGCTTGACAGTAATTATCGTTGATTCCACTTCGTCGGAGTTCATCGTGTGCTTGTCAGAATTTTGATTGCAATGAAGTCGTTTGCAAATGTAACGCAACAGTTTATACATATAATTGAGTCGATTCAACGTTGCAAGATAAATTAAATTGGAAAGGTTGTCTGTACCAATAGTGGTGAGAAAAACCTCGATTATCCGGACCGATAATTTTCCGATATTTGAAAAACCCAACGTCAATGTGTAAATACGCACCACTGGAAAGTGGGAATAAATTGTTTACGAATATTGTGTACATTTCTGTCGCATACATTTAAATATTATTTTTACCTCGTTTGGAAAGTATTATTTAGTTCTGAACTGTTTCTTTGCCACGGAAATCCGCCTGCGAAACTAAAACAAACGCGTGGTTTGTCATGGAAAAGCGAAATAAACTTTCTAGCACCGAAGCTACCCGGACGCGGACGGGCCAAGGAAATCCCAAGAATCGATCAATGCCAGGAACTGCCGTCGCTCGGTATTCCAGGAGATTAGCCCACGCGGATCAAGAATTCAACAATCCCATCGATCACGAGAGGCAAAGTGAAAAACGTCGAAATACTGTCCACGCATCGTTTGCAACCGATATAAGAGCCTGCCGGTTGGATGCTGCGGTGCCCTTAGATGGTTGGTTCGAACGAGAAGCCGACGGGGTTGGTGGTCGGGGGTGACGATTAACGAACGATTATTAAAGCGGCCCCTTATCGCGGTAATTGCGTGGAATAAATCCAGGTAGCGAACGGAACGAGGACGTCGTCGACGTCGTGGCAATTTTCTGGCTCGACGAGCGTCCGGATGATGATACCCTTTCCTCCCTTCCTCCCTACCACCCTTCCTTTCCTCTGTCGGATGGCCAACCCTGTCCCTGTAACCAATACTATCTCTTTAGCCGACACGCTATACGATAATCTTTTTACCGGTAGGTCCGTTAATCGCCGATCGATTTTGCGTTCTCGATATACAAGCGTCGCACGGTGGACTAAAGCGCGATACCAGCTAACGTAAAATCATACTTGTTACTACGATAGAATCTCGGTAGCTGCGTGAAACGGAACTGCGTGAAATTTTCCGTTAGAATTGGTCGAGTGCGAGTGGCCTCTATACGTCCCGCGATCCTAGTATTAGCATTTAACAGGCGAAAAATTCTGTTTAGGCCAATTCTACGGAAGAGTTCGCGCACGATGGGTTCCGGAAAGATTCTAGGGCCTTTAACGTCGCAATTCGCAGCACGGTCCGGTATTCAAGGACCGTCAACAATTCCTTCGAATTTCCCGGTGGAAGCAAACATCCGGCAATTCCGCGGGACCACTAAAAGTGGCGAAAACAGCGGCAAGTATCGTAATTGAACGCGTCGTTGGCCTCTTGCCTCGCGCTGTTGGAATTTCGGAGGCGTCTCGCGCGACTAAAGCCGGCCGAATAAAGCGTTCTCGAGGATGCGACGCTGCACGCTTAATACTCCGTGATATATGTATACGTATACATGCATGCATACACACGCGTTTACGGGGATGGCATAATATCGCGCGGTTACACAGCGCCAGCAATAACAATAACATCGTGGCAAAGATGAAGGCGAGGAAGCGAATATAATAACAGTATCGTCGTGCCGCGCTGACAATTATTAATTTGTCCGTATTAATGGCCGCGCACCGCAGAACGTTTGTTGCTTCAATGTTTCGTGTGATTCTACTGGGTGGCCCGCAACTCGCTTTGACGCAAACAACTCTGTTGTCTTTTAATAATCTCTGTGTCGACGGGCGTCGCGGAGATGTAGCGGATTTGGTACGTCTTACGAACAGCAGCGCATTTATGGAAATTTAAAATTAACAAAACACATAAAAACGACCTTAAGGAATTCGTGTTACTACGATTCTTCCGTCTTTGATCTTTTTCATTTGATCGAGCGAATTTTGTCGTAAATAGGTACATACATACATAAAATCCCCAATCTACTCATACGTAAATGTAAATTACTTTTTTTCTACATTACTCTACACAAATTTTATTTTTTGCTTGTACAAACACCGGAACGGTGGCGGAAATTAATTCGATCGAATCGATGCTAACAAATTCACAGACATTCCACAGTTGCTGCACCATTAATGCCAATAAAAGCTATTAATAATATTAATAACGATAAAATTATTAATAATACCTATCCAGGACCGATAGCAAATGTCTGCATTCGATTTCGCTGAATGCCAGCGAAAAATTCGAGAATATTTCCGTTAGAAGAGTTACAATTATTCATTATTAACGAGTCGATTATGATCGGTCAACGCGTACTAGTCATGAAATTAATTACAAAATTCATTCCCCCGTGCATTCGTCGATAACGTTCCTGGGTATTATTTCGACGTCGGGGCCACCAATAATTTCCAAAAATGCTGGCAGTCACGGGGATTTGGGAAACAAATGGCTACCTTGTTCCCGTGGCTCGCGTCCGCGGGTGGGCAATTAACGTTTGATAACTTCCTCGTAATTAATAATTAACGGAGCCGGTTTCTCGGAGAAAATTTCGTTGAACGCCAGATACACACCGTGCTCGCATCATAATTGGATATTCCGTACAGTCTGCGTCTGGCTCGCGAAATGGGCTCCGCCATTTGATCGTTCGTCTGTAAAACAACCTTATCAGTTTCGCTAGGTAACCGCAGTTTCATCGATCCCGGTTTCGGCAAAAATATGCGGTAAATTCTTGATCTAACAAAAATAGTGGGGTTCGTGCTCCGACATACACAGATCGCGTAGCGCTACGATTTCTTTGCGACTTCACTGACCGCGCCGGAAACTCATCGCTCCGTACCGTCAATTAAATCATGCCTGGGGAACGAGTGCTCCGAGAGTCGATCAGAAAGGCTATCGCGTTCCGGTAGCCAGTCCGGACTTGTCGCGACAAGCCGAGACGCGTTGGCCGACCGGGTGGGGGAGTCGGTGACGTAAGCTCGAGCTTCTCGGCCCCTCGCGGTGTATGCCCCGCAGTGTAGGGGTTTATTCGTTTGTCGTAGATCCCACGGTTTCTGTTTTCTTATCTATTCCAGGACGAGTCGGAGCCTAATAAAAGTATATCATTTACATTATATACTTAAATTTCGATCGAGAAGAATTTTTCTACTATTCCTAATAAAAGTGAATACTAGTATTATTTTAATGGCCGTCCCCGCTGCTAGAAATCACGGATATCTTGTCGGAAGTTCTGATCGATTCGCTTTATTAGAAGGAACGCGGGAGATTAGTGCGGCTGTAACAGGTGGAACGCAAATCCTGTACTTAGCGTTCCGTAAATATTTGACGAACGGACGAGCTATAGCTGTTTGCCGGATACGTGGACGTCCCTCCGACTTAGGAGCCGAGGAAGCACATACACGGAGAAACGGGTCGCTCCTCGCGCTTGCTGATCTGATTTGGTCGAATCGAAATCAATGCCAAACAACCATAAACGCGACGATGTTCGTGCTGTGATCATAATTGTTCGACCGGTACACAAGTACCGAAACATTACCGCTTTCAAACGAGTTTCGTCGCATCGATCGAATCTGCAACCAAAAATGACAATAGTAGAAAGGTTCGAGAAGACCATCGATTATAGGTGAAGCTCGGTTAGTTGTCCATTGGTGGTCTCTCTCCCACCGCGCCGCAGAGTTCAATCACTCCCACTTCGCTGTCTCGAATTTCTATCGGTCCGAAGATCTAGCAACGCAGTTGGATAGACGTTCGCGAAAGACAAATTGAATCAGATCTGACTACAGCAACGAAGCGATAGTCGAACAGCGGGCGTAGGTAGGCGGAATGAGTTTTTGATTGGACGAACCGCGGCGAGAGGTTTAGGATCGTTTAATGGGAGTTTGGTTACCAGTAATCGATTGCGTTTTAGTAGCATTAGCGTAGCACAGGTGTCGGTGTGTACGTGTATACGTGTATACGCGCATACGCGTGTACGCGTGTAACGCGGGAAGTGTAATGTTGCATAATTAATGAAACTCGGATGACGGTACTTTGTAGTCTCTGATACAATTAACAGTTAAGCGGATCGGTCCGCGAAAAAGAAAACCTTATCGTTCCCGCGAAATTTTCTCCACGAATCGCGAGAGGGAGAGAACTTTCGGCCGGAGAACTTTCCTTATTCCGCGCGTCGACAATGTGCTTCGCGTCAGAAAGCTCCTCCATGCAATTCAAAAACGGGGAAATCGATCGAACAGATGCAGATAAGTCCGATCTTTCCAGCCGGTACTTTAACGAACTCATAATAACCCCAGAGACTAGCCCAAGAATAAGGGGAATAAAGGTGAAGAGACCGAATAGACGCGGGAGAGAATGAGACGAAGAAGAAGAAGGAGAAGAAGGAGGAGACGGGGTGGAAGGCTCGCGAGAAATTTTCATTTCGCTGGAAAGTTTTCGCGGCCCATTGAAAGTTTAAGGAGCTTTCGCGGAACGGCGATTCCACGGTGGCGTATGTTAATTTATGTGCGAACTGCATTACGCCAGTAATGTATTCAGTATTCACCTGGCGGCGAGCGCCGGATTTCGGTCTATCTGTCTCCGAATCTACGATCCTTCCCGCGGTATTCTTCAGCCCGGCTCTGTATTATAACACCGACCGCGAGCTGCGACGACGATTTAAGACGTCGTCGACGTTCCGCGGCGTCCACACCCCAAAGTAATATTGTCAGACTCGCGTACAGGGTGAGCTAGTTAAAACCGCTAGCTGAAGCTGATATGTCACGCGCATGCCGAAAAATGTTAGAACCAAAATTTGTTAACGTTTCGATCATCTTTTATCACTATTTTTTAAGAGTAAGTTTTGACCCATGGTTTTTTTGCGCTTTTTATCCTTGCGACGAGCAGAATAAGACGCAATAATAGAAAATTGTTGACGCTCTGACCTTGAAATTAATTTTGTGGCAGCTTTCTTACATGAATTTCCACCAAACACCTAGGCTGTATAATCAAGGAACTGTTAGAATTGCAAGCTATGTAGATTGACCATGATTTTCAGTATTGATTCTACAAAAGTACTCATGGTCACGTTGTATACAGGTCCATCGGGAGTCGGTGGCCAGCATCTACCTGTTCTTCTGCGGCACGTTGCTACTGACCATAGCGTGCACGTTGGTGTCCAGTGGTGTCTGGTGTTTCCTAGTTCGGTTGCCCATGATCCAGCTGGTGCTTGGACCCACGAGGATTATCATGACCCTTAGCGGTTACATTGTCGTCGCCGGCATGCTCACGTTCCCCGCCTCATGCATCCTGTTCCGAGGGCACAACGTGACTCGAAGAACCCGCACCCTCCTGCCGGTAAGATTCTGCTCCCTCCCTCCTTTCCACCCACCCTAACTCCTCCCCGGGGTAATTGAGGAAATACTGCGATTACGTAAGAGTAATGTTCTTTACTTGTTTACTGTTACCAATCTGCTACCAATCTTTTACCAATCTGGTACGAATCTGGTATGAATCTGGTACCAATCTGTTACCAATCTGCTACGAATCTGGTACTAATCTTTTACCAATCTGTTACGAATCTGTTACGAATCTGGTACCAATCTGCTACGAATCTGCTACCAATCTGTTACCAATCTGCTACGAATCTGCTACGAATCTGGTACCAATCTGCTACGAATCTGGTACCAATCTTTTACCAATCTGTTACGAATCTGTTACCAATCTGGTACCAATCTTTTACCAATCTGTTACGAATTTGTTACCAATCTGCTACGAATCTGGAACCAATCTGCTACCAATCTGCTACGAATCTGGAACCAATCTGCTACCAATCTGCTACCAATCTGCTACCAATCTGTTACCAATCTGCTACGAATCTGCTACGAATCTGTTACCAATCTGCTACCAATCTGCTACGAATCTGGAACCAATCTGCTACCAATCTGCTACCAATCTGCTACCAATCTGCTACCAATCTGTTACCAATCTGGTACGAATCTGCTACGAATCTGGTACCAATCTGCTACGAATCTGCTACGAATCTGCAACGAATTTGGTGTTACGAGCCAGGGCCGCGAGCAGCTCGAGTGGCCGGCGAAGGGTTTTCACCCTAGGAATATGGTCTCAGTTTGTTAGTTGAGGTCCGCGGACGAACCCAATGTTAAATTGGGGTGCACAATTACTTGTTTACAATTGAAGGGCTTCTGGACGGTTTACGAGTTCGGAGGAACGCGACGCGGCGCGACGCCTCGACGAGAACACCGACCCTGTGAAACGACCACGTTTCTCGACGTCACTGTTCGACCCTCGCAAACCAGAAATGCTTCGCTCTATTTGCACTCGTGTTAATTAATTTTGAAAAATTAATTCTTGTAGATACCTCTTCCGCGCATATTCATCCTCAACTCGAACTTAATAAGGGGTTGTTGCGTAAAGCAGGAAAGTCGTCTAGAATTTTAACATTTTTTTCTAAAATATTTTGTAGTTACGATGATACCCTGATACTTTATTTCAGAAGTTGATGCTCAATTGAAAGATTGGGTTTATACGAATTGAAAATATATGTTCGGTCATAAACAAGACCGAACGTGAGCGTTAGGGGCAGCCACTCGACGGCGACGGTCCTAGACTGTTTGGGTGTCACCGGACACCACTTCAGTTAATCTTAAGAATATTTATGAGACATTTTCACGCAATCCTGATAGACAAAAACACAAGACGACTGCAACATACTCCCACTCCGACCACTAAACAAAATATTTACAAACCAATCAGAATCCCGTCAACCATTCTCATGCCACCTACCAACCAATCAGGAAAAGACTAGAACCGACATAATACAGTACAGAACTCTAAGCACCAGTTAGAAAAATCGCATCACTCGAAACACATGACAAATCGAACGCTCCTCACATACTTTGTACCAGTATTCCGACTTTTTTAAAATATATTGTCAAGTGTTAATTACCAGAAAATCGAGTTTTCTATTTTCAACTAGGCGGAATTAATCCACTTACGTCAGAGCCCCCGATATCGTCGCGAACGCGCGAAACGGTTTTACAACCCGCGAAATTCGATAAAAGAATTGCGAAATTCGGAACGCTTCAATATATTAAAATGAAGTAAGTGAAGTAAAAATCATTTATTCGATACAATAACGAATAAATTTTGTTTGTATTGCGAAGTTTGCGCGGGCGATTGTTCTAGACGTGGCAGTTCTTGAACGTTTGAAAATGTTTTATGAATTCTCAGTTGCCGCGAATAAGTTTAATGGATGCTATTGTACGCCATTTCGTGGGATATATGTACATAGTATTCCATTTTGGAAAATGAGAAGCGATGCTCTAAACTAAGATCACGTCGAATCCCGATGAAATATTGTGAATTATAAATGAATTGATCTGTCATCGGGTTCATTATAGTCAATTAAATAATAGATGGAAATTTGATTAATTTATGCCGATATTTTTCATCCGTCGCGTTTCTGGGACTATGTTCTTGAATGCATAAAAGCCCCGGATAAATTATAACCAATGGTAGATCATTACTCATGTTTATAGAGTATTATTATCCCACACGATATACATAAGTACATGGATCAAACTGCGATGAACTATAATTCAACTTAATTCTGCTGGCTCGAATTTCTGCCTGCTCTGTAAAAATAATTGCAGTTGCATTCTGCCACTGTAGCAAGGATGATCATACAATGCTAAGAATCAAATTGTTTCTCCATATTAATAATTGATAAATGCACGTTTAAAAAATTCGTCACATTAGTCTACATTAGTGTACATTGTCGGGCCAATATACTAGGTTCCATCGGAACAGAGTTCCGTTTGAAAAAACACTAAAATACTATGCTAACTTGTGCCAGCTATTCACCAGCGAATACTCTAAAATGTTGATGCGGCGCGTGTACAAAAGAGCCGTAGTCGCCAGTAAACTGTATACATAGAGGTCGCAGTATGACATCGAATCAAACCTGTGCCGCATAGAATCTGCCATTTCGGTTCCTGACCTAGCCAAACGACGTTTTACGAGCCAATATACGGTTTCATTGAGCCCATAGCGAAACAGTATCGTCGGGGATCATGAAATTCGCGTTATTGTTGGAGCCCCTCTGCTATCAGCGGCCGGAATGAATAAAGTACGGTTCTTTTATCTCCCGTTTTTATCCTGTAACAAGCTCGCGCCTTTTGCGCCTCTCGCCGCCGCGAGGCTCCGTCAGATTGCACCGAATGCACCGGATGCAACGATCTGAATTAAAGTGTTATCAGAACGGAGTACACTCCGAGATTCGGAGTCGTCGGCCCGACGCGCAGAATCCAATTGATCTCGTTTCATATGTTTGTAATTCCGACGACAAACGAGTTGTTCGAATTGTTTGTTGGTCGGCAGTGTCACTGACGGATTTGCAGCTGTATACCTTAAGGGAGTTGTGTCATCGTGTGAACGCTGAATAATTTAACAAATTTCATGAATTAGTTTTCAAGGCAATGGTAACATCTACATTACGTGTTAATTTTTATTTAGAATTTAGAGCAATATTCCGTTCTATAAACAGCTTACGGTCCTAGTATGCCGGACGCTAAAAGCCACATTCAATTTTCATCAAGATATACGGATAACGTAGCGAACGATGGCCCTGGCAATCGGATGGGGTATCAAGCCAGTGCATGATCGCCGACATAAACGACATCTTCGCCAGACTGGCCATCCGCTATAGTTCTACCTCGGGGTGGACTGCGTTCGGCGTCGTAAAACAAGCGGCATCACGTCGTGCTCCGAGACTCTGCCGGAAACGTGTCCTCTCGAAGCTGTTTGCCTCAGTGTACCTCGTTCGGAACAGCTGCTCCAAATTGGCTAAGAACCGAGACAGTTCACTCGGCCGCTTCCGGATCCGTTGCTTCGATTCATCGACGGCTCCGATAACGCTTGTACAAATATCCTGCGCCCTTCCTGATTGAAACCGTTCCTCGAAACACTCTAACGAAGAAGGAACAAACATTTTCTTTAAGTACGAGTGTTCTTGAACACGCCCGCTATAGCATGATTCTGCGTCTTTGGATCGTTGAAGATTTGTGAAGAAAAAGTTGTCGCAAATATGACCTTGAACACGATGTTCAAGGTGAAACTTTTTGTTTTTGCTTGCATTGTATTCTACTCGTCGCGAGGACAAGAAAAGTCAAAGGAAGAAAATGTTTAAAGTATCGGTAAATCACACATATGTATTGTACATTGACATCTCCAACACCGTCCACACGCGGTCGTACGAAACCAAAGTCTCCCGATCGTATCGCCGTCGAAGTTGCTGATCGTTTCGTCGACGAATCGATGAATCGACGAATCGACTCGATACCGGGTCGAGTACGCGCGTGTTCTCCGTAGCCGGGAACGTCGACGAAAAAGCCGGTCGGGAAAAAGGAAAATATATTGCTCCGTCGGAGGGACACAGAGCGTCGAAAGATCTTATTCCGGTCGGCGCGCGGTCCCTGGCCGTAAAGATAAATTCGAACGGTTAGGGAGGTGGTAGCGGAACGTAGTATAGCAGAAAGAGGGTTGGAAATCCAGTTTGTACCATCGAGCTCTTTCACGGGCTCTCCTGCCCGATAAAATCAATGAGACCATCCTGCTTTTGGCCGGCGTCCTCGTCGTTTCGTCCGCTAAGACGTCGAGGACGTATTTAGGCTCGAGAGCCTCATCCATAGAATCGTCAACCCCCTAAAGTCCCCCAAAGTCCCCGAAGCCTCGGCTGATCGGGAATCCGGAACGGCGGATCGCGGTGCGGCGCGCGAAATTTGAGGAAAAATTCTGGTCGTGTTAGGCTTAGCCCGACTTAACCTAGAACCTCATCGAGAGCATCATCAACATCCCGGTTCCCCGAGGTCTCCCGGTTCTGTGTCCGCCAAAGTCTCAGCCGATCGGGAGTCCGACGCCTAAAATTCCAAGGAGAACTCTGGTCGAGTTAGGCTAACCCAGACCTAGAGAGCCTCGTGGCGAGTACGATCAACCGCCTGCGTCTCCTGGTGTCCACCGAAGTCTCAGCCGATCGGGAATCCGGCGTGTGAAATTTAAGGGAAAATTGTGGTCAAGTTAGGCGACCGTCGATCACTTAAATGTTCGCGGACGATTTTCCGGTGATCTATGACGGACAGGGTGCGGCGGAAATAAATTTCCCTCGGGCTATACGGTTGCTCGTTTTCCCTCGGGAACAGAACTCGGGATTCTCGACCTATTAACCCCCTCGACGGTCTGCTCCCTTTCTGGCTGATCTGGCATCAGGGCGAAGGATCCGGCTCCGATGTTGTCGGAACTGTTGCGCCATCGACTGGCCATCCGGGGGAGAAACGTTCGACGTCTTGCTTCCAGATTTATTTGTACTTCACCTGCCCTCCGTTCGTTTCTTCCGTCTCTTTCTCGTTTTCTTCTTTTTTTCTGCGGATTGCTCCCCGGGACCGCCATTAGATCGATGGCCATGGATTATGTATGTGCTCCTAATTTTACAGATACTCTGCACGGAGGCAACTAAGCACGCTGCAACGCTACGGAAGACGTAAATCTAGTGACAAGATCTATTCGATTTAGAAGACCGCGAATTTGTTCTACGTTTAGCTGAGAGTTCGTTTCGATCGAATGTAACGGGTTTTCTTGACATCGGGAGGTTTGTTTATAATTTGACTACGGATTTTATGCATTTATTGTCAAATTTTTATTGCAAATATTATTCCTAAATTAAGATTTTTTTTTCACGATGTAGCGAGCGAGCAACTGAAGATCTTTTTTTTCGTAATTAGTCATTAAAAATTATATGAGTTAACAAAAATAGATGGTGTTCTTGGAAAAATATTGAAGAACTCGTTGTGACCGTCGTAACAACCTCGTTAAATTCTTCTACCCCAATGGAACGTATTTCAGTCAACAGTTCAATTAAAATGTATTATTCCGTCTTTGAATAATTTTAATAAGTCGAAAATTGTATAAAACTTTCATGTTTGTCATAAATGTATAAAATATAGGGAAGCCTGTTTTCAGAGAGCCACTCTGTTCCGTGATTTATGAAAGGTAACTCTATTGTATGGATAAATACTAGAGATTTCGAGGGTTGGCAAAATGTATTTGGGGATTCACAGAGAACAGAGAGGAAGCGGTTGATCTTTTATGATCGTGTTCTTTTCTCGGTCACGCAAGGCTGGGGTGAGATTGTAAGGGACCGTGAACTTGATCCTGCGATCAATTTGTTGACTATCCACTCTGTTTTATGAGAGTTAAGCACGAATTCTCCGACGATTTATTGGTTCGACATCACTTTCCTCTCGGGACTGAATAGCTCGAAAATATACTTTAAAAGTTTCAGTTAATATACAGGGTGGTCCATTAACTTTAACCACCTTGAATATTTCAATTATTTGTAATGATACGACAAAATTACATATATAGAAAATTAGCATGGCGTAGAGGGGAAAAAGAGCTACTTTAGAAAATTTATTCCTGAAAAGATTAAAAATATATTTCGACAAACGGGGTGGCCGGTGAAAATAATTTCATGCCGCGCATTAAATCTGAGAAACATGCGCGGTGCTCATTGTCTCCTATGAGAATGTAAATGCGCGATAGATCTAAAAATACCGGCGTTTCACTGGTCTCCTTTTCTTACACTCTGCCCGGTTTCCCTGATATTGCAGGGCATTATACGGCAGTTGAACGGAACTTACCGGTACGACCGGAAGCAGTCCTTCGCTAACACCAAGAAAACACACGCGAGCCCACTGTAATACGCATTACTGGAACGAGGGAAAGTTCGTTACAGTAATGCGCGTACAGTAACAAACTCGTTACACGGTTCGCCGGAATACACGCCCTCTCTTATGCCGAACACGGCAGTCGAACAAAGGAAAAAATGCCTCTAACGTGACTCCCTTAGCATTCCCCGGGACCAATCGGTTGTAGTTTTGTTGATTCAATTACTCGTCGTTGATTATTCACGTAACACGCTGCCGGACTACTTAATCGGATAGATAAACTTCCGTTCGTAAATGTTCAACCAAAGGCTGCCACCGATTTCGATAATTCTTTAATGCGTTGAGCACAGTGCTCCGAGTGCTATGGCGAACATTTGAATTCACCTTCGTTGTTCGTTAATTGCACGCAATTTCGTGAATTTCGTGTAGAGTCTTTTGTCGAGCGAATTATTTTTTATGACGTACAGTAGTTGGAAATACCGTTATCGAAATAAATAGGAATAGCTAGTACGTTAACTAAAAATTAGTTCCCCGTATGTTCCATGTTTTATTTAACGAGTTGCACAATTATCGAAGAAACTTTTAGTCTCGTTTTATAAACTCGTTCACGGTGTCCGAAAGTTCTTGAACCATGGTCCGACAATAGACAATGGACATCGCGATATTTTTCCATCGGCAAAACGAATATCGCTCGGAGAAACGTCCCGACGCGACGTTCCCAGCAATTTTCCAATTCTTCGGGCGATTAACTGTAAAACGATCCTCGCAAAGTTATATGTACAAATCCTCCGGGATTCGAATAATGTTCGTCATTTCTCCATCAGTCTCGCACAAAGAAACGGAGAAACGTCTCGAGATCCATGGCGGATTCTTCACCCCGTTGGCGAAGAACATTCCAAGCTCGCTTGCGAAAGCATCCTCTCTGGCAAATATGTTCTCCGCGGGCGTGTTTCGCGAAAATATTTGAAGCGGCGAGACCGTTTTGAGTTTAACGGGATGCTTGTTCCGCCAGTCACCGCGAATAGCTAATTTTCCTGTATTCGATCCCATAAAGAAACCCCGCGCGCGCGCGAATCTTCTCAAATAATTTTCGGCGCAGTGTGCAGGAAACTTGGCTCAAGTAAAATCAGTACAGGCTGAATCAATGACTGTGACCACCTTGAATCTTTCTCTTAGTTGTAACAATATGAAAAAATGTAGTACACAACCAGTAGATACTGAGTTATTTTAGATAGTTCTCGCCGACTCACCCTGTATAAAAAGATGGCTGTGCAGTCAAAAATAAAAAGAAGACCCATTGTTCTAGAATCACGTCGGAACTGGAGCTAAAAAATGTCCTTGGTAAAAGCACGGTTATTAACGTGTTTTGCGTTTGTTAATATATCACACTTGAGACGCCGCCCCAGTCGTTGTTGCGTTGTGCACTTGTTCTCTCGGTCAATTACAGCGTCGAACGAAGATTAATTGCTCGTTTCGAGGTCGGCCATTTTTCATCGTAGCCGTCGCGCCATCTTTTATAATTATTGTCGCCGGGGAGGTTGGGTGGAGGACGCGAGAAAACAAAAACAAAAGCGTGGTGCAGCAACGAAGGCGACACAACGCGACACAATGCGACGCGATGCGGGAATCATGGCAAAAAGCTTTTTCCCGCGATTCCGTTATTGAATCGAAACACTAAGCATTAATCGTCCCTACTCAACGGAACGGTCCATTTCAATTTTTTTAATTAACGTCCGCCGATTCCGATTTCAACATAAACAACGGCGCTGTTCGCGCAAATACGGCTATCGAACCGGAACACCGCGCGCGGCGCGCTGTTTTCGTTCCATTAAAACATTTTGCAACAATGTCCCGGCGGGGACGGACGTCCCCGCGGCTGAAATTTGCGAGCGAGCTATTCAATGATGCCTGTTTTTGATATTTAAATCGCGCCCATGATAACGAATCGATCGTTTTTACTTCGATGACGTTCGAGTTCAAGCGTCGTGTTTTCATGTTCCAGTCTGCATGGTCCTCGAACTTCTTTGTCTGAACATTTACCAGCAGTGTAGAACCCGTTTGCTCTACAATCAGGGGCGGGGAATGCGATTTGCTCCTCGAAAGCGAAAGTAACCATGGAGTTGCGAATCTCATTAGTCGCTAACGTCGTGACCAATTAATCGCATAAAGAAAGTTGGTACGTACGGTGTGTCGACGGGCAGAAATAATGTACACCGATTATGATACGGTCCGTGCAATCCGTGCGATCTAGTGGCTCGCCGGAATGAGTGATCTGGCTATTCTGTTGCATTAAAAATACAGGACGTTTGAACGAGGAAGCAATTTAATCGCGCTTGGAAACAGCACGGCGTTTCACCCGTGTCTGTGAATCATTTTTCACCGGTTGTTTCGAGAAGAGACGGAACGCGAGACCAAGAATGGGGATGGGAGAAAGTGGAGGAGGGGGAAAAAAGCGTCGACGGCCTCTCAGTTATTTTTCAATGCTTGATAATTCCGGAAGAGGACGTCACCGGCGCGGCGCGGCGCGGCGCTGCGCGACCGCATCATCGGCCGCTTTTGTCGGTGCTTCGCACGTTCGCACTACCAAATTACAGCCGTCTCGCAAAACCGGTTTTGTCGTCGGTCGTGTACCTATGCGGAGAGAGGGATGTTTGCGTCGGTCGCGAGAATCATTATCCAACGCGACCGTTCCGCCGCGGATCAGCCGGGGATCGGCGGCCGCGGCAGATTTAATCTGTTTGCAAATCGGCGTCGGACCGCGGTGTAAAACTGCCGGCTGTCGCGAATGAACCCGCGCTTTTCCGCGTTTATTAAAACGTCGCGGTCGGGATCTGCGACACCAGTGAAATTGCGCGCGCGAAATGTTGACGGTCGCACCGGAATTTCATCCTGCAACGGTCCGGAAAGTGAGATGAAGCTTGCCTTCGGTGTGGCGTGACCGAACACCTGCGCGAGTTTGATATGGTCAGACGTCTCCGGTAAAATTGCGAAAATTTTCCGAGGCATGGATCTCGCGCACTCATTCCGCTAAAGAGCCGAACGCTTTCTCCATTGTCGCTGGTCAACTGCCTGTCGCAAGTGGTACGCGTCGCTGTATAGTCGGACACACTCAAACTGCGTAGCGCTGGTGCGTTCTCTTTTTTGCGAAATGCAGTCTGACGAATTTCCTCCATTTCAGGTCCTTTGAAGCATTCTCTATTAGTAGAATGAGCCTGCTAGTTGGCAGGCGCACGGAGATTTTGTATTATTTAAAAATGATAGGTTTTTCCGTATGTCCGCTTCGTTATGAAACATACTCTGACTAATTTTCTTCGCTTTAGGTGGCTTTGAAGTATTCTCTATTGGTAGAATATGGATGTGTGCAGTCGGACAAATTGCAATCATTTAAATTGTACGGAACACAGGAATAGTATTACGTTGAAAAATCGTGGACAAGATCGTACGCGTTTTTCACGAAACCCAACCTATCGATTTCTGAATCCAAAATTAACCCGAACTCGACAATTGTAAAATAAAAAGTATCTGAAATCCGTCATTTTCACGTTTGTGCAAATTTTTCAAGCACGAGACAGCGTTTATATTAATAGAAATTACTAGAATGTTTAGTTGAGTCTTGCTGCTGTGATTTTTCCAATCACCGAAAGAAGACCTCTCGATCCAATGTTTAAAAAACAATGCATGAAATTAGGAAATTACACGAAGGTCCGCAGTCCAACGATGAACGCATAGTTCGACCTGCGACTCGAAAATGGAGTAACCCTGCACGTGGTCAGACACAGCAAGAAGATAGTAGAAAGGTCTTTCACCGAGAGAGGTGAAATATAGTCGGGCGACTTTGCTGCATTCGCTATCTGATAAATTAGATTTTAAGTGGACCGAATGAAAAATGGATCCGTTCTAGAAAATCGAGGATCAACCCTTAACGAGATGAAGAATTCACCATCTAACTGAATCCCGGAGTGAAATTCCCGATTAAAGAATTTCATGCTGAGTTGTTCGTCGGACATGGCAGACACTCCTGATGAAGCAGCTTCGCGCTGATAAGACGTGGCCCACGATCCACTTACTTCCGCAGGTTTCAAGCGAACCTGGGCTGCGTGTCCGTGTACGCACGCCGAGTGTTCATCGGTATGCGAACTCCGGTATTATAGATCACGTACCGGATTACCTGAACGTATCGAGCAACAGGACTCTAAACACGGATCGATAGAGGCGGCCATGTCAATATTATCCGTCGTTGTAAATCAACCAGACACAAGCCTCGATCTTGCTGCAATGAAATCGTTACAGCTTCGAGTGGAAATGTTCTCGTTACTCGTAATTAAAATGCCTAATGAGAACTCACTGCTCCGGATTGATACTCTCCGAGTATTAACACAGATTCGAGCACATCTTTCTACACGACGAACATTTTTGCACTCGAACAATTAATGAATCTTGAGAAATAGTCGCTGCAGGTGGAACAAGATTTTTTGTTTGATATCATTTTCTTGTAATTAATCATCGTGACGTGCACCGATGTCCTTCGTTTCACATTCGCTACCCTAACCTACACTACCCACAGAATCGTAAAATGTCCTATGTTTTTGTCTCCGCGTGGCCGTAGATTGTTGGCTGTAACCGGAACTCATTGTGCGTGCGCAGGAACAATAAGCAGACGTTGAGCGAGCGTTAGTTTCATGGAGAAACGGTGGCATTACCGTAGCATAAGCACGCAAGGTATATGAATTGGCTAGGTGTCCGGACACTTATGGCCAGGGGAGTACGATTTCCGTGGGTACGCGTAGGAACGTGTGTGGCTTGTCAACAGCCGGCGGTGGATGTCGCATAATAATTCGATCGGGCATCCTAGACTGCGCCGGGTTTTCACCGTTTATGCATTTTATTCGCGGCTGCGGAACGAAACGACCGAAAAATATGACAAATATATTTTCGGGTCACTTGAAATTCGACACGGTGAAAGAAAATCGAGTGTACGGTTCCAACGATGCTCGGGAATCGCGCCGCGTCGTACAAAGCGGAATATTTCGCGGCATCCAATGGCGCAGAAAAAATGAATTCTCGGTCGTCTCGTTTCACACCGGCTGACGCACTTTTTTTCACCTAGATGTTCGCGAAATTGCCTTCCAGTATGAACCGCCCATGGTCCCGGAGGTACTCTCCAACTCTCGTTCCCTCTCTCTTTTCCTCTGCCCTCCACATACACTCCGCCGGCATTCTCCCATTTCTGCGTGCCCCCGTTCCTTCGTATTACCTTCCTTTCAGTTTTCACGTTATTCTTCCACCACCGTGCTTCCCCCACCAGCTCCCGTCCCCACTTTCACTGGATTCTACCTCGCTTTTTCTTATTTCTTTTTCCATTTATTCTATTTCGTCCCCTTATTCCCCCACTCCTCCGACTTTTTCTGATTGTTCGCGGTCTTGTCCTCCTCATGGCTCTTTTTACCTGGTTAGCATTCTCCTTCGTTTTTCGACCGGGTTATAGTCCGGGCTGTACAGACATCTCTGGCTCAAGTGGAATTATATTACACGGCGAAGTAAAATTTCACTGTTTTCGAAGGAGGGCGTCTCTTGAAATAAAAGCACGATGAAACAAGTTGAACTTTCGCTGTAAAGAGGGGTCCCCGCTCACTCTGTCCCCCCCTCCCTCCGCTGACGCTCCTGTAGTCCCAATGTTTAACCCGGCTACGCTTATTGGGTCCATCTGGACCCGAAGCATTCTTTGCACGCTTGTAACTTCCAAACGGAATGGCCGACGAGTCTGAAATTTCTTGGCGGAGAATAATTTATTAAAATCTTTCTTCCACTTAAAAAAAATATTTAAAATCCTTTTTCAAATACTCTTAATAGAAATTGTTACACGTATGGCGTTAGGGGTCAATTTGGGGTCCATACGTGTTTTTATTATGGTCACCACATTCGTGACCATAACAAGCGACGAACAAGAACTGAAGATATTGCACTACCATAAAAAAGGGTTAGAGGACGGTGTACTTTTTGCAGTGAGACCAATAAAAAAGATCGCAAATACGATGTATATTGTACCAACTGTTCAAAATTTATTTGTAAAGAGCACAGAGCCTCCCTTTGCATTTATTGTACAAGAGACTCCGAATAAGTTAATTTAATTACGTATGTAATTTACGTTTACGAATGTAATTTTTAATTAGTATGTAATTTACGTTAATAACAACAGATAAATAAAAAATTTAAAAACATTTTATAGCTAAACATTAAATAAATAGATATGGACCCAAAACAAGTTATTAAGTGCCTTTTTTTTAAAGCGTAGCCGGGTTAAGCTTTGGCGCTTCACACGCTACGAGTGTGATCCGTGCCGAAAATGCATGCGAAACCAGGTACGCCCCTTTCTTTTCACGGGGACTTCTTGTGAGTGAAACACAGTAATGCTTAAAATAGACTTCCTTCGACTTACCGTTTTTAATCTGTAAGTGCCTGGATGATTATCGACGCGCGCGCGGAACCGTTGACTATCGAACGCCCGATCGATAGTCTAGCGCGGTAGACAAAGGAACCGCCGACAATCGAAACCGTTGACAACTGCGAAAAAAGCAAACATATATTAAATCCTGTCGACCGCGGCGATAGCAGCGCTCGATATAAATCGTCGACAAATTATCAGATCGACGGGGTAAAAACGGCACGAGTTATGGTCCCTTTTCGACTGTCGGCCGCTCTATGAGGATCGCGTTGCGATGATCTATGCTCATGCACCCTGTGAATCTGCCGGAACGATATTATTTAGTGTTCTCGAGTAAAAAAAAAAAACACCTACAGTATAATACCGTGAAAAATTGAAAAAGATAAATTTAGACTAAGCTAATCCTTGACACGCAACAGAACGCTCTGCGGAATTTAATAATTACTAGACTGCGGATTTTTATGCAAAATAAATGTTGTTTGTATTTGCAAGATACGGCAGCCACACAAATATTTATTCTTAATTTCTCTATTTCAGTCCGCGCTTGATCTAATTGGTTCGAACAGTCAGCAAAATTTAAGTAAATCTTTCTACCTGTTGTTGCTATTTCATTTAACTCGACTGAAAACGAGCAATATCGATGGAAAGAGCGTAGCACAGGGGAGAAAACTGATGAAAATGATTCGGTAGAAAATTGGTGCGATATTCTGTTACACGAGTTAACCGCGAGCTCATCACCGTTCCGCTTATCATCGTGGGAAGGATACTAAACACAGAGCTTCCGTGTAATAAAGTACGAGTATCTCGAGAAAGTAGTTTGTCGCGTGCATAGAGGAATAGGCTTCGTCAGCTGGCGGAATCTTCACTGGATAGAGATAATTATTTATTCATCGTGACGCGACAGTGAGGAGGATGCTTTTAGCGTATGCATAATGCAGCCTGTGTATGCCTCGTTTGCCTTATTCGCAAATAGGTGACGGGGTCTGTTATCCTGCTCCACTGCCAGTGAAAGTTCTTGCTGACCCCATTCGTTTATTGCAACGCGGTATGCGCCTGATTATGGCAATTCCTTCGAAATAATAATGAACCCGGTCTACACGCTCGCGGATCAAACGCAGAACTCCTTCGAATATTTACGATAAAACTATCTGTGGCCCGTGGTAAAAAATTAACACTAAATCTACTACTTTAAAATGACCTATATACCGATTCATCCAGAGATCTATGTATTGCACATTCTTCGTTCGATAGAATATAATTCTACTCGATCTTATCGAACGGTTTTATTTTATTGTCCGTCCAACTCGTGCCCGTTCCACTGTGAAACGAGAAGAATAAATCGAAACAGGTGACGTTAAAACATGACCAGGCTGTACACGCTTTCGTTTACAGCAGAATTACAATTACCGTGGGCGGCTGCGATGCATCCTGGGAATTAAAGGAATTTCTCTTGAGCCACGAGTTACACGGTTACCGCGGGAGAACTCGATCATCTCTGCCGAATGCAATACTTCTCCCGCGTTAGTTTTTGTTCTTGTTCTTTCCGTTAAAAAATTCTTCTTCCTCGCGTTGCCTGCTTTTACGCTATCGTTCCTCTGTCGCTTACGCGCCTCCGCCCTTTAAAATACGTCCATTGGAGTCTGATAAACGGCACTGCTTGGTTAGTCAATGTATTATTTACGTGTACAGAGCGAAAACAAACTGAAATTAGTTATTTATTGATCGAGGCAGGTAGAGTTAGCGTTAAAACAAACTCTAGGGACGCTCTCTCGCTCGCAATTGTCTCCCGTTCGACGGGTCCGAAATTTTCAAGCAATATTCGAAAAACAGCAGACGGTCGCGGGCAACGTGTTCTGCATGATTCAGTGGAGAATCACGGTCTCGTGGCTCTGATATTAAGCTGGGGGAGTTCCGGTTGCCAGCATTGATTCATAAATTATTCGTCTGTCACCGAGAGGCTAGTATTCTTCCCGAGGAAGTTTTCGGCGAGAGGAATTTTTCAGGAGGCCGGACCCCGTCGGAGAACTGTCGCCTCGTTGCTCAGCAAAGATGCATGAAACGGTTGTCTTCGGTGTGCAATAGGAACCGCGTCGTGCGAAGAAAACCCAACTGTACCCGGTGTCGCCCGGACCAGTGGAATTCAGTCGAATCGAAGGGAAGAAGTTACCCTCTCCCTGCCAGTTCCGGATCAGTTCTCGTAAGAAATCGCGAATGGTATGTGTATATGTGCGTGCGTAGACGGAAAAGTCGGTGTATTGACCTTCCTCACATCTATCACTCCTGGCTTGGTTACTTAAAACCGCGCTAGGTCGTTTGAAGGGTTGAGGTGTTTTTAAATAAATGTTCGAATATGTAAGTAACAATAACTTGTATTTAGAGCGACTGTACAAAGATGTGAACTTTTAGAGATTTGACTGGAGACTGACTGGAGACTCATCGACGACCCTTTTTATAAACTGTGGAAACTGTGGAGATGGTAAAGCAAAGTGGGAGAAAATTGGGGGTGAAATGTAGAAAATGGTCCAGACGCTGTCTACAATTGTTATTGTTAAGGCGCAGGAAAGTCGCCCAAGAAATCGGACGAGTCCCGTCGTTTCGGACTCAAGAGCCTTCGACTCTTCACCTAATTTATGTATTCGCGTCGGGTGGTCGAAGTCTTGTGTTTTTGGTGTCGGATTCGTCGCAGAGACCTATTTTGTGGGTCTCACATTACGTTGCGTCCCAACAGTATGGCTGTAGATTCGTGCTGTCTAGCAAGCGGCTCGCGATTAACCGCTCGATATTTACACGAACACCGTGTCGGAGGACAACGTTCTCTTCAGCTAGTATCAATCTGCATTGCGACCCACGCAAATTTCTGACATCCGCGTTCCGAGACCGAATTCCGAAGAATCGGTGGTTGCCCATCGAATATGCAAAAGTTCGACGGCCGCGAACTATCGACAGGCGAATTTATTGGGTTAATAAGCGTGTAATAATAACGTTTCGCGAGGACCGTTCAATTTACCGGGCCGAATCGATCGATCGATCGCCAGACCGTCCACCCAGTCACCGTCGAGAGATTTATTCGCTGGACCGGGAACTGACGAAGTAATGCCGATGGAAACTTTATTAATACACGACTGACTAGCGTTTTGCTCGCTTTCTACTTTCGTCCGATTACGAAAATTTCTCGACGTTGGATTGCCGATGATTAGACTCCGGATCATTATCTGAAATAAAAATAGTCTATAACAAATATGAATCATTATTATTTTTATATTCTTTTAATCTGTCCACTGCTTTAATTTGCTATAAATGCAGAACATCCGCAGGCTGTCGGTGATTTTTCGGTCGCCTCTGTCTGAAACCTACACCTTTCGATTCCTTAAAAATCGAAAATTCTTCTAGGACAATGAACATTAGCGCGGGACTGTTCTACGAGCAATTCCCAGTCGCGAGCTGTTCCCGAAATTAAAGGTCGACTCTCGAGTGCACTTCGGAGACGAGATACGTGGCCGAGAACTGAATTTTTCCAGGGAAATTAGCGGCCAATCTGTACCCGTTTGGGAAATTAACAAGAAATTCACAGCGTGTTTCAATTTGCCGATGCTTTAATTAAATCCATTCGTTTCTTTTTTACTTTGACCTATCAATCGTTACTAATCCACTCGAATTACGCAATTCCACAATTGCAAACTTCTTATACTAATCCTTTGCATAAATTCCTCTTTAACCCGTTCGCTATCGTGGACGAGATATCGCACTCCCCCAATGTCGATGAAACGATGCTATGGACGACATATCTCGTCGTGGAACCGAGATATCTCGTTCGCGGTAGTGAAAGGGTTAACAATATCACACATTACCTTAGTAATTTCGTATCGATCGCAAGGACTATTTCAAGAGACGAAGCGATTAATTTGTAATAAGTAATAAAGCTAAATGACCTGCCAGGGACTGATCAAATGACATCGTTCATCTAAATGGAGTTAAATTCAGTAATATTCGGCAATTTCTGTGGTCGCGTTGGGTGGATTCGATTGAATATCACTGGCGAAATTGATGGGGACAGGAATAGTTCCAGGTCTTGCCTATCAATTACGTTTCTAACGAGTTAAGGGAGCAGCCCTGAACGCAGCAGAATTTTACACTTTTCATGAATTCTCAGACCGAAAGATCATAATTTACCTTTTATTTCGAGAAACCAATACATCATTGTTCTCTTTCTGTTAGTGTTGCAGAATATCGAACTATTGAAGAGTGTACGAAGATGAAGAAACCATCCAGCTAAATCAATCGGCATAGTCCAACTAAACGTTTATACGTTCTACTTAAACGTAGCAACCCTCAATAATATTTGACCGCCCCGCAGGCCGCAAAAGGTATTCCGGATTAAATCTCGGCTGGCCAGACCGCGAAACACGGTGGAAGGTGTAAATTTCCGTTTGTAAATCGAACGGTGTTCGACGTTCGACTGCGGAAAGGCCACGGGATCCTCGCATTTAATGGACGAAACCGCCAGGCTGGGTTTTCGCTAAACCGGGAATCCGCAAGCTGCTCGAACGATCGATCGAAATTCTAATAGGTTTGCTCTAACTCTTTTTCAGCCGTCCATTCACGCTTCAGCCACCAACGAATTGAAAATCTCCGCTTGTTGGATTACTAATTCATAATTTTAATGGGCCCTTTCAACCGCTTCAGCTCGGGAACTGCCATATACGACGCCATAATCTTAAAATTTCTATGCGTTGTTACCACGCTCTATAACTAAACTTTATCATTAATCATTTGGGAAAGCCGAAAATAGTATAACAAAGTTGTTCCCAGGTTTTCCAACAGATGGATTGGCAACGAAATTAAACAAATGCTTCCGTTATTGCTCGCGCGTTGCTATAGTATAAATTACATTTAGATTTATACACCAATTACAACCCGGTTACTAATTATCAGAACATGATAATGTTGTTTACTGGTAACCAATTAATAAATGTAAATTTTTATTTATGCAATAGAAGTAATACGCTTATAAATGAATTATGCGCATCAATAAATTTCAACATGCTCGACAACTAAATTGTGGAAGTTTATGCTGCACATAAAAATCGTGAAAAAAAAAGAAATAAAAAATTTACCGTACTATTAATCTATCGAAAGCAGCGAGACGGCAGAAAAATGTATTTTAATTTCAATTCCACTATGGCTAGCTATAAAAATTTAATTTTGCGTGAAAATCCAGTTTATCGATCACACAGCGTTAACGATGAGTCAGTTTATATCGGACATATTACAGTAACATTTTGCACCGTTTGTCCACTTTTTTAAAAAAATATGTGATTATAGTTTTACTTCTGTTTAGATTTTTCTCAGATCTATTTTTTTTCTTTAAGTTACAAATACTGTTCTTTTTCAAATAATTCTTTTCACCGGCTAATTTTACAATTAATACTTAGGATATTGTATATCCGACTGCTTTTAGGCTAACATCGAGATACGCTAAGAGATCGAGAGCGTCCTGGTGCATCCAAATCATGCATCAACAACATGCATAGTTGTTTCGTCACCGGATGATGTTATACAGACGAAATCGTGGCCGACAAATTCGTGCCACGGCGTGTTTGCCCAAACCGATCGGTCGAGGCGTCGAAACGCGACTGACGCTTATCGAAAACTGAAAAAGCGTTCCGCGCGATTACTGGCTTCAATATTTGTTGCAAACAGGCTTATTTGCGCGCGATCCATAAATAAAATTATTCGGCAGCCCAGAGCAAACGATTCCGCGCGTAAATTCCTCCATCCCTATCCGGCAAATAGTCGAAGACAGATTTTAATCAATCGCCGGCTCATAAATCTCCTCGACGCGACGCGTTCCTCGAGTCGACCCCCTCGCGAGTTTGTTCGACGATCGTCAATTATCTCTCCGGCTCGCCTCGTTTTTATTCCCTCCTCCCCCGTCTCTCTTATCGTTATTAAACAAATTCGTTCCGACGCGACGCGACGAACGGCCGTGAAGCTCCGACCATGGCAAAAACAAAAATGTTTACGGAAATTCGAAAGTATTTCTGGCAGAAAATAAAATTGATCTCGCGGATAATTGGCCGATATTGCGATACGCCGATATCCGCAAATTAGGAAGGCGATGTGTTGTCGCATCGATCCGCCATCGTCGAAGCGTCGCTTTAGAACGCTGACAGGAAGTGCTCGATCAAAAACAGTTCACGTGATCCCTCGGCGATTTGCATACTTCGAAAATACAAAATTGTGTCGCCTTTCTAGTCTAGTCGCTTGGAGCCTTTTTACACGGAGACACGCGAATCGCCAGCTACGTTCACACGTATCGGATACACGAAGAAATTATCGACGCAGGAACATTTTTAAAGATTTAAAAAAAACTTTTTAAAAATTGATTCATTTTTATAAAGACTTCTTGCATAAAATAATCTTCGAATATTTTTCGAAATAGATATCTCTTAATAAGAAGTAGGTTTCGTTGCGATGTTCGAAATGCGCAATGCGGTAGGAAGTAATCATAGCTCAATCGCAGGAACTCGGACCTGAACTATTGTACTTGAGAATCCATCAAATTCTGATAAACTCACATAGCAACAAACTTTACGGGGGACAAACAGTTGTAGGCAAATATGGAGTTCAATGTAACGGGCAGACATGATTTCCCGAAGCAACACACACATGCAACCGGTAAACAGTATAAATTATACGAGTATAAATAAGTGTATACAGTGTTCACGACCGAGAATACGGCCTGCGGCAAACAATGCGGACGGCCTGGTAACAATAGTGATTGGGATATTACTATCAAAATACTTGACTATCTGGAATGTTAATCCAAAAACCAAAGCGTACGCGTTTTCTACCTATCATACCGGGTAAACGAAATAATTGTCAATGAATAAAATAATAGTAATATAATTTTAGCGTGACATAAGGCAAACGTAATATCCTCCGATAGAATCAAACAATTGTCTCGAAGGTTCGATGTGGTTGCGTGAATCCTTTCGACACACTTCGTCGGCGCTGTGGAGCGCCGCCACGTTGCAGCGGGCAACACACGTCATACATTAAAGTCCACCTTAATCATTTCTCGCGACGCGATCGCCAGCTTCGTCGCCCCATAAATAACCCCGGTTGCATCTGATAAATTGCAGCCCGTTTTATTTTATCGCCGCAACGGCAGTTTTAAAGAACGTATCGCGTCGCCCTTAAAACCGCACACTAATTCCGTCCTGTGTTTGAACAGCGCCCGCGAATTTTCCACAAGTCGGGTCAGCGCGTTGCCATCGAGCGTTTCACGGTGGGGCTGCAGTGGATTATTATTATTATTCCACGCGACCGACCTATTAGACTCGTTCAATCGGCTAAATAAAAAATACGTTGGCACGTCGAATGCGATAGGAAGTGCAACAATATTGTTCAAAAAATATGAAAGTCAAGCGAAGGTGTTGACAAATATCCTCTAGAAAGGTATATTTTCATGTTATTTAACGATCGTTAAAAACAAATTTTTTATTTTACCAATCATTTTGAACTTACACGTGCTGGTGTTCTTCTCTTTTATTCTGAAAGTTTGCAATGTTCGAAAAAAAGAAAAAAAAATAAGAAAATGTAATTGTAATAGCCGTGAAATCCAATCGTCTCTTTTTTTTACTATGGTAAATTTGAGTAGGATTGTCTGTATTTCAGGCGCCTGTACCCTTGGCACACGTTCAAAGTAGTAGATTCCAGCGCGAAGGTGCTGCGTTTAACTCTTTTGAGCCTATTTCTCGTGCATCGTCATTTCGCGCCGATAAATCCGCATCGTTGCACCGCACCGGTTGAGACGAAGATTCGTCGCAGCAGCCATTCCGGCAAAACAACGGCACGCGTCGGGAAAATTTCTCTCGTCGGCTTGTCCTCATAAATTTCCCATGGTCGTTCCGGTAGCCAGAGGCGAGCCACGATAAAACGTCAATTTTTATTAACACGCCTCCGGTGCGGTGCCGCGCGCGCGAATTTACAGGGCCGGCAGGAGAGAGCCGTTTCGCGAGTTTCGCGGCGGGAAAAGGGATCGATCCGATGCAACATCTGTTACACAAGCCTTGTTCCCTTTCGAGACGCGTGTGCAAGCTTCACCTGGAGTGCAAGCTTCGCTCGAAGTGCAACCATTCACACGTGCAGCAACACCGTCGCGTCGCGTCATTCGACCTGCAACGAAACTTCCCGGAGTTTCTTATCTGACGCGGCCCTATTTATCGTGTCGCGGAGTTTCGCGAATCTGCACGCGAGCTTGGAGACCATCTTTCGCGAATAACACGCAATCGTAGAAATGTTAATCTCGAAGAAGCGATAATACATACAGCGTACCTATGACGCGTCTGCAGTCAAAACGGGACCACTTAAGCTCCGCGAAGTCAAGATTGAGCAAACACTGTAACTTTTAAACAAACCTTGCTCCTTATTAGGACAAGAATCTTGACGTTCAATATTTAACACTTAACTTGGAATCCGACACAGTCTGCTTCGAATTTTATGTGATTATATTCATGGTTTCAGCTAGTTTCGCGTAGTACTCGATCGCATCGAACCTGATTTCCGATTAATTGTGGCAAAGTATCCTTTGCTTAGTTTGATATGCCGAATCACACAATTGCTAGCATCAATTACTAGTCTTCGGAACAATGAGCAACGACTAAACCGACTTCGCAACTTCGATCCAATGTAATACCACGGAATATTAAGGTAATAGATAACCGAACAGTGCGCCAGAGTTAATGCATTGTCCATGCGTACAGGCAACTGTAATTCGAATACGCGAAATTCTATTACGCCGCAAAGTTGATTGAAATTAAGCACCGACTGATTCGGTGTTAAATAGCCTCAGATTTTGTACCAATTTCGTAACGATACATATACTTAGAGGCTTAACCTGCAGCTATTATGCCCACGGTTAAGCGATCGCGTTGCGGATCCTTGCGCAAAGTATAAATTTTCTGTCCGCGAAATTTGAAAGACGAATTTTTTCATTTTCGGACTGTCGCGCAACACCGCGGCCATCGATTCCCGCTGTTTCGTCTAACAAGCTACGCGGTCTCCCCTTCCGCGTCGAATCGGCTGTTCGTTGACGTGGACTAATGGATTTTCAAAATAGAATTTTTCAATCTCGCGCTGCTTTCAACCGGCCAATCGCGGTGCGACGCTCGGCCGTCGAAACGACGAGGAACCGAAAATCACGCGGAATAACAATTCCGTCCCGACACCAAGCGACGCGACGCGACGGTGTGCATTTTTCAGGGAACGATCGCGATCCGCTTCGACGGTCCACTCGGTCGCTTTTCCGGCGCGCGGTGGGTAAAAAATGCGGCACCCGAAGTCGATGATGGCCTCGTATCCGGCGACGCGAAAATGTCTGCCAAATCGCTCTGGCTTCCGGCCCCTCTTCAGACCCTTGGCCACCGACACGAGACACTGCTCGATCGAAATCTGCAATTGTTTACTCCCGAATAGAGGTGTGGCTATCGATTATCGATATCTTATCGATACTTGAAATAATAATAACAGAACGATACGTTAAAATATTGCTCAGGCAAGAAAAGAGAAGCTCGTGTTACTCGGTTAAGTAGAACTCGAGATATCGCGGCAACAACTTCGAAAAAGTGGTTTCCAAAGAAACGCGTTTAAATTGTCTAACAATGAATTTTATTTGAAATGCGAGTTGCCAAACTAATCCTGTCGAGCGCATATACTACAACACCGTCAGAGTCAAAGAGACTGCTACTAATCCTTTTTGCAGTTCTTACTTACTGGTAGTCTATACGCATCGGCAGTAAAGCCGATTAATAGGTTACGGATCGATAAACGCCAGCAGCAAAAAACCGATTAATAAGCTTCCGGTCTTAAGATGTTATGACTCTCGAGAGAATTTTCTTCACGATTGGGTGAAAGTCAGGCACTCAACTATCGATCACAGTTATCAGAGAAATGGTACACTGGAATCCATACTAAAAAATATGTCACCACTCTTGCTCTAACAAGAACCTTAAGAATTATATTGTTTTCGGTTCATTTAGCGGACAGCTGATCTTTATGAAAACAAGAAATTATCCACGGTTAATTGTAAGAGAATCGTCGCTAGATTTTGAACAAATAAAAGAACTCGACCGAAGTGCACTCATCGGTTGATGCAGATTGCTGTTTACTTTACCGAGAGCAAAGTAAGGAAGACATTCGCGTCGGCAGACTAAAAAGCTCCTCGAGGCCGAGGATAAAGCGAGGACGCCGTTAAACCTCGTCGACTGTACACGTTTTATTGTATTTCACAGATTCGCATACGTCGCGCATGCATAAAACCTTTATACGGCTTCGAATAACAACGCGCGTAAAATTAAATCGACTTTCATCGCGAGGAATACGATGTGGCAGCCGTGTGTCACACATGCCTGGCCCCTGTTAACGGACTTCCTGATAAACTAATGTCTTTATTACCGGTAAAAGCGCCTTTACGAGTTCATCGACCGCGGGAACGCGACCCGAAAATCGATTATCGCCGGTTTGCTGGTCCCAGTGTTAACATCGTCCCCCCGCATAGTCGCGGATCAAGGCGACTGGTAAATCGAACGGAAGGAAGCGAGCAAGCACGAATTCTTCTTTCGCAATCTGTAGGATTAGATGAGGCGTCTCCCCGCTGAAAAATGGTTGGAATCAATCGAGTTATCCGGGTCGACGATAAATCCCCATTTCCTGGCAGATCTAATATTCCATATGACTGTCGCCTGTCGGTATCACTTCTCCTCCTTCTCCTCCTCCAGGGAAAAGTTGCCAATATCGAACAGTTTAAGAAATTTTTGATTCTCCGTAAAGTGTATAGTCGAATAAAATGGTCAAAAATGCCCTTGGACCAAATGAAACAATTGTTTTCGTGATTTGATAAATGTCATAACTTTGATTCAAATATTCGTGACAACTATCCGCGTGCCCACCGATATGGTTCGAGATTCTCATAGCTGGGATTCCGAATCCGGTGCTGAGCACTGGCCCGACCAGTTCAGCGTTCGATCAAGTAATAAACAGAACTGGACAAATAAATCAATCTGCGTTCCAGGCGATCACCCTGCTCCTCGTGTGCACGATATTCCTGGGCTGCTGTGCGAGCCATGCGATCGTCTACCGGATGTCCGCTTACTCCCAGTTAGAGGATTCAGCCGCCCCTCTCGCAAGTATCAAGCCAAATTCCTAAGAAACTGTCTCGACGTTGTCCTGCCTGTCTATGGAGGGATTTTCTTGTACGGCGAAAAGATCGACCAATATTTTAGCATTTTTGCTCTAGAAAATTACGAGCTACAGAGGTTTATTATCTCGTACGTACGTAAATAAGAAATTTCTTATCCGCTTATCGCTTCAAGCTAGAGAGCTCTGCGATCAAAAGGGATAAATATCGAGTATCGACGTCGGGGTTAATGAAATCTCGATTTTACCTTAAAAGCGGAAAGAAGTGGTTTCGGCAGCCAGGTGCAGAGGGTTGGAGCGATTCCGTTGAAGGGTCGGCAGCGGGTCCGGTCATCAAGAACGTAGAAAAGTCGTGGAAAAGATGTCGGGAAAACGGGGCGCAGTGAAACACGCGAATTACAGCGGGCGGCCTCTTGTTTTCTCGGCGCGCGTTTTCATTACGCTTGCTTGCCGAGAGAGTCGAGAGGCCGTAGAGCTCTTATCCTTGCACTTCCGGTTCAACAGGCATTAAGATGAGTATCGTTGACATCGTTTCCGGGCTGCAGACGCGGTGTGCCGGTGCCGGTGCCGGAGCCGCGCGCAAACGGAATTTAACAAACAAAAGAAAAGCCCGTGGACAGGGAAAGGGAGAGCCCGTGTAATGTCTCCGTGTTTCAGAGCAGACCGCCGGCGAAGTTCCGTTCGTTTCAGAAATCTTCCCGCGGCAACCCGGAATTTATATTCCCCCGGCAGACACCGGAAACAGCCCCCCCCCCCCCCCGACTCCCCCGACCCCACCGCGCTTTCTCCGTCGACAGCCCCCCTGGCTGGTTTTTCCGCGGTGTTCGCCCGAGATGTTTGCATAGGATGCTCGGGATAATGTGAGAATACTGTCTATCCAGCGGGCATTCTTCGGCACGGATAAATAATGCTCGATGTTTGATCGCGTTCAGAATGTTGCGCTGCTTTTTTAATCGATCCGGTCACTTTTACAATATTTCGCCATTTCTACAAAATTGGATTAACGCAATGTAATTTGTACAACGAGGAAAGAAAAAAATTAGTTAACAAGCTCCGTTCAATCAATCTTTACTTACCAATGGATGTTTCATTGATAATATCCAAAACAAATATCAAGGCTTGTCATTACATGTTATCATTTCTTAAAAGCTGCGCCCTTAGTGTATAAGCGATTGGTCTGTCTGTACTGTTTTTGTTATCATATTTTCATTATATTGTTTTTGTACTTTCAATTTTCTGTTTTCTATTCTCATCAGTTCGTAATTTTTGTATTGTATTATATTTTCTAACATGTTGAAATAAAACTCATATGAGATTTTCTATAATAAAAAAAAAAATTTTCAAAAGAACGGTACCGAGCTAGAAATTTTAGCACAAAACTTTAGCTTAAAAGAATATTCGTGGATGCTTCATCAGCGAATAATCGAAGCAAGACCCGGCTAGTAGTAATAGTAGTCATGTTAACACCGGGGAAGGGCTCGGCCGCCCTTCGCTTCGTTAAATCGTCGTCAACAGTTTCACTGCGGCGCTACCGGTGCTCGGCCCTATTTGTCGAGTTGCATCTATCCTTCGTTTTTCGGCCACGCTCTGTTTTATATGGCTCGGACCGCTTTTAGGGTCGTCGACTTTACTAGACGGGACGGTCATCATCGATGAGACGGTCATACTACCTAATTTTTGAGCTGTTTTAAGGCTCGGTACGAACGTCGGACCATCTCACCTTCAGACCTGCAAGGTGTCTCGCCCTTATTTTGACTCCCCCACTTCACCATATTTCCATGTCGAATGCGTCGAGTTTGATTTCCCGTTCCTACTCTGTTTCCGGATATCCCAGAAATTTTCCCTCTCCCTTTCCCTGAAAGACCCGACTAACCAGTACCTCGTGTTCCCTCCTAATTGTAATATCTCTAAGTCACCCCACAGATTCCCCACTAGGATTCCAAGAGCTACCGGCAAAATTGTCGGATTCCCGGCGACGACGCGAACGACTGGTCATCCGCAAGCTTCCTATCCCCAACCATAATTCCGACACGATCTCCCGGGGTCGTCCGTTCGTCGTTAAGACGGTTCGAGAGGATGACGATTCACTTTCGCGCGGCGCGGGGCGTTCGAGCGCGAATACAATCACTTGACGTCGCTGCACGAAGCCTGGCAGGAAGAAAGTGCCGCTCGGTGATACGAAGGCTTTCTTTTTTCGTGATTTTTTTCATTGTCTTTGGGAAAAAAATTGAAATTCAGGTGAAAGGGATATTCTTCTCTGCGAATGGAATCATCGATTTAAATTTCCTACCGTGTTGTGGGTGTCGATGGGGTCATTGAAAATGATTGTGCCGGTTCATTTGGGAATACGATCCATGCAGAATGTAGAGCATTCGACGGGCACAAAGGTGAAATTCTGTCTGCGAGCGGATCGACAGCTCCGAGCAGGACTTTTATCAGTCGAACAATTTCACAAGGCGAAAGCCCCGATAATCGTGAAACGGTACCGTGTTTAAAACGCGCGCTTTATATTCGCGGCTGCCGTTGCGCCACGCTGCGCCGAGGCGATCGCCCTCAACGCACGAACTGGGTCCAGCGGAAAATTTATGCTCCGTCGGGGAAAAGTGGACGTGACGCGATGCAAGGAATACGGACACATACTCCGCTAAATAACGTTCCTCGTTAGCCACGCCGATAATTCCGCGAGGATGCACCTTCGTTCTGCCTGTACCGGTCAATGCTTTTTCTTGGTCATAATTTTCAACTATGTTCCACTAGAGATATACAGGGTGTCCCAAAATTCTTTCAATTCCCTGAAGTGGGCGGTTCCTCAGATCATTTGAAGCGACATTTTTCTGTTGCGAAATGTCCGCTAGGGTTTCGTTTTGGAGTTATTAATGAAAACCACAGACCAATCGGAGCGCGGCTACAGCGGACGGACTGTGGCTCGTCCAACGACAACGTGACGCTCAGCGGGACCCGCATCCGAGCCGGAACCCGTCCGCTATAGCTGCGCTCTGATTGGTCGGTGTTTTTCGTTAATAATTCCTAAACGAAGCCCCGGCGGACATTTTGTAACAGGAAAATCAAATGACCTCAGGAATCGCCCATTTCAGGGAGTTGAAATAATTTTGGGATGTCCTGTACATATTACTTGATGTTTTCGAACTACAATCAACCAGCGAATCCTGCTAGTAGTTAAATGTTTTTATAATGGAATCTCGGAAAAAGCTTCTTCCACGGATATTACGTGGGTTACTCTTCGAATTTTGTTGTAATCACACTTCTTGAAAACCGGGAACGCGTTAATACGTGTCTTCGAAATATCGTCGCTTTTATTAAATAAAACAAAAAAGAAGCAACAAGGATATGGAGGCAATAAGAATATGTTCGCTTCTAATGAAGTTTCTTTTACGGTAAATTATTAGTACTTCGCGAACAGGGATCCTGTAATTGTACTTCTGGAGCCTGAAACGATGTTGCGATGCCTTCGAATTTTACAAAGAGCTTGCAGACAACCGACAGCAGGGAGTTTCTACACAAATAACCTCCGAGGAATTCCTTTTCTGCCGTCTTTTATCGTACCGTACGTTGAACTGTATTCTCAACGATATTCTCGCATACTATACGCATCGCACAATGAGTATTCGTAGGATTTTTGATCCTCTAATCCACGATACAGCAAAGTATTTATTAAAATGTATCTTCATAACAAAAAGTGTTATAAAAATGAATGCGTATATATATCCTTGTTACAATGAATACCGACCGGCAAACATCTTAATGATTTTATGATCAATTTTCATTAATGATTACTATTCCAACTTCTCGGCGTTTCGTTAACGGAGTCGGTGTAAAAACTCGGTGCGGAACAAAGTCGCGCGAACGAACGTACGTACGAACGAACGATGAAGAGTCGTTTGAATCTCTAGCACAGATTCCGCCGGATTTCCGCGTACGGCCCATAAAAATCGGCCGTACTCTCCGCTAAATCGCTGGACATTTCGGATTTCCGGATTAGCCCCGTCCGCGTATCCGTTCAGGCCGGCCGGTCACGTCGCCTCGTAAATTCTTCGCGGTGAAACGATCTCGTTGGACGCGCGCGACCGCCGCGAAAACCGTTTCTTTGCAATCATCCACCCACGCCACCTTCCTTCTATTTGTCTCTACTTTTTCATACGCCGAAATTGCCGGTTACGCTGCGCCGGTGACAAATGTCGCGATGGCCCTCCGAATGACGAGCCTTATTCCTTTCCCGGATTTCCGTGTAAAAATCAAACTCCGAATCTCTGCCGAACTCAACAACTGCAAAAAAGTTTTTGCGTTACCGCCACGCTTCTGAAAGTATAATCTCAATAATCGTAAAAGTTTAATGGTTCGCGAAACAATATTTATGGATATTAGAATAGATACATGCGCGGAACAGAGATTTCCGTTGCGGTTGAGGAATTAACGTAATCCATCAAAGGCTCATTAATCCCTACACCCCTAATACCAACTTCGGTCGTCATACACGAAATAGTCTACGGGTACCAGCGTCGGCTGTAATTATCACTCTAAATTCGATAGACATAAATCGAAAATTATAATATCATAATATTAATCGCGTTAACGCCACAATTAATAGCCGAATCATCTTCACAAAAATTAAATCACAAAAGTTAAGTAACAAATAGAATAGGTATCCGCTTCTCGTCCTTTGAAAAATATCAAAGGACTAAATCTCTAATCAATTTGTTTGGACGTATAGTATAACAAATGTTGCTAAAATGCTGAATAAATGTTCTCGTATAATTTTCATAAAGTAATGTGAAAAAAGGCACTTTTAGCGGTGCGTAGATTCAGTGTTAAGCAGCTGCAATAATAAAAGACCGATATGGTATTGTGGAACGGTTCCGCAGAGAATTGAATCTGCATATTCGTCCCTGTTGTAAATCTCGCTGTAACGGTACGATAGCAGATTGTTAAGCTTCTTTGCAAGAAGGGGACCTCTCGTCTAACCGAGCAGAGATCCTTCTCGGCATCGGCGGAACACCTAGAAGATCCGCGAGAGCGGAATCGGTGGCGCTCGACGTAACCGGGCGACAACGTAATGTCGACGCCGGCATAATTCTCGGCCAACTTTGCCAATGTATCACGCGTTCGGCGTCGCTAAACAGAGACGGTTTATCGCGTGCATGCCAGTAATGGTGCTGCGGGTTAACAACGTGGGACAAGCAAACAACGTCGAGACAGTTTCCGCGGGCGAAAGTTCGCGCGAAGAGTGTGTGTGTGTGTGTGAGAGAGAGAGAGAGAGAGAGAGAGAGAGAGAGAGAGAGAGAGAGAGAGAGAGAGAGAGAGCGAGGGAGATAGTAGTCTTCGCCCAACAATAACGTGCGGGGGCGGGTCGCGAACAACGCCCGCCCCGGATTACTGCAACTTCTCCGTTTTCCGGACAGGACAAGGGTTTATTAATATCGCGGCGAGCAGGACCAGGCCGCGCCGCCGTTCTCCTCTTTGGAACGCTACGCGAACGGATTAATGCTGCGCTTACTTCTCGTTTACGAGATTATCCAAACTACTCGTCCGCTTGGGATTTAATGCAGGTAGGTAACCATGGATAGGATCGAAGGCCGCAACTATGGCGCCGGTCCGCGACGGAGGAACAGAGACTAGGGATATCGGGGTGTCTATACTCGTGAAATTATGGGTACAATACATAGTTGCTAATCGTTCAACTCTTAATTTATGGGGAGTGGGCTAGGGGGGTTGGCAGTGGGATAGTATCCATCAGCTGGTACAACATACACTGCTCTTAAAATTAGCGAGGAACCTTCAATTTTGATCGTGGCGATCTATCAAGTTTTCTGGACACTCGTTTGCTTCGTCAATGTTTGAATGCTAGCCACCTATCAAAATGGGAGCGCCACTGGTTACGAGTACAAGTCTTGTTACATGTACAGGTAAACTACCAAATATTGTCAATCCTTCCTGAACCGAATAGCAGGAAAGATCTTCAGGAATTTCTACGAGTACCTCGGCTTTTTCGGTCCCCTTATCCCATCCTGATCTTTCGACCATCTTCGGAGCCTCCTATTCTGTGCCGATGCCACCACCCTCCGCTGATCCTTTCATCCGCTCCTGATGCCATCGCCCTTCTCCGATTCCTCCACCCTTTTTTAATCCTTATACCTTCGAGTGGCTCCTCCACGTTTCCCTGATCAATCCACCTTCATCAGCTTCCTCTGGTCCCACCATCATCGTCCAAACCTTCTCTTGACACTTTCACCTTTTTCTGGCTCCCTGATTCCTCCCTCTTCCGCTCTCTTCGCATGTTCGTGGTCTCCGCACGTTCTCTCGATCCCTCCAAGCTTCCCTGATTGCTTTTCCTGATCCGTAAACCTTTCACGATCCCTCCACCTTCTCCTGATCCATCCAGCTTCTCCTGAGATCCCTTCGCCTGTCTCCCGATTCCCCAACCTCGCCCGATTGCTTGTTGCCATCCCTACACCTTCTCACGATCCTTCCACCTTCTCCTGATCCATCTACCTTCTCCCGATCCCGCCAATTTTTCCTGGTCCTTCCACCTTCGCTCGATCCCCCCAACCTCCCTTAATTGCTTCTCTCGAGTCCCTCATCCTCTTTTGAATCCCTTACCCTTCCTTAGTCCCTTCACCCTCTTCCGATTCTTACATCTTTTCCTAATTTCTTCGGTTTTTTCTGATCAATCCTCCCTCTCTTGATTCATTACGAATGAAATGGTAATACAACGTTGTGACTTGACACCGTGTTTAAAATTGTCTGTGGTGGTTCTGTGAACGTGTTAACGCAACGACAACGACGTGCCGAGTGGATGTCAATGAACTGGGTGGCAGACTGGCGTCCAAATTATCTGGTCAGGGATCGTTATCGACCTAGTTACTAGATGACGATGTTTTCTCGGCAGAGCACGGTAATTGCCGCTCTTTTTACCTTCCCCAAGGGAGAGCGGCCCGTTTAACTTAATCGATTGCTGGTTTTTGTGACCAAGCATATCGTTGTATTATCGATGTCCTGTGCAGCAGCGCTCGGTTGATTTCTCGGGATACAGTCGGAATACTAACTTCGGTAGAACGGATTTCATTAAATTTAATAATACTGTCCTTATTTCGCAGAACTATGCGCATTTTATATGATTTCACTTTGCACACTTCTATTTCACTGAAAGCACAGCCAGAATTATTTCATTTTATTTCAACATTCAAAGCTTCGGCAACAATGGTATAATAGTTTAATGAATAGAAAAATAAAAAATTGCATCTTGTACCTTTTATTTGAAAAGATTAACAAAATAGCAACAATTTCGATAGTGAATATAGCGATATTTCGTTTAACTGAGGTGTGAGAATTTTGGAAACGTTTTTATTTTAATATTTTATTAGCGCATAAAAACAATTTCATTTTGTGGTTTTACCATTAATTTCAACATTTTTTGCGTGCAACAGACAATTAATAAATTCTGTACTATACTTTTATCCTCAATATGTCATTCGACGCAGCTCTCACTACATTTCAATTCAGAATTCTTGACAATTCTTCTTTGAAAGAATTTAGAATATTGTTCAATTCCGATTCTAGACTCTCCCAATCACAAACTACTATTCAGGGTGTTCAATCACCATTTTTCTTTGCCATTTCGCGCTTGAGCGTTTTGGTTTCGAGGAGGCACACCCAGTACATTGTAACACACGAACGTCTTCACCCTCGCTTTAATCCTGGAAGCCTGAATACAGAATCTCCGAATGTTGAATGTACAGGTTCATTCAATTAAACGGATAACTTAATCCGCAGAGTCACCGAATCGGTAATTTCACACAAGGATCGCGGTACGCGGAATCCTTTATGATCCAGGGAACCTTGAAACACCGAGTCATTGAGGTTAGTTAGTTGGGAGGTTAATTAGTCGACTCAAGTCAGAAATTTTGTTCAAAGGCACGAGTACTATAGAAAGTGAAGGGAGAACGATTTAAAACCCAAAAACAATCTGAACCGTCTTAAAACAAGCTAAAACAAAGCTTGTTAAGCCTAACGTAAAACATACAGAATTTTCCACACAAAGATGATGCTCCCTCTTATAATAACGTGTATAGCAAGACGGGGTGCTACTATTTGCATACGTCGCAGGCATAAGCAGCCTCTCCGTCAACATCAACAGTAAATTTACCCGAATGCTGACATTCTAAACACCTAATCCTTCATCCTTTCGTGGATTCAACGAAGAAATGGCCGCGGTAAATACGTTCCACGTTCTCGCCGTCCTCTTTTCAAGAATCTCAGTTTCGTTCCTGACTGGGCACAATTTTCTTTTGTTTCGGTTTTCTCTGTTTAAGCTGCCAAGTCATTTCTACATGGTGAGATTGGCCCCATCCGATCTTGTACGTGTACAAGAGAACAGGGAAACGGAAGATGAAGAGAACAGCGAAGCGACGTGAAATTCGAGATGTATTGGATATGTAGATGAAGCATAATTGAATATTCAAACGCTGATAAAAGAGTACCGAGGAATCGAGTTTCGCGTGCAGAATTTAACACGCGTCAAAATTACAACGCGCAAAATTTTACGCGCGTAGAAATTTTAACGTATCTAATTTGCAACGCGTCAGGATAAAACGCATTGGGCTCGTGACGCGCCTAACTTTTGGAACGCGGTCGAATTTACAACACGCCGAATTTGAAACGCTGGGAAATTAGAACGCGCCGATTAGGTACATGTAAACACCGATTCGTTTCCGTTTCCTGAGCGGCGCGTTTCGTTGCGGCGTTACGCGAAAATAAATCGTCTGTATCGCGGTTAAAAAAAGGGGGCGCGGATAGAAGCCCGTCAACAAGCATTCTGGCACGGTGCCGTCGGAATTTCAGCGAAAGATTGTCTTGGACCAGGCTGCCAAACCCCGGAGTCATGTCGCGGAAAACGAGGATTTTTACGTAGCGAGATTTCCTTTCTCTCTCTCTTTCGCCGAGAGAAAATGAATTTCCCGGCCAGTGGACGATCGAAATGGAGGGAGGGAGAACGAGAGGTACAGAGATAAAGATAGAGGACTTTATAGTACGCACCGGCGCGGAGTGGCGCGGCGTTGCATCAATTAAATCCGAGTTATAATTCGCCCCATGGATACAGCTTCCAAATATACATTTCATAATTGCGTCATTAATTCATGGAACACGGACCGCCGCGATTGGTCGTCGCGAACCGGTTGAACGATTGCGGGTCCCAGTTACCGGAACAGACCCGACCCGGCCCGACGCTATGGAAAACCGGTTGAAATTCTATTCGACAAACTTTCGAACGCTCGAATAATTGCGGCGTTCTCTTCCTCCGTCGTGGATTTCCACGGCCGCCGAGTATTTCATCCGAAAGATCTTTCATCCTGTCCCGAGGATCTGGTTATTTAATATCGATGTATAGCCGACAGTAATACTGTATCTTATAAAAGTTGATTTCTATCTTTTACCTTTTTGTTCGTTTTTCTTCTTGATCTTTGCGCGGAACGAAGAGACACTCAAGTACAATTTCTTTCTTTTTTTCCTGAGGATTCAGATATTAAAAGTTAAAAGGGACCATTGTCCCTTAATTATAAAATTACCTTTACCCTCGTCGTCGTGCGATCAACGGCGGACAACGTTTTAATAAATATCAATTAGAGATGATTGAAACCTTCCTAATAAATATTAATTAAATTTTACGGGAAACGCTTTAATAAATATTAATAGTGTTTGATTAAAACCGCTTTAATCGGTTTGTCTCGATGCGCCGTTCACGACGGATGATTCGAGGCTCGTGGCCAGAATCGTTAAGATTAATGTTAAGTCCCATGGATATTATAACAAATTTTATATTGGTTAATTACAAGATATTGTGCGAATACATGTGTTCCTAACTGTGTATGCCAGTATTTCTGACAAGGTTGTAAGGGCATCGATGTGAAAGAAGCAAATTATTACGAGTTGCTAGTCTGTTTACAGTAAATCGTGTCGTATGGTTTTTGCGAAGACGCATTTACGGTGTTGCGGCGCCAACGACGACAACAAAGACGACGAAGACAACGAAGGCGAGGAAGACGTCGACGCCGACGTCGACGCGGTCGAGCGGGTCAGCAACGCGACACCATCAGCAGCCCCGACGACATCCTGTCCCGGCAGCAGGTCGGTGCACCCTGCGAAACAGCCCGGAGTGCTCGAGACGACGGGGACACGAGTTTCAGATTTAGTAGCGAGTTGCCCCGAGGACCCGCCGGAGATGAGAATCCAACGAGCCCGCTAAGCGTCCGAGGCTCCTCTTTAAAGAAACCCTCTCGGTGCCACTTAATCGATCCCAGCAGCCGGCTTTTAGGGCACAGGGATGGTTCGTCGTCGCCACGCTACGCCACGCTACGCCACGCCACGCCACGCTGTTACCAGTCAGCCCGGGAGAACGGTTTACAAGCCGCCCTCGTGATTTATTTGACAACAACCGGCTACCCCCAGGTTTTCTTCGGAATTAGCGGGCCGAGATCTAGCTACTCGTCCCCGTCAACTTTCAGATCCCCCGTTGCTCGCTTCGGCTTCTGCGATCGCGATTTATCTCGCGTCCCCTCTTCGATCTTTTATTTATCTTCTTCTGTTTCGGTGGAATTTTCCACGACGCGCTGCGCCAGCCGAGGTTATAGCAGTTAAATTAGAGGTGCCTTTTTTTTTTATTTCATAAATTCTTTATTTCTCCTTTCATTATGTATATGTACATCATTATTTAGTACAAAAGATATCACACGCGCTCGCAAGCTCACACATAATTAATCGCACCTTCTTTTTTTTTTTATTTATTATCTAAACCTTACATCTAATATCTAATATTTGGTATTTTTCTAGTCTAGATCACATTTGCTTTAACTGTTATACTCTGTATAACTGTGGTATCTGAGGATCCCTTCGACCGACGGGAAGAGAGTCCCTTTCCGGTTCGGAATCTACCTCGAGATTCTGGTTGACGTCCCTCTCTCCCAGCTTGGGCCTGGTTCCGCAAATCAAGCATCCTTCTCAAGCTTAGAGTTTGATACGCGACGTCTCCCTTCAGCTCGAGGTAGACTCCCTCCTGTGGGTCCTGCCGTCGTTTCTTGGGTTCTCTTTCCACCGCTCCTACTATTGCCTAGTTTTATCATTCCATTGTTTCTTTCCTTATTTCGTCTCGAAAGCCATTAGGGTAATGGCTGCATTGAATAGGCTAATGACTAACGCGATGGGTACCAAATTAGAGGTGCCTATTTCATTCGTATAAACGGTCAGAGTTATTAAGAATTATTATTAGTTACTTGGTACTGAACTTTCCACCTTATACTATAATCTAGTGAATTTTTTGCTGTACATAAACGACGCCTAGCTTCTTTGAACCGAACGCGGACAAAAGATGCGTTAAAGATTGAAATTGTTAATGAAAAATTGCATAATCCCGTATAGAGAATATCTTAGTTGGAACGAACCTGTTCTTACAGAGGTTTCCGTTGCTCTCGAGTTTCTGTAAATTGGTGTGCGGGAGTAAGTATATATTTTCATAAACGTATGCGGCATAGTCGTTGCTGGCCTTCTTTCGCGTCACAGCGATGAATGAACCAGCGTTTGCATACTGTCAGCCTGTGTTATTACGTGGTAGTTAGAAAGACCGACCGAGCTTTTTTTTTACGAACGACGATAACAGAGAAGCGAATACAATTTTTCCTAGGGCTATACCTCGAGAGTTTTTTTCTCCCGCAGAGTTCGTGAATAATTCATTAAAAAATATTATCATGCGGATTAAACGGACGCGAAATTTAATGAATACCAGAAACAGACCGAGAACGCACCCCTTTGACGGCTCTTTTTACTCTGGGAAATAAAAAAGGCGTTACAACGTCGGAGCACGTACCCCGCATGCTCGCCTGATTTGTCTCCTCGTGCCCTTCTAATTTTCCCTTTTTCTGCCTTTTCTCTTCTGCTTTTTCTTCTTCTTCTTCTTCTTCTTATTCACCATGAAACGAACCCATTCCCAGTCAGCTTCTGAAATTCAAAGTAATGTAACGCGGGCATTAAAGCGGACACCAGAAAGTGAGTACCAGAAACGTTACGATCAATGAACCTGGCGCTGTAATGCCGGTGCCGGGTCTCAAGGAGACTATTTCCCGGCTGATAGTCCTACAGCTATTTCATTTTGTAGAGGAAATGCTAGAATGAATTATTCTCGAGCCTTCATTATCGTAATTCATACGCGTTACGACTAAACTTTGGCTTTTTCTACGAATTCGTGGCTCCGAATGATTATTAAGGAAATCAGGAATTTGGTAGAAACTTTTTACCTCCATATATAGGGTGAGTCGGTAAGACCTACTTATATGGTTACCACTATGGTTTCATGAAACCATGCATTTTTAATTACATTTTTTATTTGATGAAGATTACTATCTAGTCTGTATTCTCCACGAACGTGATTTTTGTACGAATAATTTTTGAATTAAATTAGCGATACATTTGTTCTCTTCTCAAAATATAATTTCTAAATGAATTTGCATTCAACTCTCAGTAGAATTCATATTATTAAAAGTAGCTTTGTGAAACCAGTCTTTTCTAGTTTAATAAGCAGTTTTTTATTATTAACTAGTCTACGCACATTGTTCATTTGATTTTTGTACTAGTAATTTGTAAATTAAATTGATGGTGCATTTATTCGATTTTCAATATGAAATTGCTAAATGTATTTTTATTAAATCTTCATTATCGTAGCTCCCTTCTATAATACATAAACTGAGGTTCTTTATGCAGATTCATGTTTTAAAGGCTCATTTATGAAACCATGGTTTTTCACCTCAATAAACATTCCTCCTCGATAAAGAAGCGTATTAACCAGTCTATAGTGTTCACGTAATATTTGTACGGACTGTAAATGAAACTGTTGCTGCATTTATCCGATTGCCGAGATACAATTTCTAAATGATTTTTTCAATGAACCCTTATAATCGTAGCTTGCTCGTGTAAAAAATAAACTGCGGTTCTTTATGCAGATTCATGTTTTTAAAGGCTGTTTTATCAAACCGGGAATTTTCATTTGAATAAACATTCCGCCTTGATGAAGAAGATTATTAATCAGTCTATACCACTGGCGTAATGTTAAAATAATTTTTGAGTAAAATTCACGAATTTTTTATTTTTCATAATTGGGACATATGTACATTTATAATATTGTCGATACATAACAGTCAATCAAATTTGTTTTTTAGATAATTATTTTACTTTCTAAAAATTTTGAGGTTCACTTCTCTAATGCTGAGCAACTTCATTAGTAATTAATGAACGTGAAAAATATTACACCATATTATGGCCGAAATGTTCAATTAACTCTGTGTACTATTTTTTTCATTTCGGGATGCTTTTGGAAATGGAATTTTTTCCGGTTTTTCGATCGAATACGCCACTGTGCGACGCAAAAACGTCTCCGAAGACGCCGGAACGAGGACGCGGTCCGAGATGAAAAATAATAACTGCATAATTAGACGACGGAAACGTGGAGAAACGGGCAAAAGGTAATCTCGATAGAAGGCTACGCCTCTTTTCTGCTCGTCGGGCCGGAATAAATTTCGAAAGAAACGGGGAGTGGGGGTAGGGGTGTGGGTGAAGGGGTGGGGGTTGGGCGGTGATCGGAACGGTTAATCGATTCACCAGCCGATGAAATTACTCCCGGCGACTGGTATATTTGCATGAATGGATATCCATTCCCGATGGAACGAATCATATCGAATAGCGATTCGACAGGACGGATGAATTCTGGGTAACGACGTTTACAAGACTGCACCGGTTTACTTTCTATTCACGTGCGTTTAATTGCGAGACCGTGCGCGCAATCCCATTTCACGGACGCCGCGGGAAACTGTCAGTTTAACTTTAATCACGACCGCGGCCATGTCTGTTTGCCTCGATTTTACTTCGACGAATTTGAGAATTGCTGCACTCGCGTGCAGCGTGCGCCGCTGTTCTAATTACTACCGCGAACAAAATTAACCAATTGCCGGACCGGCAGAATTTGAGAAATTGGGCGGGAACGGGCGCGCGCCCGCCGATCCGGCCGTGAAACGAGCAGCATTACGAAAAAGCTGTTCGCGATGAAATCGCTCCGACATTAATACTTTAACGCGCTCGTTGACACCGCCGGTGCTCGTGAAAGTCACACGGGAACGGAACAGCGTGTTCGACGCTTAATCAGACACGTAATTTCTGATCTCTCCTGTCCGAAGCAAGTTCCAAGTTTGCGAGGTAATTTATCACGTCATTTAGCAATTTTATCGCTTTATCGATTCTCAGGATCATCCAAAGGTCACGATTCAAGCATACACGAATGTATTTTTCGATCTGCCGCAAGCAATTGAAAAAAATGCACGTGATAGATAAAAAACAGCCAACCCAGATAAAAAACAGAAAAAATGACCGTCCAAAAAAATGTGTATTTCGGGATCGAAGCTATTCGAATTGTGCCATGGGTAGAAAAGCGAAGGAAATGTTTAGCTGGCCTCCTTTAGCTGAGACACCCAGTATATTTTTATTGCACGCGCCCGATAGGCTAAGCAAGAAAGTTCTCAGATAGAGGAACAAAAGGGACTTTAATCCGGTGAATAGTCGGTCAAGTCGAACACTATATCTCGAGCAGAAACTTTCGGCGTCGATTCTCTCCGGCAGGTTCGTTGTTTCAGTTCGAAGACCCGGTAGCCCGGAATTATGTAGCTTTACAGAAAGTTCTACTGTCCCAGGCCAACCTTGGGTAGATTCAGACATTACGATACATCGGGCACATTACAGTAAATACCTTCGGAAAACTCGGACGGCGCGGCGCGGCGCGGCGCGGCGAGGAGATAAAATTTAATGAGAATATCCGCAGCAGCGCGAAAAAGAAGAGGGTCGTGACTAGCAGCGCAGCGTAACAATAATTATGATCATTTCCGTTCGCGGGCACGTGCCTCCCGGGGAATGGAAAATATCGAATAATCTTGACAATTACGCGACCCAGACGAGGCTCTTACAAGCTCACGGCACCCTGTTCCAGACAAGGAAGAACGCTATCAGCGAGATTACGAGCAAATATCCTGCTTAAGAACTGCTCCTTTCAAACAGAATTCTAATGAACCTGCAAATCTTTCGATCAAGAGAAATACATTCTCCTACATTATTTGTCTCGATTTACTCGCTGAGATTCTTCGGTAATATACTACAGAAATATTTTTAATAATATTTTGATTATTTATAACATCTGCTCCGAACATAATACAATCGTTGTATTGAAAAAAATTACCTCGGTTGATCAAAAAGTCAACATTATTATCCAATTATTATCTAAATATCCTATTGTTCGGTAATAACATTCTAACGATTTATAACATTTATTTTTGTACAGCTCTCACGCTAACGAGACTCTGTGTCCAACCGCGTATTTTTTCGTTTTATGCGTTCATATTTATATTCTCGCAGTTTATTAACTAGGTAATGACACTGTCCAATGTCAACACAAATTAATTAGTATTCAACAATTTTTAACAACGTGCAAATAAATTTATATACACAGTGCGCGGCAGAACTAGCGAAGCAATTAAAAAGCGACAAATCAACATGGGAGCAGAAGTGAAAATATGCATACATAGAAGTTTCCACGCGTGGCCACGTACATGCACTACCGGCCAAAAGTTTCGAATTGCTGCGTGAATTCCGAGAAACATAAGATACTTAGAAGAAAAACTTATTTTCAATAAGGTGGATTAGTTGATAGAAAACGATAGATCGTTTGAAAATTTATCGGTATGTTCGATTTTTACGAAAATCAAGCAGGTGATTCCAAACTTTTTGCCGGTAGTGTACATTCATATTTCTTTTGTCGGTACCTTCGAGTACGCTACGTTGTATCGGGAATAGTAAATATTGATATTTAATAAATACACGTGTATCTTCTTTCGATCGTGCACGGTGGCTTGAGCGAGTGCGCGGGACTGGTTTCTTGCCTAACACGGCTATGAAATTTACGAGCTCGCAGCACGTACCGAAAAAAGAAGAATTACTTTCCGGTTGAATTATGAGCGTGGCATAATCGGGTGCTTATCGCGTTGAAGCGAACGCGGGTTCTCTCCGGGCCGACGTCGCAAGAAAGCAGGACCGAGATGATCGCGCGTAGCTGCGACCAACCGGACCGAGAGTACCTTCCGCTCTATCGCTTCGGGAATCATAATAAAAACTTGATAATAGCACGATGTTATGTACCAGTGGATACGGGGTTGTCGTGGACTGTTTCGCCGAGAGACTAGAAACAATTGTTGCTCGTCCATGAAAATCGAATCATGAAATATCTCCGGTCTGATTCTCTTTTGGCTTTCCAGTCGTTTTGATTTCGCGTTTGTTCGTACTTTTTAATCCGGAATATTCTCTCGTAAAAATGGCGTTCGTTTTTGTGATATCGGATGAACCCCTTACTATTGCTTCATTTGTTAAATAAAACAAAGGCACGTATTCGTGTTGAACACAGCTTTTAGAATAGTTTAAGGTTGCTGAAGGTCACCTTGAGTTTTAGAGAGGTTCGTGGGGGTTTCACAGACTATTTCCGCGACACTGAAGGTCTTTTATGACCTTCAGGCCGTTGTCGTAACACCTTTGAAGACAGTATCGACCTGGATAGCTCTTACCAAATCCCTGAGCACCCTCTGCAGACCCTGAGGAGTCTCAGCGAGTGTCGGAAGGTTCCTAAGTTCGTTGAACCCTTGCAGGATCTCTGTGAACTTTGTGAGACTCCATCTTCTCTGGACTTTACAAAGTTTCTTCAAAATGTTTCCGAAGATCTGAAGGATTCTCGTAAGACCTTGACGAATGCCAGGACTCTACGGGATCCTTCCCTTTAGACAGTGTTTCGGGAAGTCCACGAAAATCCTTAATTGATCTCGATTAAAGAATTCTCTGAAAATCACAAGGATTTTGAGACTCGAGCGTGCTCTACTATGTCTGCAACGAGTCCTGGATACCTTCCGAATAGCTCGCAGGATCTCAAGAAGCGCTCGGGGAACCGAGAAGAGTCTCAACCGTCTTCCCCGAGGTTCCTCAGGATCTCCGGGTACTTTACGGATCCTTTAGATGCCCTGAATGATCTATGGAATTCATGAACAACCTAAGAGGATCTCCGGAGACCTTGAAAAGCCGTCGCCGACTACGCGTTTCAGGCGAGACACCCTTTACATTCCAACCTAATCCCCGTTCCATCATACTATTCAACGCGGCATCATCTCGTTCACGATTTCCCGGCGAGCGTTGCGGGGTAAACTCGCGTTCAGGTGTAAACTATTTTTATCCGTTCAAAGGAACGACTGTGAAAGAGCGCGGAGGGTTGTCCGGCGGACAAGCGAGGCTGAAAACGGTCTGAAAGCGTGTACATCGATCCCGTTCACCGTTTAATGTGTCACGCAACTTGATCGCTGCGTGCGCCGCGCCGCGCCGTCAGAAAACACAAACAAATACAGAAAAACAACAGCACGATTCGCGAGCTTCTCCATTTCTATTTATGCTCTGATTACCTTACCCTCACACTATCCTTTTCTACGGTTTCTACGTTCCTACGATTAGTGTCTCAAAGTTTTCACGGTATAGGTTTAGGTGTACTCGTTACGTCGACCCGACGATTTTGTAACGGTACCGAGGTTCAGCCTCATCAGGCGCTAGACCGTCGCGTCGACGGCGAAATTGATTCGCAAGTTGCAAGGAGCAGCGTTGCGAAGCGGCGCGCGGCGGGCGGCGCGGCAACGCGGTTTCATCACGAGGACTCTCCGCGAGCGCGTGCACCGTCGCGTCGAGTAGCTCGTGTCGGGGAGAAAAATCTAGTCGCCACTCCTCTTCTACCTTTTTCATCTCTTTTCGTTCGTTTTTTTTTTTGTCGGAGTGGGGAGACGGTTCGTTTGACGATCGTCACGGTTCAAACCCCGATAGACAACTCGCGAACGTTGTGTCTCGCAATGCGCTTCCGCTTTCTTTTTATCGTGTCTGTTACAGATGCCCCCCTATATTTTTTCTCGCTGGGCAGTTCCCTTTGAGGTCGTCGAACGGACACGATTGACCGGGATGATCGCGTTTAACGGGGGATTATTGCAAGGAACGATGCTAAAGAATGCGAAACTTATCGGCTGTCCACGAATGCGAACGATAGGCCGCAACTGATTCGCGGAAGAAGAAAATGAATGGGGTGGGAGAATTCAGATAAATCAATAATATAATAATAAGATAAAAATGTTTAATAGAGACGGAGGTAAATTACATCTTACCGAATGAGAAATTTTACATTTATTTTCTCGGAATTACATTGTTTCGTTCTCTCTTTTTTTCGACGAGTTTATAGCGACAAGCGTAAATGGAATTCGAGGAAAGAAATTTTGATCCCCTGCGGAGAACGCACGACGATGATTTTTACGCGAATTTCCTGTTAGCGTCGCCGCCGTCGGGAAATCCGATTTCTCGGTAAATCCGGAAACGCGGTAAAGAACACTCATATTTCTCGTTCCGATGTTTTCCGGGAACGATCTACCGACGTTCTTCCGTCAATTATTAAACACCGATTGAACACTTCCGTGAAATTTCTAAGCCCCCTCTCGCTGGGAATTTTTTTTCCAATTTCCTATTCTAGCCGATGGCGTCGCGCGTCGCCAGCGCTGCGAATCGATCTTGAAATAATTAACGATCCGCCGATGTTGACGAGGAATTTATACAATTGCCTCGTTACCACGATGCTCCGCGCGATCTTCCTTTACACTACTCGTTGTGTTCCATCTACTGAAAAATTGTGAATTTTGAAATTGTGTGAATCGATAGGGTCAAGATTTAAACACAAAATTCCTTTTTCTCGAAAACCCAATTCAATCTCGGAAACCCCGCGTGTTTTAGTCGAAGACTTTTTGGACATTCGCTCGCCAATCGGTTTAACAGCATCATTCGGTTGAAAGTAAGAGCGTAAAAAAGTCTATGTGAAAAGAGTTTGTACCCAGAAAACGCCAACACCCTTACACCATATCAAAATTGATAATTGACATTTTTACAGATTTTAAGTTTTTAACTTTATTAGTGTTTAATTTTTCTATGGAAACTCTGAAACCGATATAACTGCTTTTTCGTTTCATTGGTTGGGTTGGGCTCATTAGTTTTATCTCAACAAGTACAAGTATTATTAAGTTTCTTTCGGTAAAACGTAGTAAACAAGCAGACGAAGCGTTTCGTCGCTTTAACAATTTAAAAAAATTTATATTTTTCCTAGTACATTTCTACATTTTTCTATCTCAAAAATATAAAGTTTTACCAGAGCAATGAATAAATTCGCCATTTTTGGCAAATGAAAGGTTTTAAAATATTTTTTGTGGAGTATTAGTGCGTGTACAAAATTCTGAAAAAGAATTCCCAATTTTTGCGGTCGTCAAAAATAAAATTTCTTTGCGAAGACCTCGACTCTTTATTTTATTATACTCTTGAACTTCCACGAGCCAAAGGCCCATGAAGATCTACAATTGAATTATGACACTCTTGCGATATTTACGTTCCAATTTCCACATTCGTTACGTAGCTCCTAATTAAAATAACGAACTACTCGTTCAGAGGAAGGTTCGCCATTTTCACTGCAACGTACAATATTTTCTCTCGCAACATTACGGTCGATTTTTAACAAAGATAATAATTTGAGATCCCCTCTGTCCAAGTCGTGTTACATACGAATTCAAGTAATTAAACGATGCTCGGCTCGTCAAATTGACAATTTCTCCGTCGCAATAAAATTCCGCGATATTCGTTCGGTGAACATGTTATTTGCCATATTTTTCGCGTTGTTTATCGACGTGTATATTGGCGATGGTTCCCGCGCCTGTTTCCATGTTTATTATTCCTACATTTTCGATGATTGAACGACCGCATCGAACGAATCCAATGAAAAAGTTACACCGCTCCTTATAAACAGAAAATTGAAGCAAACACGGATTAATCGCGCCGAGCGAATTGCTCGTGCATTTTTAAAGGGCCGCACGCCATCGATTGAAAGAGTCGCTTTAACTTTTTTGTTTATTTATTACGGTGGTCGCAACTGGCGTACAACAAAAATAAAAAAAAGACAATACAGCCATTGCGTTTTCACACCCACGTTATCGCGCTCCTGAAATAAAAAGAAAGCGAACCTTCCGAACGATGGGACGCTTCGGCAGGCGTTGTAACAAGTTTACACTCGACTCTCGCGATATAAAATGTAATAACAAGCTTAAATAATCCGCTGCTAATATTTTATGACGCCAGGCAAGCCGAAACATCCAGTTTTCTGGATGCGAGAGACGCAAGCCATTTGTTTATCGAATCAACGCACGCGACCGTAAGTACAATATGCAAATAAATAGAAACGCGTCTGTCCACGGATCGATACGATTTGTTTTATTTTAATTGACGCCTTGTAATCGAGTTTCTACCCGTGACACAGCGGTGCACGATTAAGCGTCCGCGGTCGCGGCCGTAATTTCTTTCGATCAAGAATTCATTAGGAGACCGTGAAGATTGAATCGCGATCAGCGGATTCGTCGAATTTTTTTTTCACCCGGTTATCTGATATCGCGTTCGTCGACCGGCAACGAACATTAATTTCGGCGTCGCGAAAACTGTCACGATCATTCTCGCAGACCTTTTTCATTCGACCGACCTTCCCGAGCATTTTTACCACCCACGCACTCCCAATCGATGATACACGATAACGCGAAAAAGTGATTAATAATTCGCCCGTGACTTCGGTGATTTTTAAATAACGTTTCCTGGAAACGTTAACAATGTAGCCACGATTTTCTTTGTACATCGATTGTACGGTAAATTAATAAATTTCGGAGGTTCGTTACCCGCGTTGCGAAGTTAAAGTGACCATAATTGTTCTTTGAATTCATAAAATCCTGTTTTATGGAATGAACGTTAACAATCGCGAATTGAAATTGCAGCTTTGTGTCGCGCATGAACGAATAAATCAATTTTACCTTTGTCAATTGACCTTTGTCAGTTACGTTAATTCACGAAAGAATTCACTAAACTCACCCTTATCTCTTCAACAAGTATTCCCTTCGTGTCATCCCTCCTCTACCAATCATTATAGTGTACCTGTCTCGTTATTTCGTGTCATCGCCGGATACACCTGTCAGGAGAACGCTCCACTCGTCATTCTCGACACCTGCAATAGAAATGGCAAACACTGTTGTTACACCCTCGCGACCATAAGTATCGGCACGCGACAGCGTCCGGAGAATAAGATATTCAATTTTCAATTTATTGTTGGAATGACTTTGAGATAGAAGTCGTTGAACTCGTTAACTCGTCAGCAAGCAGCTTGAAAAAATAGAGGTGACCTTGAAATTTACAGACTTTTGAACTTTGATCTTTGAACCATTTACAGGAAAAATTAAAGAACTTTCGAAATTTCAGGTTTCTATAAAAATAAACGATCTACTTACACACTGACGTTTAGTACAATTCCGTAGTTGCTGGTGACGTTCTCCTTGCGACACACGTTCCCAGAAAAATGGGGGATGAAACTAGATACGATACAGAGGAGGGACGTGTCGCGAGGAAAATAAACGAGGAGGGATTAGACAAGAGGGGTGACTTTTCCCGAGTTTCGTCAATTTGAGATCGTATGTATGTACGTGAAATTTGGTACGGTTGCCTGTACTATTGGCTTGTCCCATAAATTCCAACCAATTCTTCCTGCAATATGTCTGAAGATCTGATGTTTACAGAACAATGAATATTTATATTGCACGTATCGGGGATGTTCTTCCGACACGTGTTTGCGGGGGAGAGATGGCAGAATAGGGGATGAAAATTGATGTGGTTCGAAGAAGATTTGTGCGCAACGAGAATTTATGTGGAGGTATGTGGCAGCTGGGGATGATTTTTCTTGATCTCGAAATCGAAAAGGACTATTATATAATTATTAACTAGCATAGATTTGATCTAATTTAAAATTTTTAGTCCATTAGCATCGCTAGTAACACTTCAATATTTCTCTTCTACAACACATGTATATAGCTAAATAAAAAGCACAGCTCGTAATTACACTACAGATTTTATACATTTAGGACATAAATAATGAAATTTAAGACAGAAAAATGAAAAGCTATTAGATACAGTACATTCGACATATTAAAATTATGAAAATTATCCATTTGACTTTCTCTGCATCGTCGAATAAGAAGAAAAGCAGAAACATTGCGCATTCATTTTCCCGAGCGCTTTTGCATCGTCCGCGAGCCTTATTCTTCGTCCTCATCCCCGGAAACGGTTGTGTCAGGGTAGCATCCCCGTCATCCCCGACACGTGCAATATAAATATCAATCGGATCGGGGTCAGCGTGCCTCGTTCCCGGGTGAATCTAGTTCACTGCCATTCCGCGTTCCCACCCCTGTCCGCCCGCTGGTAATTCCCCTTTAAGCTCCTTCCAGGTGGTCCACTCGCGTGTCACACATACCGGGGGGGGGGGAGGGGTTGAATGCAGGGTGGTTGAAGGGGTGGCGCCTTGAAGAGGCACGGGGACGGGGGGTTGAGAAGGAGGTATGAAGGCTGGTGGGAGGGCTAGTTGTCCCCGATACACGCCGACACCCGTGTCTATCGGCTCTCTCACACTGTCCCTCAACCCTCTGTATTGTTAAGATAGAGGGGACAGGATCGAGACGGAGGGAGAAGGAGAGCGAGCTCGAGCTCGAGCTCGTGTAAGGGTGGAGACGTGGCTTAGGCACGTACATTCGTAGGAGGCTTACCGAAGACGACGACAACCAACGGCGACGACGACGACGACGACGACGACCACGACGTCCGACGCGGCGAACAATAGGGCGATTAACGCGGCGAGTACATGGAAAAGCAGCACGCCGATAACGGAAACGCTTCACGCCCGAAAGAGCCGGGAACAAGCGGCTCGTAAAACTGGGCTGACGGCAGGAGGGACAAAGAGGCCGAGCGAGAGATCGGGAAATAGAGACCGCGAACCAAGTGCCCGCCCGCGTGTTTTCGTTCGCGGGAGGTAAGCTATATGCAGCCCCCTCCACCTCTCTCCACGTCCCCCAGTCCGTGGAGGATTCTTCGCGTATTTAATTGAATTCTTTGACCCCGGCGCAATGTTTACGCCCGATTTCACAGAACCCGGTGCGAGTTCTTTGGAATTATTGCCGGCGATGCGACAGGGAAATCGCCAGGTGGCTTCGATGATGCTCCAACGAGATTTTCAACGAATTCTGGTATATCGGGAACGTTCTTGGCAGTGCTCGAGATCTTTTTTTGCTGGCTGTTGGCTTTGATAGTTTGCGGCGGTTAATATTTTTATACGAGGTGTTCGGAGATTTTTTAATTTAATTTAAATTAAATAATGCACTAATTAGTTTTCGTCCATTTTGCTTTTTTACCGAGATATTAAAGTCATCCTGAGTTTCTTTACTGTGAAGGATTAATATTAATCTTGTGGTTGCTGAGGGGATGGAACTCTAAATAAAAAAACCTATCAGGATATATGTAGTGGCACACTTAACTGAATCTATATGTATTATAAAGCGTATTGAGCGCGAAAGTGAAGAAGCCGATTCGTATTTCGAATCGAGTGTCCCGAAAGGGGCATTCCATTTCGAGGGGCGGAGGCAATTAGAGTACTAGCGAAAGCCTCGTTTATACCAGTTGATCCCCCAAATGAGATTAGGCGGGAAGAGATACGTCCTCTTAAATGGTATCGAAAGTGCGATCGTGTGGGAGGGAAAAAAGAAGTCGACGAATGTGTATGTGTGTGACCGAGATGTCCCACGATAAGGAAGACGGAGGCGATCTTTATCGGAGGTCGGGCCGTGAAAGTTGTTAAAACGGGGAGCGTTTCGGCTCCCGGCGAAAAATGATCCTCGTTCAACTTTCAAACGTCAACATTACACTTCTCTCCACCCATTTTCGAAGTTCCCGTAAAGTTTGCCCGAGGTATACGATAGTCATTCGTTTCGTCGCTTTTGACTGAAGACTTGCGAAAACAAGTTCGTATTTTCCGCTCGAACAGAAAGAAAACTCCCGCTGATTAATCTTCTCCTTTAGATGAATTTCCATAGAGAAATTCCCTTAATTTTTATCATTTTGAAAATGCAGAAAGAATTTGAGATTTGCCAAGTACTGCTATCAATTTCGATGTTGTTCCTAGTGTTTAGAATTCGGTTTTATACAGTGTTCTTATCTCGTATTTACTTGATTAGCTGATTCAAACTGTAGAACAAGAATGGTTCGAGTATTATTATGCAGCTCATGTATTTTTAAAGAACGTGCAAGCGATAGATCTCAGCGCTGACTGAAGTGAACACAACTTTGCTCAGCATTTTGATAATCCCATTCGTTTCGTCCTACCTCCACATCATTCCGCAAACATCTAATCGGTAGACCGTGGAAGTTGACGTTGTACCAAACTTCGGAGCTCGCACGATAAAATCCGTAGTATGTACAAGGAATAAAATTCCGACAGCGTTCCTTACAGAAAATCGCGCATTAAAACTCGCGATTTGCATAACCGTCCGACGATCATAAACGAGAATCGTCGGTTCATCCTTCTCGCGGTTCAACATTCACTCGAACTTCCGCGTGGAAGTCCCTTCAGCGTTGTCGTTCTGGTGAACGGCCGCGACCAGCAATGAATCCGGTTAGGATTGCAGCGATCACGTGGGCGTGAAGCCTCGCGGTGCATTCACAGCCGTGCACGCGACGCACAATGAGCCGCGGCGGCCAACAAAAGTCCCGGAAACTCGAAAAAAGTAAACCGGAGGTGGGTGCCAATAAATAAGTGCAACACGTTCAACCGTTCTCCGCGAGTGAAGGGAAGATGAGCGAACAGAGGGGATACGTTGGAAAGGGGAAAATAGAGATGGTAGGGGGAGGAGAGGGGAAAAACAAGAGAAGATTTCTCGACGTGTCCGTTCCCCTTTTTCTCTTTCTTCTCTTTGATTTTGTAACATTTGTCGAGTAGACGCGTGTAGACGCCTGCGACCTGCAGAGACACGCGTCTTGGATACGAAAACCCTTTCGAATCGTTCCGACTGAAAATCAGAACGAACCGAAAAATGCGTCATGCAACTTGAAAACGACGACTCCAAGTCGGAACGACGACGCTCTTTGCGAGCGAATATTGTTGACTCCGGGATCTTCTGAAATGTTTCCTGCCCTAAAACAGTGCATTGAAAAGCGACCCTGCAGGGTTAAATTAATCGAGTTTTCTTTTTCACGGAAACCGGATGAAATGTTACGGCCAGAGGAAACGGATTTGTGAGTGGTTTATTTCTGAGCACCATCGTACGCTCGGAATTAATTTTACAATGTTCACGATGTTACAAAAAGAATATATGCACTTCTTACCAAAACCAGTAATTTTATTATAATTAAAGCTGGAGAAAAAGATAATATTTTGTGGTTACGTTCTACTGTATGTGCATACAGTATCCATATTTTATCCTGGGTTTTCCGTAATCAAAGTTGCTCAAATAAAAATGTATAATCTCGTCTGCGAAGGCTCCAATCGTAAAAAGATAAGGTAGATCCGAACATATTTTGATGGTAAAAATGCTGCGAACGTGAAAACATAAAGTACATTTCAAAACATTTTAATGATAAAAATATACCGTTCCATTTGAAAAGATGTCGGTTTAAAATCTCGAAAGAGTTACGGCCACGAGAAAAATTAGTTGCGTATCGAGCAATCCTAAAATGAAATCATATTTTTCTCGCGCAACAGAAATAAAACGTTGAACTTATTATATTCGAATCGCTCTGTACATTTAGTCGAATACAAAATATTACGTACGGATGAGATAATAATGAATCTTACACGTTGAATTTTATTTATACCATTTTTCTGGGTTGAAGGTCATTTGAAGGTCCTATTGTGTTACATGCATGAATTCGTTATTTTGTCAGCTACAACATTACGTTAACGAAAATATATCATTCCATTTAAAAAAACATCGATAACCTTGAAATCTCATAAAAATGACCTTGAAAATTTTTTTTCCCTTACACCGTTATATGTGGCCCTTCAAACAGTGTAACTTTGTCCTACGAAGTTTTTTTGTACAACGAAAAGTAACGGAGATATTTAGGTGTCCTGCTTTATCGAATTCACCCTGTATTTTCTGTCGGACTTTCGGGCGATGATTACGGTCTTCGGGCTTAACCTTCGGCCGCTTTTTCTTGTGCAAAAATGAAGGAGAGGGGTGAAAAAATACACAGAAACGTCTGGAGAGAGCGGAACGGAAGAGAGGCTCGTAACTCGTGCGGGGCCGTTATCGCGTTGATAACGGTGGGGGGACACGAGGCACGAAACAGGCGACATTCATTAATCGCCGCCACAGCATCGTCACCCCTTTAGGCGCAAAAGCTTTTGCGTCTCATTAGTGTGGCACCGAGGGAGGGCTGCATCGAAGAGGAGCCGCGCCAGCGCCGCTTCGCATTCACCACTTTCCCTCCTACCCACCCACCCTCTCAATGGCGTAGCCCAGGCATTTTCGTTTCGTTTTGTTTCTGTTTTCGGCTGCTATCAGATCCCGATGCGGAATATTCCTCTTCCATCCATTATCGAGCCACTTCCACAAGAATGATAAATGATCCTTGATATTCTGATTCGGTACGGTTAGGGTAAACATCCCTTCTCTCGACTGTGGTCCTGTCAGCCACCAATTACTCCATTCGAGTTGGTCAAATTCGTACATGCACGTTCGATCAGTTGCTCTGCAAGTTCTTCGTTTCGCGTTGCTTGACACTAAAAAAAAAAGAAAGAAGAAACAAAAAAAAAATCAACTTTCATGTTGATACTTAAAACCTTTGAGGAAACGTTCGTAGATACAGTAATATTTCACGTAGGGCGCTCTCCATAGGACGATTCTGCTTTCCAATATTTGTCCGTGAGCAGCAAGAGAAACAAGACAAGGAAACATAGATAGAACGAAATCAGGAATAGAGAAATCAGGTTGGAACGTGCATCATTGTGATCGATATCGAATCTGAAAACTCTTTCGCCAGATCGACCGTATGTGCGCGAGAGCATTGTTACCATACAAAATGCACGACCAAGCAATTCCAGATCGAGTCAAATTTCCGTGTCAAGTTTCACGTGACGCGAAACTCAAACAGGTCTCTCTACGCGACGAACTTGCACAATGACTGAAACCGCTCGTAATGTTTACCCCTCGAACGCAGGTGGAGAGGAAACGTAACTGCTTACAATGTTGCCGCTCTATCGAAAATAAAATTATTCGCCGCAACTTGAAGTCGAGACTTCGATCTGTTTTGGAGAAGCCACTGCGCTGTTTCCAACATTATAAACCCCTTGAATACGCCAGGAATGTCGGACATACGGAATGAAATAGTTAGTTAATAGTCTAGAGCGGCTCATTTACGATCTATGATTCCTGCGAGATTTTTGTTTCTCACAGTAGATAGTCCTCGCGTGGTAGGTATTCTTGCGACAACTTTTTTTTCATAGATCTTCATCGATCCAGAGACGTAGAATACGCCTATAATAACCAGGACCGAATATTTCTTTACGCAACTACCAATTACCCTGTAATAGGATTGTATAGACGAGGTTCTTGGACAAGAAACAGAATTCTTGAATAATTCGTATCGCAAATGAAAGTGTTTGATTGTAGAAGTGCGCACGATAAGAACGTTGAAGGGGTTGGCACGATCAGAATTACACGGGATGACGTAAGTGCTCGATAGGGTAGCGTAAGGAAACGGTGTAGGCGTTCTCTTCCGGTTCGTCTGGCTACGCCGCTGGCTCCCCTCGGGGTCCTTTCGAGTGGAAGAGGGAAAGGTAGGGGAAGAAAACGGTCGGGACGCGGTACTCCCACGCTCGGTCGAATGTTCCCTTTGTACTTAGCCTCGACGAAGACGATAGCAGCGGGGAGAAGAAGATCGCGCGGTGGCCGGGCTGCCTGGACGCGATAACGTTGGATCTGATGTGGATTACCGCGTACATCATCGGGCTCTGCATCACAGCGATCTTCGCAGACGTCCTCGTGATCCTGTCTGTCGGATGCCTCCTGCGGATCTTCGAACGGCCCCGCAAATGATTGGTAAGTCATTCCAGAAATAGCAGTGCTACCTACAAGCGGAATAATCAAACCCTTTGGCCTCGAAATCAGGAAACTTTATTTATTAGGAAAATTCTACTTGCCAAAGTTTCACATACATGTAGAATTGTTCTTTTGAAAGCATCGGTATTACCATTCGAGATATTAGTATTTTCAGACCATTTTGGTCAACCTAAATTCGATATGTTTCCACTTTGAAAATAGTTTCGACTAGTCTCATTGCGTAAATAGCTACCTTGGCATGCCGAAGTACAAAGTTCCCATCAGTTACTCCATTAACATAGTTCAAAATCCAATGAATTTGATTTCAGAGATTGTGGATGTAGTACGTCCAGCCATTAGGCAATGAAATGCCCTTGCAAATACGCTGCATGTATTAACTTCTGTTAACAATTGCCACTGAAAATCATTGTTCACGCTGCTGTTTTCAACGCTATGGCAAACGCGCTTCGTAAAATATGAATTTCACAATGGAACATTTCATGCGGGGGAGAGGGGGAACAACGTAACAATTTCCCAGGATATTTTCCGTCGAGCATTTCGGTATTCTTCGAGGTTTGGTGAAGACGAAACGGGGGGCCTGTCGAATTTACGCGCCGCGACAAAGCTCGATCGAGTCGGTATCTGGCAACGAATCAATCCTGAACAATTTGGGCCGATCGAACTTGCACAAAAGGATTCCGCGGCCGTTCGGCGACGAGCGAGTCGTCGCGAAGCAAAATCCAATAACGTGTGACGCGACGCGCAGCATCTTCGGTGTTATCGCATCAGGATATCCTGTTTCCCGCGCGGACCCCATTGTCGTTCCCGCTCACAAAAGCGACGCTGGACTCGATTCTCCCCGATTTTTTCCGGGCCTCCGATAAAAAATAGGATACGATACAGATTTTCAATTTTTCCGTCCTCTCCGCGCCTCCGTCGTCTCCTCCTCCAATTTCGCTTCCTATTTTTTCTTTTTTTCTCGAAAGCTGAATCGTTCGGTGTAGCCGCGCGCGGAAAATCTTAATGGAACCCTTTGTCGGGCGAAATTGAAAGGATCGAGAGCTACCTGACGAGTCTGACAGCTTTGTCTTCGCGAATTATGATAATTTGCCCGTTAGACGATTTTACGAGGAATAGAGCTCCTCCTCGCTAGTCTATTAAATTATTCGCGAACGTTCCCGACGATCCAACTATTCTTCCCGACGCGACGCGACGACGGGAAGCGGGTACTAACCAAAACCATGGAATGGAAATTGTAACGCTTGACAAATTTTTTTTCCAGACCCACCAGGGAACAAACCCGGCTCGCGCATGACGATTTTGACGAAGGTAACGTGACATAGTTCTCGGAAAATGTTTTTACACATCTATTTTTTTATCGATATCGAAGGGGCGAGAAGAACCCTTGGTGGTTCAAACTTTTTTTTTAAACATTTTCAAAACCCGAGGTTGTGGGAAAACATTTCTTGATGTTGCCCAGCGTTGCGGCGTGTGTCACATCATGCGAAAATATCGACAATGTATTTTTTGAAATAGTTACTGGCGCGCCGTAAATGTTGTTACACTGGTCCAATTTTTCCACTGGCTATACAATGTGCAGAACGACGATTTTCAAAATCGAGTGATTAAGTTACCGGTGATGACAGTAGAGGAAAAATGAATTTGCAACATTGTGTCTCCCGCGAGATACAATCGGGACAAACTGAGTTACAAAGGATTATATGGAATTGTTAATACGATTGAGAACGAAGTGTGCGCGGAGAAATCCGATTAAAACATGAATGTGATTTATTTTTTATATAATCTCTAGATTGGACTGTCCGTCGATACCATAGTTGTATAAAAAGAAACGCTAAGATAGGATAACTAAGATTATTCTTAATATCGTTAAAGATCTATTTCGCTTCTGTTTGTTCCAGTTGACGCGGAAATATTTGTTTGTTGCAAAAGTTTCTCGGTGATAATGTTTGGATACTGCAATATAGCTTCGTCGCGACTCGTTTCTTGCTCTCTCGATCCTGTTTGATCATCCCCGTCGTCGACAAACAAGGCGAGCTCGTGTATCAATCGCCTCCGTGTAGCTCCCTTATTAATATTCGCCGGGATGAATTAAGTACACTCGCGAACTAATTCCATCGCACGAGATTAGTTCGAGCGAACTTGTCGTGGAACATCGGTCCAAGACAGAGTCAACATTGGATGTTGACGATACAATCTAACGCCGCGCTCGTTGCTAGTCTTTTCACCTCTTCTTTCGTGCCTGAAGATTGAGCGATTTATGAGCGAGGCATTCTGGATTTCGTTCCGAGATTAATATGCAGGCATTGTCGACATTGTTTTGTCGGTTATTCATTAAAACAACAATGCTCTGCATGTTCTTTCACCGAAACATTCATGCGTTTCGCGCTCCATAAAATGATGCGATTCAAATCATTTCTAAAGGGTCGCCGTATAAAAGCTATACATACATTTAAATTGTAATAAAAACGTAATGATATACAATAAAAATGAAAACTTTTTTATTTTCTAGTATATGCCACTATGTTTTAAAAATAATTTCATTTAAACGAGCTTCCGATAACCCGATGGCCCCATTTTGATATCGCTGTATACATCGAACTTATCGCGAAGCATTCATAGAACAGAACTATTAATAGCGAGAAGGTTCAAACGAAATAAAAGCTATCGATAGAAGGAAACATGAATACAAAAAGGGAAACGGGTTGAAAAGGGCAGAAAGGAGATCGGAATGGGGTTTCAAGGGAAAAGCAAAGGGACCGTAGGAACAGAAATAGGAGAAATAAAATGGAGAAAGAAAGAGAGATTGGAACAGAGAGATTGTTGCAGGGCAGAGGGCTGTGAGGTGAGGGAAAAATTGAGTTCGAATACGAAAGGAAAGTAGTTTTCCGAAAGATCGAGGGGAAACGTTTCGTGGATACCTGCAGTAACCGAAAGTTCGTAGCATCCAGGGCTCGAGGTATCGTGCTAGCCAACTTCACGGTAAACTCGTTACCTGGTGCTTTCATAATTTTCTTGGCCGGCGCTTATCTTCGGCCCCGGTGCGGGCGAGAAAGCGTTTCGCGAATTTTAAGCGTGCTGCGCCGCTCGACGCGTCTCAGACGTTCGAAAACGAAATCGCAAACGATTCTGGCCCGCTTGCGTTCGCGAAACAGCTTCCCATGGAATTTGTATAGCACGTCGATGCGATCCCCCTCTTAAGCCGTATTAAGACTTTTGTAAAAAGGCAGCGTCAAGAAAATTTTTCGAAGAACCGGCAATTCACCTATACACTCTGAAACGATCGCGACGGGAGTCTGTTACCGAACGATTCGTTGAAACTCGCGGGCGTGCGCCGGGGGGAAGACTCAAAAGGGCTCCGCGATAACGGCGCGTTAATTTCGGTAATGAAACCGATTGCGGAATTAATTAGTTATTTAATGCATCGGTTTTCATCGGACCGACGAAAATTTATAGGATGCACCCCGCGCCGCGTTTCAATTTTCGCGCGTGTTTCGATTTTATTGTTAATTGGAACGGAGTTGAAAGGCTGCTGATAATGATGTAGAGCTCGCGCGCGAGGTAATGACGCTAAACAGAGGTTAAATCGGTTCGAGAGTTATGTCGAAAAATCTGGGAACGACGATCGACTGCGATTACTCCCACTGTCACGTAATTACGATTATAACGATAATTGGTCTTTATTGCTGATCGCGGAATCAGCATGCACTCGGATAAACTGAATGTCGTATCGAAACTTTTGCAATGGCCCGCTACTAATGAAAAAGGTGTACAAGCTGAAGTTAGCATAGCGTGTATACTTCTCTGTTCCATTCGGTGTCTTCACCCTCATTTTTCCAGCCTCTTCTTCCCGAGTCGTCCGTTCATCTTTTATAATTGAGAGCGATACAAACGAACTCGAAAGAAGTTTTGCAGGGAGATGAAGGCAGGCAGATGATTTATGAGCGAACGAAACAGCGTTCCGATGAGAATAATTTTTCCATTTGCGAAAATGGCATGAAAAGGCCGCGCGGATAAATGGGCGAGCGGCGGGCGGGGCCAGGCGGGACGTTCAATTTATTTCGTTTAGCCACAATGTCGATAATCACGGTCGGAGGATTCTGTGCGGAGGCGGATAGCAACCGTGGCGACGGGACACCTGATTCGCTCGTCTCGAACTGGATTCGTGAATTAGAGGATTGTGCTTCGGTCGCTCCTCGCCTCTGCATCGATTTTCCCGTGCGTCGTTCGCGAATGATCCGCTTTGCGATACAGATTAATAGCGTCGAGGATCTCGCGACGGAAGATTTATAGAGCGAGACGTTTATTTTGTTGCCTCGGATTCGCTCCCGGAAGAATTAGAAAACTTCACAGGGTCCGCGCGAGTTCGCGGAGGAATCGAAGATTCGAACAAAGTTATCGTCCGGGAAATTGAAAAGTTGCTCTTCAATTTTGTCCGCGCTCTCTTTCTCTTTTCTTTTTTTCCGGTCGCATCCATAAGCAATGAACTTCGCGCGATTATGAAGCAGTCGGGATATTCAGCGATTAAAATAGAAGAATAATGGAATTTTGGAAGGCTCTTTCGGTACTCGTCTTTTTCTTTTATTTTTATCGTGGCTGGTTGTACAAGAAAAATTCGAGAAAACAGTAGCTTCTCTAATGACCGGACCAAGAATCCGGTCGGCGGGGCACGATGATACGATCTAACAAATGGCCGCGGAATGGGTCAAGTTAGACTCCGGATTAAGCTTCATAAAACTTCGGCCGAGCGTTTGTTAAGATTACTGCTAAGGAAAAGAATTACTCGGCGGAGAGTGAAATTCCCGAAAGTTTTGGCTCTTGTACTAAACGCAAGTGGACGTGCGCGATCATTTCGTTCGCGCGGATCTTTAGACTCTACTAAAAATGTCCGTATAAAATTTGAGAAAGTATAAAATCTTACCGGAGGACTGCAAATCTCGCCACAGTTTCACGATAAATAAAGTCACTGGAAATGTGGGTTTTATTCGAGTTCGTGAGCGCGATGCTTTTACTCATTCGTTTCAGAATTGACATAAAACAATTTATGAGGAGGAAGTCGAGTGTGTCGCAAGTTTCAAGCGTGCCGCGTAATCGGACTGCGGATTTTGGACATTTACGATTTAAATGGGTGGGTGAAATAGGTAACGGTACAGACATTATTTTAGTATTATTTTAGACCGGTTAAAATTCGAATAATATTTTCGATCTCGACGCTTCGAAGTGTTACGAAAACGTAGGAAACGAATGCTCTCGAAATGTGAAACTTGAAAAATTGACTGTTGGCGAATTTTTCGCGGTTTCCAGGCCACCGTGGCAAAGTCTTAATTCGAAAATACTATAGGAATCGTGGCTGTGGGTTGACGGGAAACTGGGGCACGTTTCGGTCGGGAAACGTGGACACGGTTCTTCGCGCGGCGAACACTTGGACCTCCCATTGAGATCAGTTCCAGCGATCCCTCTTCGGCACCCCCACGGCCGTTTCGTGGGTCTATCGATTCCTCCGGTCACCACGGACTGCATATCCATCGTCCGGCTACCATTGTCCGCTCTAACGACGAAGTGGAATCGGCCCGGGCGATAATGGAGCGCCGATGTAAACGGATCAAACGGCGATAATCCGTCGTCCACGGAAGAAGTACCCCGTCCCTGGCCACCGAAACGTGGCCCAGGACGTCGGCAGACTGTGACCCGATTACCTATGCTCGTTCCTCTCCATGATAGAGCCGCTGTTATCACCGCCAGACATCTTGTTCCCCCGGCTGATTCAGCCCTTGATCTTCTGGGGCTTGTCGAACAGAAGGTGTCACTCCATTTCCACCGGTCTACCATCCTTCTCCGTCACCGACGACCATGAATGAAATTTTCTTGGGAAACTGCTATTTCTCCGAAGCACGAATCCTATTCTCGTTTCTGAATGTCTTGGCATTTTCTCATTCTTTCTCTTTGTCTTCTCGAAATACATCTTCTTTACTGCGTACTCCTGAGTTATTCAACCCTTAACCTGTTCACAGATACTGGCGCGTACGTATACGATCATTCTTTCTTTCAAATTAAAATTATTCCAAGTAAAACAAAAACAAAATTTTTTTGATAATATTTTAACCAAGCCCTGTAGAAATCACTCGAGAAAATGTACATATCGATCTATCCCCCACGTCACGACGAAACGGTAGATTCGTTAAGAATAACTCGGTTTATTTCGCGCATAATGGGGCACGGCGAAAACTACCGTCAGTCTCGGCGATGTTTCATCGTCGCGAAAAAGAATAATGGACAGTGGTTTGCGCACTTCATAAATTGCGGAAGAAAGCGGGTACCGTGCAAAACCGGTGGCCCGGGTTGAAAGTTGCCGGGGTGGAACTGGAATCGCGGCCATTTAAAATTCTGTATGATAATGTCCGTCGACGGCACGGGATCAGAGGGATTCTCATTTTCCAGACGACTGGAGGCACCAGAGTGTATACACATGGATCCCCCCCGGTAATTTCCGAGTGCAATTACACCGCGATCAAACGACACACGCTCTATAGGGGCCGAAAAATCCCATTTGCACCTCGTCGCGCCACGGAAGCCGAATATTTGAAACAGTTGCCCCGTTTCTGCGCCACGACGCGCCGCGTCGCTCGTTGCGGATTATATCGGCTGTTGATCGGTTTACAGCGATCCTCCATTTATCCCCCTCCCCTACCCTCCTCGCGCCGCCGACACTCCCCGCAATCCCCGACGCGATCAAGCGATCGTGACGAGATCGTGAAAAGTTACGGCGCCACGAGATCGTTTTCTGAGGGTCGCCGCGGCGATGCGAGGAAAAGAAAATTGGCCGAGAGAAGGAATTCGACGGGAAACTCCAACCGCCCTGTTAAATTCTATGCGAAGTAATACGTGGCACGATGATCGATCCATGAAACCGAGATTTCGGTTTATTGCTCGATGCCGATTTTCATGTTGTCAGAACTGCGCACTCGATGCACAATCATCAAGGATTTAAGATTGGATTTTGTCCGTAGCCAGAGAGATCCAGTGTTTTATTTCGTCTTCTAGCCAAGCAAGTAGAATAGGAAGACTTTGGCCGGACTAAACGATGCAGCTGCCACCTATTCGATGACACATAAGGCCCTTTTGCCTTTTAGGGTAAACGGGTAAATTAATTTGCTGTTCTCTTAAATTAATTTTAAATTTAGAACAGTCAACAACATTTATTGCGAATATCATTCGCACGGCATACAGAGGAAGAACTTGCCCACTATTTTTTTGTAGCAACATAATGTACGTCATAATGCGCGCCTCTTTAATATCGAAATAAAATTCTAGCGTTCTTTTACGAATGTTCATCGAGCATACTCTGTTTGCACAAATTTTCTTCCTAAAGGAAAGCAAAGGGTTGAAGATAACAAGTAGCGCAAACACAATTTCACCGAAAGCCATTTGGAAAGAGCGCCGCGTCGGCCGGATGGCATTTCGCAGTTTTCAAAAGTCTTTAAAGCCGCCTTTAAAAAAAGTCATTGTTCTTCCGCGAGTGGAAGCTTAGGCGTGCAGGCAGCGAGCACGTTAAGCCCCCGCTGACACTCGTAACCCTTTCAAATCACCGTGAAACTGTTCGTCGGCGCTCGCGGGCGATTCAATTTCCATTTCATCATGAAAATTAAGTTCCCGAGCCGCTCGAACGTCGCGACGACGACGAGGACGACGACAGGCGGAAAAACTGTGGATCACAGGGGAAACGGGCCACGATTACCACCTGGAAACGTAGACGTGTCACGTAAACGTAATCAGAAGCGGTTCTTTCATCCACCCCTGCCCCGTTCTGGCCGTGTCCCGTCGCGTCCTCTTTAACGTCCGCAAATGGAAGTTACGGGGACCGGTGTAATCTGTTTCCCTCCTTGGGACACGTTTTTCTCATTTAACGAGATTAATGGGAGGCCATCGGGCATCGTTTCGAACGGGCGACTGTACACCCGGCTGTTCTAAACGCCGCGTCCGGCCCGTCGTAATTTATTCGTAACGAACGTAACTTATTAATCTCACTTGGAAACGTTCGCGAGCGGACGCCAAAAAGTATCGTCTACCCTTTCGTGTTCTCACCTTTCGACACGTTTTAACCTAATGACGCGACCAGCAGACTGCCGTTTTCGAGTTTTAATGTTGCACCGGAAATTTCAACCGTTCCCGAGGAAGATGCCGTGTTTTGTTTCACACCGCTACATCGCCATCCGCTTTCCCGACTGAGCTTCAGGTTTTGTTCCCGACGATATTTTTAGCGGATAAATCATTGACCTGGAGTCGAATCGCGGATCTATTCCTACAATATTATGAACATTTTTATTAGCTTCGACGCGAAACTAATATTTCGCCAATCTCACGCGGCCAGGCTCTTTTATTTGCATGGACTGTGGAGATCCGATATCTATCGTGTTCCTTCTTTTTGCCGGTTAATAATTAAGGAAATCGCGCGTGGAACAGCATTTTTTAAATATTATTAGCGCATAATTAGTGGCCCGTAATTTTTCTATGGCGAAACTTCAACTTGAAACGCTCTCCTGCCCAAATCTGTTTGCTCCAACCTAGAAACGAAGGTTGCTCTATTTTCGAGTAATGGAGTTTTATCGAGAAAACGGGCTTTTCGACGCGCTATGCATCGTAGATAAAGATTTCACTTCGAGAAACGTAATATACACTCGGCGACTCGTTCTTCTTACGATACATCCGTTTGCGCCGCGGCAGAATAGCGAACGAACAGTGTGTAATTTAGAAAAACGGCGTTCCCGAGAAAGCGGAAGCAGATTTTCCGGGCGCAGACGCCGCGGCCGCCGCTGCCGCCGTCATCGCCGCCGCGTGCGCGTGTTTCATATTCATGGTTTCGGAAATCCATGCGGTACATATTATTTATGTGACGCGACGCGGACGCCGGCCTGCCGCGGCAGCTGCATTTAGACTAGTAATATATTGTAATGAGACCCGGAGTGTTTGGCACGCGTTAAATCCGCGTATAATTCAGTGCGGGCCGTTGCCTCCAGTGTTCCTCTCCGTTTCCGAAAATATTCTCGGTTATTGTTTATCTTTTCCCCAAACTTCGCTGAAGTTATTCGAACTTATTTTTTCAACGCACTGAATATCGTGTCTTGTAACCAAGTGAAAAATTTAATCCTTCTGCAATCTACTAAAATATCATTTCCCACTTACCAGTAATGAATTGACAGATTACATCCGGATTGTTGGAGTACAGATCGAGTACGTAGCTCGAAGTGTCTTCTAGAATTCTAAATAATACGTGACCGTTCGTCGCGTCATGAAACTCTATAAAACCGCGCGCACTTTCATAACAGCGTGTTCTAGCTGGAAAAAAGGGGTCGCTCCGAATTCCGGAAACAGAGGAAACGAATCAACGGCCGAAATTGCGAGCTTTTTCGGGAACGGTCAAGGCCGGATAGAAATCACCGAAACGCTTCGAACATCTCTCGAAAATGATAACGTTGAAAATTCTCTCGGAAACTAACTTCCGAGATGTCAGCGGGCGTACGACCGCTCCTCAAACTGATATAAATCCGAATCCGGATTAAGTCCTGAATTTTTCACTGGCTGCGAGCATTCGAACGAGGAACGCGAGCAGCGACCGTGCTCTCTCTTTCCTTTCCCGTCTGCAATCGTCGCCGCCATTAGGAGATCTTATCCTTCGACGGATTTCTTAGTTTTGCACTTCAGAAACATAATATCGAGGTATTAAAACCGGATTGTCAAGACCCACAAATCTCTGCGCTGTCGAATCCATTCTACAGGCTGTCCCATTTAAAGTTTCGCACGCAATTATTGGACAAACTATATACGTAGTTTCCCCCGCAACATAGTAGGTTTTATTTGAACGATTTTTTACGAGTATTCGACCGAAGCAGGAAAGTTAGAACGTTGATTTATCTTGTACGCGAATGAGAACTACCTGTGGTTAGACGAGGAGTTAGGACGAAACTTTAGATTAGCAGAGCATTTGATTCGAACAGCTGATTGGTCATTGATCGAACAAGTAGACGGAGTTAGATATTGGTCAGATACGCTGGTACATTACGTGGTCAGACAAAGCGTAGACCAAGTCGTCTTTTAAATAAATTAGTAGACTAGAATAATCTGTGTCCGAACAAGCGATTATAACAGTCATCGATCGAGCGAGTAACCGAGTCAGTCACTGGTCAGGCATGAATATTGATACGCGAGACGCGTGCATTACGCCGTCTCGTAATTTGACAAGTAGATTAGGGCCGAATTTGAACGGACAAGAGATTCTAGCATTTCGCGAGACGAGCAGACCGAAGCTGTGTTGGGAATAGAACGGGAACGATGAATAAAACAGATCAGTAAATAATGCATCTTCTCGCGAAGAGCTGGCACAGCGAAAACGTGTGTTAAACAGCAGTGTATTAACAGAGGATAAATTATTGGCTCGGCGAGCCAGGCAGCTGCCGCTCCGAAAATAATTGTTGTTCCCGGCACGACCTAGTAGTCGTAATTATTGCCGCGACGTCGATTTATAGTCCGGCTCGCTGTTTACCAACTGTAGTCGCGTCCGAGACTCGCAGTTGCGACTCGAGAACGACTCGGCCGTGTCGCGATTAACTTTGGCCAGGATAGATCCCATGTCGCGGCCCATTACTACCGACTCGTATAATTTATTTAAAAATGATAAGCAGGATTTCCTCTCTCCGACCGTATAATTCCCCCATTCGTTATCTCTTATCTGGCCGTGCTGCGATCCTATAATCTAATATCCATTGCCCCAGAGACATATAATTTACTTAACGATTTATTGCCCGTCAACTTGGCGAATCGTAATTTCGCGACTTTCTACCAGCGCGGCGCGGCGGTTGATCGATTCGACCGCGATCCGATATCCAGCTGTTTATTGCCTGAGAAATGTCAAATTTATCGCTATAACAGCGTTTATTCTCATGTCCAACAAAAATTGATTTCTCAAATGGTGTGTTTCTGTGCTTTTCTCAATGGTAAACGACGGACGAGTTCGCGAAGATGATCTGTGCGAGCGTTGTATCGTACACGAGTGACGTCAAACAATTCAGGTTCACTATTATTCCGGCGAGAATCCTGCAAACCGTCAAATTCACGCGGTACAAGTATCGATCGCGGCGCGGGCCAGTTCAATTAAAACCTCACACTCGATGCTCACAGCTGTGTTCATTGCGCAGTGAACTTTAAACAGACGAAACTGTCGTTCGATCGATCGAACTTTATTTCGAGAATGGACCGGTTTTTACGAGCAGATTCGAGCGTTGTTGTTGCTTTCAGCCGCTCGACGAAACGGTCCTAAGTGCACGATCAAATTAAGATGTGATAACTGCGAGGGCAAAGTGTTTCGATATAAGAGGAATCGATAATCGGGGGGTATTCGATGATTGCCAGCTAGTTAAAGAGCCATTCGATCGACCGGGGTTTACGCTCTTTGGAGACAGACAGTAAGATCAGGGCGAGTCATTGTCTGAAAAAATTACGTCGCAGCAACGTTTTATGTGCACGAGACGTATTTAGGTCGGCAAAAACGATAAGAAGGAGGCCGGCTAAAAAGTGGCCAGCGCGACCGGTCGAGCGTTAAAGAGATTGTTTCGTTCTCGATGGCTCGCGATGGAGCACACGGCTGAAATTCGGAACGGTTTCGAACGACTCCGTAAGCGTCGGGGACGAGATTGACAGGGAATTTCCATTTCTGACGCGACACCTCGTTTGTGACGGATACACTGTCCGAGAATTTTCCATCAATCACCAGTCCATTAAGTTCGGCCCAGGTAATACCTTTGAACAGAAGCCTCGTCCTAACGCCGAATTCCCTCGCGTTTAAGATAGGATCTGCCAGGTAATCCTACTAACGAGTTTCCTATATATACGTATATAGTGACTGGAGAAACTGGGCCGAGACGAGGCACTGATCGAACTGTTTGACTTTGATGAGAGCGTCCCCCGTTCAAGTAGACAAAAGTTCAAATCCAAGCTTGCGCTGCTAACTTGGATTTTAAACTCGAAATCGTGCGATACCTACTTCGAAACTGACATTGGCGTGTAACTTCGGCGAAAAGGACACTGAAATGTTTATTCGTCGACGATGTGCAAGTAGAATAAGTTGGTGATCGATCAACCAGGTGGAATAAATCAGACAAAAAGTAGAGGCAGTCTGCGATCAGGCAAACGTAATAAATTCGCATTGCCAGTGAGAGAACATCGTTTATTTGTGGCATGTACACAGCAAAAAAAGAGGGAACGTATTTTTAGATTAGTGTCCATTCGTAGTGGCACCGGAATAGAGCGGACTATAGTCTCGCCGTCACCAGCAGTAGATTTGTTCATAAAAGTTCGTTCTCGGCTGCGATTGATCACCTGGAAAACTGTTGTCAATCAAAATCTAGTATTAGATTACAGTGACGCCGACGGCCTCGCTGTGTTTTATCTCGTTCTACATTTGAGTTTCTCATAAAATGTTTTACAGCTCGACATGGCATCGAGGATCTCGACACGATATCAATTCCGGCGAAAGCCTTCGCGTTTTCGTGCAACTATGCTCCCTGGACTCGAACTACCGACAAAGCGGTCGACACTTTATTAAGTTGATGCAATTTTGCGAACCGGCTCAAGTGAATTCCACGGGTGTAGCTACATTTCCTGGGTGTTTTTAGTTGACGCAATAAAGAGTTCGTTAGCCGGTTGCTCCAGTCAGTTTTAACGACCGCGAGAGACTCTCCGTGCAGAAGGTAATCGCCTGTTAGCCAGCAGAAATAAAAATAAAAACGTGTTCCTGTCTTTGGTAATGAACGGAAGTCAATGCGACAGTGTTACGACAGCAATATCTATTCGATAAGCGGATTGCCTGCGTCGTGTCTTTCGTTACAAAATATTTTGCAAAAATATTCGCAGCTATCGGGGATAATCTCGGGGCTAAATAAACAAATAAAATGTTTCCGCTTTACGTTACGTTACGTTACGTTACGTTACGTTAACGTTAACGTTACGTGTCGGACTGTGAATAAACGAAATCTGTTACAAACACGACAAAGAATATCGGGCATGCAAAAGCTGCGAACCACGCTCGGTGAGTTACGATTGATAAATGTTTTTGTAAAATTGTTTGTGACATGTTTACAATTTTATTTTCGTCCCGTTGCAAGTCACTAGATTTTTACGCTCGCCCGAGCGCTATTAATATTCCCTAGTTAAATTTCGATTTTCATCCATTCGAGGTGTCCTGCGTTATTAATCACAGGATCGGCGCGGCGGTATCAGATGTGTCGTGAAACCCAAAATTGAACGCGTGGAAAAGGCGACAGCCATCGATTTTCGACGGTGCTAATATGAAGGGCTTAAGGTTTTGAAAAATAAAAAAAAATGAAAAACGGGAACGCTGCGCTGCGCCGCGGCGCGCCGGGTCGAAATTTTCGGATATTCCTACGGAGGCAATCAGCCGTTTTTAATGAGCCCCGAACCAACGAAAGAGGCTTCCATTTTTCCCCGAAATCGATAATTGTTCGCGAGCTGTAGCGATGGCTTTGATACACTTCGAATCGCAGAACGTGAAATCATCCGAAGCACAGTTACATTTCCATTGTTCATTATTTTCAACCAGCAAACTTAATTTAGAAAATTCAAGTTAATCAAAAAATATATAGTATGAAAATATTTTTGTAGAACCTCTATTGAAAAAACGAGTACGATGAAAAGTATACAGAATGTATAGAAAGAAAAATATAGAATATGTGGAAATAAAAATGTAAGAAAGCCTTTTGAAAGGTCGAACCACTTTTTAAAAAAGATATGAAATATGTAGATAAAAATGTAAAAATATTTTTCGGAATATTGGGAACGTCTTTCAAAAAGTGTGGTACGTAATAGTAACTGTACAAAAGTGTATAAAATATACATATAGAAATAGGAATATAAAACATTTGGAGGTGAATATAGAAAAAATATTTTTCTAAAAAATGGAATCATCTCTGAAAGAGCGAGGGCTCCCAATAGCGGTCGAAGAAAATGATCGGAAGGAAAAAGGTCTGAAGAATGCTAGATTAAACACTCGATCGAATTAGTAACGCGATGAAATTGGGAACTGGGTTAATAACGATGTTGTCGAAGCGGACTTTCGAATGCGAATGGTCTGGGTAATTTTGCAAGGGTTCCCGTCGCTCGGCTGGCAATAAAACTTCTTCAGAGTTTACCGGGGAAGGAATCAAATACCCATCGCTACTCACGAGCCGAACGGAGTAAAAAAAGCGGCGTCGATCCGGCCGATAGAGCATTTAATTGGTACAGCGGAGCGGAGCCATATTTCGCTCCCGCCGGATTTCAATGGCGGAATTTCCGGCCGGAAAACGCTCGGCCATTGAACGCCTAATACGAAGGCTTTAGCGCGATAGAGCTTTAAGACTGGCCCGGTCAAATAAAGACCGATTTCACGGTGGATAGGCGTGCGTTGTCCGACCACGTGCGTACTGCACATATATCTGCACATATATATATGTTTTTTTCTTTTTTTCCTGTTCAATAAAAATCCATCAATGACGCGAGGCGCAATCTCCCGTTCGTAATTATTAGAAATTGCATTTAACCCTCGGAGGACTATTCTTATACAGTAGGTGATCAAATTATTATTCATGGGAATGATTAAAATAATGTGTACTCTCTTCAAAAGTTTTTTAGTTGAAAGAAAATAGTAAAAATACTAGAAAGAGATGTTAGAAAATTGTTTCTTCAAAATATCGACATGGATTCGTGGTCGCCGTCATCTGAAAGTGCATTCTTCTAGCTTTATTCGAAGGTCTGAAGCGTTCAAAAATACCATCGAGAACACATTGAAGACCCGATTTGAAATTTTCCGATTTTTCGTCGATTTGTGGTAGGGAACATTCCCCTATCTCTACTCCATTCTACCTTCTGCCGATTTTCTCTACGGATCGGGAAATATCTGGTTTGGTTGCCAGGCTATTTTCCTGGAAATATCTTCGTTGCATAATTTATGAAATATTTTCCTTCGTTTCTTCTCGGACGTCGTTACTGCAGTATTGGAAAGTAACATTCCAGCCCGGCCGCGGTGCACAATTAATAATTCCCGGCTAGGTCGATAATTAAATCCGGCGATCGGCACTGCCCGGAATTGTTCATAATTCACCGGAGTCCGTTAACCGAGTTTTACCGGGACAACATTCATCAAGTACATTCTCTATTTTCGCACGGGGTGGCTCAGCGGCTGCCGGACAGGGGACTCCCAGCCCCGAAAATCCATTATTCGTTTCGCCGAGACAAAAGGCCTCGAAACGTACGATAGAACGGCTCTCTCTCCCCTATTACGGACGTCGAGACTTCGTACTTTCAGCCCGGGTTATTTAATGAAGAGGATAATCGTCCGTTTGCGCGACGTAATGCAGTCGCCGGGAAGTCTTAATCCTATTAAAGGTCAGACGGGTAATGTAATTACTGACGGAGCCCTTGAAGTTGAAATCGCAAGTTCAAGGCCGGACGTCGAGCAATTCTGACTATTTCTGAACGCGCGAACCCACTCGGAACCTCCAAGACAACTTTCAATGGCTCTACTTCCACCTCTTCTCTTTGGTACAGTTGGAAATAATAGAGATCCTGGGATAAGGCTTCCAGTATAGTATACACCCTGTACAAACAGGATGCCTTGTTCAAGTAAGATTTTGAAAACTACGTGAAAAAAACAACATTTCAAAGAAAAAGGAATTATTCGATTCTCAGCTCTATCTGATAGCGAGGGAGTTGAAACCTAATCTCAAAAATCGCGGGGTGATATTGTTCATACGTAGCTCCTGTATACCCATGTAATCCACCCTTAGTTCGTACAACTACCCGGTCCTCTTTCACATGCCGAGCTTCTCGCGGCATCTTCCCGAGCTGACATGGGGGTACGGTGACAGCGAAGGGTATGGGGAAAGGATGGTTTCCTAAATGCGTCGTTTGTATGCGCCACAGCTGCATAAGAAATTCGAGCGAGTGTTTGTCTTCGACGTTAGCGCTGGCGCGGGTGGACGGGAGAGGGCGAGCGGAGGCGAGAAAGCGCGGATGCAACTAAACGCAACGGCGCAGAATAGGGCGATTCCATCAAAGAGAAAAGGGCGTACCCACGGACAGAACGGACTCGTATGCATGGAGGCTGGGGGGTGGAAGATTAATGAACTTTCAATCTTCCGCGAGATCGCATTCGCACCGGCGACGCGTGTTTCGATGCATCGATTGCTGGTCCGATAGTGTTAGGAATTCTGTCGAATATGAACACGCAGGACAAGTGTGAATTTTGCTAATACGGTAAATAGATCATCGACCCTTATGATAAAGGAATATTTTCGGCTGCGTACGTCAGATGTGAAAACGAAAGTTTCCTATAAGTATAAAATAAAAAATTTCGAGTCGATTATTTTGACTCTTTTGGTAATTTCAGTGTTAGAACGTCTGAACACCGATTAAAAATTCGTTCACCGCAGCAGTGTAACGCCGTAGCATTCATTGATATATGAAGTACGTGCTGAGATAAATGGCGCGGTGTGCTGGGAATATTACGGAGTGGGTGGAGTAGCGTCGGGATGAAAATGTGTCCTAGTGTTCATTGTGCATGGATAGTAAAGCATTAATATACAAGTGCTTATACGAACGGTTCGGTTTCAGGTTGCGGCGGTCGTTACAGTCCACGAGGGGTAATTTCTAGCGAGGGTAATAATTCTACCACGATATACCATCTTCGAATTATCCAAATCACCAAATAGCCATTACGAGGCTGAATCGCTAAGTTCTGACGATTACCAAATAATTTCCAACAAGATCGATATCTCAACCGAAAAAAATCGCCGATAAACAGAACTCTGTTCTAGTAAAGTATTATTCCAGTCTCTGGGAACTTGTTCTTGAAATTTAAATTTCGCTCGTAGCTCGAGAGCAGCGTTCACGTTCTTTGCAGCGTGTACGCGATTTGCGACTCGAAATAAAAATACGAATCACAGTTCGACTCATTTATTATGGGTTTCGACGATTTGGCGACTGCATGGCGAGCTCGTTTCGTAGGAACTAGCGATATGTTTTTAATGGGTCGCGCCCGAATGTAATCGATCGATCGGGACCGATGCGCCGTAACCATGGGCCCAGGACTTTTCAATTTCATCGGATCAGGTAAGGTATTCCCGCGATCATTATGCATGGGAATCCCGGAAGTCCGGACTCCGGACGAAATAAAAGGGCGGTGAAACGAGCGAAAGCATCGCCGGAATTAATAAGATCTTGCAAAACAAGAAAGAAAGAGAGAGCGGAATCAATTTTGAGGATAATGAAAAAATATCACTGACCAAAATATATCATCCGGCGAGTTCTTCCATTCCCCAACAGCGAAAAATACTCAATCGCATAAAATGTGCTTAACCCTCGGCTGGTATACCGTGTTCTCCGACGCGACGACTCCAACAAAATTTCTATACGCTAACTTTTGCCACTAGATTCTCCAGCTTCTTTACAACATAAACAATTGCGTTTATGTTCTCCTATATATTTTCTGAATCACGCCATGCATCTGTCTGTTTGTCTCCGTTCCATTCAGCCAAATCCATAGAGACTGCAGGAGTTTCAGCAATTTCCCGATTTTTCCAAGCAGATCGACATCAAATAAAGATTTTCCTTTTCAAAAAGTTCCATTAGGATCGAGAAGATATAAATGCCGTTAGAATTTTGATAACCCACCGGTCAACTATTCGGTCAGCAAGGATTTTCTTTGACTGCCGCGGAATATAAAAATCTCTCCGTCAGAACGGGACGGTGATTTGTTTAAATGAAAAACGAGTGACGAAGGAAAAACGAAATTCGGCCACGGTGGAATCAAAACCGGATCGCGATGAAAGAGGGCTCGCAATTAAAAATAAATTGATTAACACTGGGGCATAAATATCTCGGGTATTTATAGCCGAGAGCGTTTCATTTTTCAAACGGTGACAAACGCGCGCTCGTTATCAGAATTCCAGATTTACGATCAGCTTCTAACTGTACGCAAACAACCCCGCTCCTTGCAAACGTGGACAAACTAGATACGTCGAAAATTGTTCGGTTCTTCGATATCCGGTGTGGCCATTATAACAATTTGCTCCGTAAGCCGGTGTTTCGTTAAAAATTTAATTGGCCCGCGTTTTCATGCGAGTCGCAAACTATTTTTTCGGTCGGCGACGAGGCTGGTAACGAACGGGGGATTGCGACTCGCGTCATTGGCGGATTTTTATTTAACAGAAAAAAGCGAAAAATTATAAGTGGAAAAAGAGAAACGTGTGTCGGTGCAAGCGTAAAGCTTGTTATTCGTCAGAGAAGTAGAATAGATGTTATTACTTGTCGGATAAGTAGAGTTAATGAGTTGCGAGACGAGTGAAATATAGACTTCACTCGTCTCACGACTCTAGATCATGGTATTTTTAATAAACAGAGTCTGTCGATGGTCGGACAAGCAGACGCGGACGGTTAATAGACGAGATTGCCAGCTGTCAGGCGAGTGAAATGTAAGCTGTCGTTGATCAGCGAACTGTAATGAAAATGTTGGAGTATACACCGTAATGCACGGAACACTCGGAGGAGGAAAGGTCTTTTTTGACCTGCTATTTATTGCCTTTTGCAGCGTCGCCATTTTTACAGGCTAAAGGGCCTAAGAAGGAAGGCGAGTCAGTCCGCGCAAGTTAGCCTATCGAGCAGGTCGCAGTTTTCAATACACAGTTTACCTTTTTGTTAACCGTTACTTAATAAAGTTTCACATTGTGTTATGTGCTAATAATATTAATTCACACTCATTACACAGATGTTCTATGCGCGTTGGAGTTTAAATATCAAGTTCCATTTAATCTCCCAACCTCGTGATCCCAACAGAAAATCATAATACAACGCAGAACACGTAAAATCTGCGAACGGTCGGGCAAATGAACATCGTAAGTCATCGTACAGTCAGAGCAAAGACCGCCAATGGCCAAGACTAGTAAAATAGAATCGAGTGGACGAGTTAATTGAGCCATCGGCCCTGTCCGAGCAGCAGACCAGGGTAAAGCAATTACCAGAGCGAGTAGAATGAAGTGGCAGAGAGTGTGGACGGTAAAGTATGTATGGCCAGTGGGCGGACAAGTAGAATATGGATCGTCGGCGGTTAGCGAAGTAGAATAGGGACAGTTGGTTCTGAAAATTACAACGGGAGACGGTACGGAAGAAAATTGTCCGCGGATTTTTCTCGTTCCGCAGCCCCGTGTCGCGCGGCACCGCCACGGCGCGAAATCCTTATGAATCTTTCAATCGCGCCCATTGACTTTCTTTTTTCTGCCGTTAGCAGAGTCGGCAGGACGTTCGCCCGTTAAATAAAGTCACACCTCCGCCACTACGCCGCTTTAAATATTCAAATATTCATCGCGCAGAGTACCGTTTAATCTTTCAGGAGCAGTACATCCGTGTGCTCTAATTTCAAACTGCGATTTATCGTCATCCGCGAAAGGTTACCGCGCCGCTCGGCGCTCGCGAGAACATTAAGAGAGTTTCGCAATGATACGGCTGGATTACTAGAGGAACCGGATTAACCGCGTAATGGGACCGGCTTTGTTACAGCTATTGGACCAATGTTGTTTGGAAGAAACGTTTAACGACGATACCCCTGCAATAATACGTAATCATTTCCGAGCTGGAACCGTTACGATCCCGTGGAGGTCTATGAGTCGGATGACAACGGTGAAAATTGTAGAAAAAGATTTCCTACATTTTTTCTACTAGTCTAAATGACAAACGAGACGTGTTTTCAGCTTATCGATCATTTTACTTTACTATCTCATATTGTCAATATGCGAACAATTTTCACAACTCGATAAGGATTCGGTTTTTGTCTCGCCAGCCTGCGAAACTTTATGCATTCATGCTGTATAACTGTATAAACGAGTGATGAAATATACAGCTCAATAAAGTTTCGTACAACCGCGCCGTAATTTTATTTACCGAAGCTATCTATAAAAGAAATTATGTTCCATTCAGTGTCAGCTTTATACTGCTCTATAAAAATATGCGTTTGATTAAACTTTTACTTATATACCGTGAAAGTTCTGAAAATAAATTGGGAGTCAAAGGATAGAGTAACGACCGATCGAATAAACAGTCACCGAACATATGTACAAGGCTCTGATTGGTCAGTGTTTTTCGTTAATAACTCCTAAACGAAGCCCCGGCGGATATTTTTGCAAAGAAAAATATTGCTTCAAATCACCCCAGGAACTCCCCATTTCCGGATGCTGTAGGAATTTTGGGACACCTTGTATATGCACAGCCAATATTTTCAAAATACAACTGCTTACCCAGAAAAATCGAGCTGAATATTCCGCGGTCCAGTCGATGCTCTTCTTCGAGTAGCTATCCGCGTTCTCGTGCAGGTTACCAATCCGATTTCGCAGAGGCGTTCTTTGTCGGGTAGATCGGGGTCACCGACAACGGTGGCCCGTCGAAAACCGGGGGATCGTGAAAAAATCCTCTGGCTCGAACCGGAAGCGAGCGAGGAACGAGAAAAAGCGACAGAGAAAGAGAGACGGTCGCGCGAATGGGACGGCGGAAGAAGGAAAAGGCAGAGCTTAATAAAATTCCAATTTAGTGGGATTACGGTGGGGCAGGGAGTGAGGGTAGGGTAGGGGGTTGTAGGAGGGTGCTTTCTCGTCGGTCGGTACGGGATCGGGCGTAAACGGAGACAGAACGAGCATCCGCAGAGGGGCGTCGTAGGCGTCGACGCCTGAATAGAGAGAAATTACCCCGAAGAATTGAAATTGCTGGCGCGCAGCTCCCGGCCCTTTGATTTCGCTGTTCCCCGCCGGCTCCGATCGCCACTGTACATCGTTCCCCTGTCTACAGAGGGCCACGAGGGCCACGAGGGCCGCGGGGGCGTGTGGCGCGAAACTTTTCATCCCGTCAAACGCGTCCGTTTCTTTGAATCGTTTCCCAGAGCGGTTTCGAGCGTCCTCGTTCACCGCTGCGACCAAATAGCGGATTGCGAGGCAAGGGAGACCATCGTCCGCTGGACAAACGTAGCCCGAAGAACGATGAGGTGGTACACTCCGAACCGAAAAGATAGCGGGTCTTACATTCTTAAACGGGTCAATAGTCGCGTTAACCCCAGGCTCTACTAAATATGTATGTTATTCATTTACTTCCAATCGAAATAAAATTCTACTTTGTTGTGGTCAATATTGTAACGTACGGAGACCATTCCGTCGTCAGTTTTGATCCTTTCCGAGTGATATGTGCCAGAACAATTTATTTAGTTTGCCGACCTAATAATTAATGCATCCCGAAATAGTTGGCGCGTGGAGATAAATTAAGATCGCGCGAATCTTGGCGTGTGCTACCTTTTTGCCTCGGAGTGTAGGGGATGTTGGGGCGCGGGATGGGCTAGGAGCACGAGGTAGTTGACAATGCAGAAGAGAACGCTGAAAAGGAAGGACAATCGGTGGATCCGTGGGGCCGAAGCGGATGAAAGGGGCGGGCCAAGTAGGATGTCACGGTATTTTCGTTCCTCCCCCTCCTCTCCGCCTTTTTCTTACTTTGTTTATACCTTTTCGACCTTTGGGAAACGTAAATTAGATCGAGACCTAGCGAAGGACGAGCACAATGGGTCTCCGGGTGTAGAACAGGAGAACGAACATTGAATAATCAGCCTCAAAGGACTAATTGGAGGATCGCGCAACACTGAACAATAGTGTTTAACAAACCCAGGACGACGGAACGGCCGTCTATAAGGGCTACGCGAAAGAATCGAGCAGAATAATGGTTAAACAATGTGCAGTGGAAAACGGATCACTGGGAAATGAGAAACCCGGTGTGATTGGTGAATAATGCTATCTAATGAGATAATTAGTCTGTGAGCAATGAATAGAGCCATTATAATAATTAATGATACGTTCTGTACTTCTCTATACTTTTGTTTGAAATGTCTGCGAACCTCTGGACGATCAGCCAACTGCGACAGAACAACAATTGTTATATTTAGAAATCATTTCGTCCTCGAAATAGATAAAAGCTAGTGTCTATTGTATAATTGCAAATATGAAATTTCTTTCTATTTTTTTTTTTTAACGATCGGGTTTTGTTGATTTTTCTTTCGTTCGATGTGCTGGGCATCGTGCACCGATCGACTAACTCCCACAACTGTTCTCATAAATGCATGCTGACGACATTATCGGTTACTCTAATGAACCTGAACTGTCAATCCTCCCCCACCCCCCCCCACATTACACCTCTAATTACGATTGGATTACAACCTGTAATTCTTTTGTCTCACACGGTTCAACTAGCTGCGGCTCCTTTTCGAATCAAACTTTACCGTAACCGTCTCAAAAAACTTTATTAGTTTCCGGTTTCCTGGATTCCACGAGTTCACACTGCCTACGAATTCATTGTTAACGACTCCGGGCAAATTCAACACCCTTCAATTCTATCCTTCACTTCACACTACCAATTTATACTTGACGACAAAGCTCGGAACGCTCTTAGCGTCAACCCCTATTCTATCAAACGGAATAGTATACCTCGACAAAGATCAGGCCCGAAGCACCCGTGAAAACGAATCCTATTCTATCAGCTGATCAACGATTTCTCACCGTGCGTCGTCGCGTCGCAATAAGCGAACCTCGCACACACAGAGGAAAAATCAATTTCACCTTGAAGATCGCCAGGGTAGAAATAGCGCGCATCGACAAAGATCGAACCCCATCGATCGCTCCCCCAGTTTTTTTCAGCCGACAGGGTACACCCACACTAGCAAACAATGGGAACCATCGCGTACAACGAAATTCAATTTTTCCTCGAAATTACCAGGGAATTAGAGAGTAGCGGACACGGAGATCGGGTCGCCGACGGCTCTCGAAGCCTCGACCGGGGGCCGATTCTTCAGCGTCGCGAGTCGAACCCATCGGGGCTACAATATCATCAATCATAACCTCGTTAACGGAACAATGCGGTGGCACACACCATCTAGTTCGTAGGAAACACGAAACCGTGTAAAAGCGAAGGAGGGTGGTGAGCCTGGTGGAGGAACGGAGGGTTTGCGGAAAGGTCGAAGCCTCGCGCGAGGCTGTAGGGGTTACAGAAGCCACTCGTCGGTGCAACGATGTCGTTAGATCTTAATGGCCGACACCGACGGTTAAGGACGTTTCGACAAGCAAAACGTACGCGGTCGAGGAACGGAAGGGCGGAACGTTGCCGAGCGGAAAGGAGCGGAGAGGAGCGGAGAGTTCGAGGGCGCGTCTGAAGGCGAGAAGAGTGCTCGTTCGCAAAACGCGGCCCTCGCGAGTGTACGAGCAAAGTGCCGCCGGCTATGTGCACATAATTCCACGTATGGCGCCAGTGAGAAGCAGTCGCGTTACCCGAAACCGGGAAATAAAGAGGAATACAACCATCAAAAAATTTCTCGAGAGAGCGACGGCATGGTAGCGAGCTCGAACACAGCGGACTCGGATTAACCCTCCGCGGCGCCGGAGACTCGGGCGGGGGGAGGGGAACACGTGGGAATTCTTTAACGTCTCTTGAACCCTTTGCCCCTTATCATTTATTTCGCTGCTACAGTGATTACAACTTCTTTGTTCTTTGTAATTTGCCGGAGGAAAAAGAAACTTTTTATGTCTATCGTGTGTGTTGAGACAGCGGGTAACTTGAAAGGTAGGAGATGCGAAATTTAATTAGAAAAATTCTACATTATAATAGCATATTCTGCAAAAATCGGACATTTAATACATCCGTTGCCTTCGCTACTCAGTATTTATGTCGTTAATCAATTATTTTCAAAGTGTCTCCAAACTGGGAACGAAATGACCGAATTTAGCTTGAATCGAACCAAGCTGTCGTAATTATAACCGCCTGTAACGTCAGAGTCGTCCGCGACAATTATTATTCAAAGGAAAAGGGAATCGAGGATCGTTCAAGAAACACGCGATCAAATGGTCTTTCGTAGTACACGCATTACATATTCAGGGCACAGAGACCGGCGATAAAACTACTACATTTTTCTTTCTTAATAATTTCACGCAAATGACAGTATTAACCGGGGGCGGGTGGGGGGAGAAGAAATTGCCGCGCGCACTTAAATCTCGTTTTAAATATAGCGCAGCCGGCAGGACTTGCAGATGCATGCCGCGCGAATAATTTTGTCCCCCACCCCTCGCGAAAGCTGCTCGGGGGGCCAGAGGGCGGGGGACAAGACGAGGAAAGTCGCAAGGGAAGTCGTATCACGTAGGAAAGCTGCGTTTTAAAGCCGTCGTCCGAGATTCACTTCTTCCACGGAATCCCGACGAAAATTTACTTCCGCGGCTGCGTGGGAATAAGAATTTATCGCGGCCGCACAGACCGAATGAACCCCGACGAGTGTGTACAAAGAAACCAGACCCCACCCTTTTGTTCACCTCCTCCCTCCCTAGCCCTTGTAAGCGAACGAAAACCAGGAGCCTTGAACTGCTTCGAGTCGATCCTCGGAATTTCTTCTTTGACCAAGCGGATTCGGCCAAGTCACGACCGACGCTTCCCTTTGATTAAAAATCGAACGCCGGTTAACTACTTCGTTGACAGGCTGATCCTGCGAGATCAAGATTAACTGCTGCTCAAGTATCCCCCGTTGCCTCGACCGACGTCTCGATTTTTAAGTTAACGTATAAATGATGTAGGATGTTAGGAAAAATGAGGGAACCGCCGCGCCAGCGGGAATCGGGCCTTTCTGCTGGTACCCGATCGGCTAACGCGCTCACCCACGGAACCCTCCCATTATTCCCAATCTCCGTACGGTATTTTGTTGGTCTGGGGGATCCTGATCCTACAATGATTTTATGTTTCATCGGTGGGTATTTAGAGCGTCGAACAAAATTAACCTCTTCACTGTTTGCACCGAGCATACGTATCATGAAAAGATGGAATCTTTTTTGTCTAGAAATGATCTAGAAAAGGAGCTTCCATCGCCGATTTCAATGACCTTGAAAAGGTGCCGACCGACATTAGGAGAACTCCACCTGTAGATATTTGTAATTCTCCGCTTGATGTTGGTAACGGATTTACGACAGAAAGGATAATATTGTCGGACTTTGCAGGCAAGCTAATAACAGTATGGTTATTCGCAGGGGGTCGTGCAAGAAAAGGAGAAGGATGGGGGAAAGAAGAGTGGACAAGAGCGCGGACGTGACAAGCAGCCGAACACGCGGCCGTGAAGGATGCGGGCCATTGAATTGAGTGCCCTACACAGAGTCCAGTTCTCGAACCGAACTTTCAAGCAGCGAACTTCAACGAGCTGCTCAAGAGGATTCGCTCCATAAAGAATAAGTCCGAACGGATTTTTGTCCGCGTGCGAGTTCGCGTCGAGTGTTTCTCAGTTCTTCCCCACGATTCATCACGGACCGAAGAATACAAGTGACTACAGCAATAGGATCATCATTGCGATACACAGACCTCACGCTCTCAAACTTTCCTTCTTGTTCGAAGCGTTTCGACTTTGCGATAAAAATAAACCATCAAGTTCTATGGAATTAAACAGAGCTTCCGTTTCCTTTTTATATGTAGACCCGCAGAAGTTATTATTGCGGGAAATAAAATTCTACCTCGCTCAACTTTCTCCGAGGTTCACTATCAAAACGGAGGTTTGCATAAGCGTGTGCAGTCTAAAAATTACATTCCCCCTTTATTCTGCTATCTCTTATCATGGAAACTTCGTAAAAGCTTTTGCGTCTACTATGTGTGCACGTTCCGTTTTTCTGCATTTTATTTCTCATCGTTACTATTATTCTTGTTACGGGACGAACAGTTTAAACAGTTGACGAACACTTTCATTTTAAATCTCTCAATGCTTTTGATACGAAGAGGTTGATCGCCTATTTAGAGCCGACGCGACTGGGTTAAATACGATGTCACGAGAAATTGGCGATAACAGGAACAAACGGGGAACAGCATTGTTTCCGGTTTTTCCTGACGATGCGAATGGGTTAAACCGATCGGCAGATTTCGGTATCGCGCTAGGCAAACAAAGAGCCAACAAGGCGATCCCTCTATCGCAAATGATCGTCACCGCATTCGACAGAATGCCCCCGTGTCCATTTGGCCAAGTAGTTTGTATTTTCCAGCCGGGGATTCCGCGAATCATTGTAACTGCGATATATTGTCCGGTTTTAATGGACAGCGGCGCGGAACCGAAGCACTTTCAGCCATTAATTCGATGGTCAAAAACGTGTTACTCGGATAAATCGACGGCTCAGTGAACACCGATTAACCGGGCGCACCCGATTTGCCGGTTAACCGCGTCAGCAGCAATTAAAACGCACCCCAGTGGAGCCGGAAGAATGATTTTATACGAGTCCGGGGCCGACGCGACGGTGATTTGCTTGCAGCCCGGAACACACGGTGCTGTAGTAGGGTGCAACGTCGCGTCGAGTCGTACGTACTCGCCGAGAATGCAAGGCAGTTAACTTTGATGTTCCCCGCGAGCCGACAACCGGGGTCTCTCTCACTCGCCTTATTCGAATGCCATTTCCGCAGGAATAAAGCGCGGAATAACGGTGTAGCGCGAATCGACTATCGAAACACGCACCCGCTCATACAATTTTCCGTCATAACGATACGAGGAACCCGGATCGCTATAGAAAACGAACGGATGATTGTATCGCGCGATTTCAACGGAATGGGGCCAGATTCAGGCATGATCTAGACTTAGGCAAACTGCGCCGAGTAGATTCTGTTCCGCCGCGAGATATTGAAAAGAACTGCACCCCGTTTTCAAGAAGCTCCATAGTCTACGACAGTTGCAACGTTAGAATTGTCGCGAGAGAACGTGGGGAGAAAAGTGCACTCCTAAAGCACGTTTGCTTGATCGCGGAAACTCATACAGAGAATAGAAAAAGGAACTAGTTCGAGCTTCAGGTTTCGCGGAAGTTTCGCGCGATGGAAACTTGATCGTGGGCCGCGGGAACGCAACGCGATTACGGGATGTAACATGATTACACTCCGCCGTAACTGCTCCGCGAAATTATTCTCCTGTGTGAATCTGCGCCGCAAACGAAGTTGGCACGCGCGAACAATCGGTCGCCGGGCACGACGCGACGCGACGCGACGCGGGGCGGCGTCGCTCGCTTTTCCTCCGCCGATTTGCAACGTTAATCGATCGCATCGTCAACCGGGAAACTCGATTTGCGCGGGGATGGATGTGCAACGCCGGGGGGTTGAGCGGAAAGGATAGTCGACGAAACGAGGCTTTGTTTCGACGCAGCGAATCCACGCTTGCGGCCCGAGTCTTTTTATCCATAAACCGACCGGCCCCCGACCGCTTCCGACTCCAGAAAATTCCACAAACGGAGGATATACGATGCCAAACACGAAAAGTGAACATTTTTCCATTGAACCCGGCTGTTCTTCCATTTTCCATGCGACTTTTGTTTTCCGTTGCACGGGTCACTCGCGTCTCGTCGGTTTCGCGTTCACTGCCAAACGACTTTTGTGTTCCGACTAATGAACTAGTAGATCGAGATATTGTATTCGTACCGTATCGATCGGTTTGTTTTTTCTGCCTGAACGAAATTCCGGATGTCTCACGACGACACTGTACTTGGATGTAGAATCGCGGCGAACACTTATTCAAGGGAAAAAGCGGGCCAGGCAGTTTGAGAAATGAATAAAAATTATCCTCTAAAAAATTGGAGCGGTAAATCCTTGATTGCCGGTGGAGTATCTCACAATTCTTAGCACCATTCCCGACAAATTGTTCATCAAGCTGAACGATCCCTTTCAGTATCCAGCCGTCGTTATCGCTCGCAAAGCCGACGATTAAGCGGCAGCCTTTCTTCTCGGCTCCCTGCCGGTCCGGGACGTTAAATTAATTAATCAGCGAATTATACCATTAACGAGTTTATCTAATCGGTGGACCGCACCAGTCTGCTGAACCCATTTCCATCTGTTCGAGTTGGAACTGCTCGCTGGATAATCTCTGTGCGGCGCGCGGCGGGGACGGAAGGGGACGGCAGGCGAGATTCGCGGACAATTTTTCCCATCGAAGGTTCGTCGGAAAGGGAATTCCCTCGTTTCCTTTTCGCGTCGCTGGAAAATTGTTATGAGGCAATTTTACGAGCCTTTACGCTTTATCTTCAACTCGCAAACCTTTCGCGCGCATGCATGCATGCTACAGCAATTACTTTCCTTCAAATTACAGAGGAAACCGTACTCCGATGCATCGTCTTCGCTGTTTCTTTGATGACCGAACCGGAGACGAGGGAACCGATCGATTCTTCTTGTCGGAGACAAGAACGAATCAAAAGCAGTTACTCGACTGGTAATTGTTATGCAAATGTAGATTCCCGTTGATCGATTCTTCTGCATTGTTTAACTCTTTTGTTACGGGACTGTTTTCTTCGAATTTTGGGGGAGCATTAATTTTACTTTCTGCATTTTATACGAAATATCTCAATCGTAGTTACTTTATAACCGGCATTGGTCAATAGAACAGTGGTTACTCCTTGAAATAACGAAATGACAGAAAAAGACAGTTGTCTCAATGTCTAACATGAAATTTATTAGCTGCATGAGATTTCTAACTAGTTTCAAACTCGTTTAAAAAATATTTCAATTCATTTCATCTATTTTGTGAAAAATTTTTAATAAGAAACTGCCCACTGTGCGGCGCTAACTATCGCGTTCGCTTTCGGACACCCGGTAACCGTTAACGAATATGTCACTGGATGAGTCTTATCGTCGCGAAGGAGTATCGATTTCCTGCGAGGCTTGGTCTCGAGTTCTCGATCGAGGCGAGAGAGGCAGGCAACGGAGCGTGATAACACAGATTTTCCGTGGGCGCGAGTGCACGCGTGTCCTCGCCGGTATTCGCGCGCGAGCACGTTCGCCCTTTTGTGCCGGGCTTTCAATCGAATATTCGCGGATCGGGTCGTCTGATAACGACGGCCATCGATTTCGCATTTGCCGCCCGTCGAGGCAATCCTTTTTCAACCATTTCCCCCGAAACTTTCCATCCCGCACCAGCGACTTTACGCAGCTAGCTAAACTCGTAGTGGTCTTGCATCACCGAATACACTGGCTTCTATTAACAGTCGGACACTCGTCAACCCTTATTATAGGGCACGATTAGTACTCGACATTTTTATACGACTTTTAATCTATTATATTGTCGATTTATCCGTGTAGGATCCAATTTTACAAAATTACAAGAACTTTTTAACCTTTCGCTCTACGATTATTTTATGGTTGCAGTTTTTGCTGGATTATTTGAATTTTAAAATCACTAAAAGATCAGATTGTCCGAAAAAGTGAATTTCTTTTTTAAAATTTTCTCACCGGTAGATACTCTATTATTTTAGATTTGGTAAAAAGGTAACACATTGTTTATTAATATTTTTCTGTGATTGAATATTGTCTGGTTGAAGGGTGGGTATACGACTAACAAAGTAGACGCTGAGTAAAACATAGTGGCGGGAAAAATTGCGAAAACATCGTGTACCGGAAAATATTTAATAAGAGCGTCGCTTGGTTTCCAGTCAGGGAATCGAGGACAGAGTATTATCGGGGTGAAAATGGTCGAAAAAGATCGATGATCATATATCGAATTGACAGGCTGTACCTGTTGATCCTATCAAAGATTTCGCGCGGCAAATATTCGGTCGTCGGTGCTGTGTGGGCGATACTCGGATCGGATCTCGTCATTAAAGAGGCATTCTAGGGAACATTTCGGTCGGATCGGCCGCATGAATTCTTCACCGATATGACCGCGTTCGTCAAGGCCGTTTCAATGCGGCGCGCCGCGGCCTATACTTGTTGCATTTTGCATCGGTGCACGCGGATAGGGAATCTGGGCCAGAGTTGTGCAGCAGTCGATTATTCAGTGATTACTTTTAATTGATTGCGAAAAGTAATCATCGCAATCATTATCATTAAATAATTAATGGATCATAACTAGAATAAATGAGCAATCATTACATTTGGTTATCTTTAATCAGTGATTTCTAATCGCTGGACGAATGATTAATTTATTAGTAAAATTAACGTGATATGGCATTGCATGATATCGTGTCGCCAAAAGATGGGAAAAGTTACCCTCTCTCTGACAGTGATAGACACGCGCGCAACATAGACGAAACGCGTCACGTGACCGGATCGTGGCTGAAGCGTGGGGAATATGGGCGTAGAAGGGGAACGGTAGAGCGGGGGCATAAGTTTTGCCCCCGGGGTCTTTCTTGTCGTCTCAGCACGGTAGTTACTAAATAAGTTATTATGGGTGTTATACGGTTCAGTAAATATTCCCGAACAAGAATAAATAGAAAATATATCTATTTCCTGACATAACTTTTCCCACTCAGATTACCCATCTGTCCCTGTGTGGCGTTGGTATCGAAAGAAGAACCGTTTGAGTGGCTCGCGTTTACTACCGGCGCGCGGCGCGGCACGACACGGCGGCCACCTGTTCAGCGCTCTATCGAGCTCCTGTTTCGTAATGCAACTGACACGAGCAATCTTGACAGTGATCGGGTACGCTTTACCTCCTCGGAAGCAATAAAAGGGAGTGATGTAAGCCTGACAGTGGATCGTCAGTCGACACGGTTCATCAGCTTCCGTTCCTTTCGCCGTCCGCCGCGCCGAAGCCAATAAAAGCAAACGACTGTAATCCAACGAAGGGACAGCGTCTATAGTGATTGCATATCCGATCGCGATCGTTTGATTGGATCAGGAAGTTAATTCGCCAGATGAGCCAATGGGCCAATCGATATTGTTATGTCGGGAATACGATACCTTCGCTAGCCGGAGCCGAGAAAATGATCCTCTCCCAATGTAACAATAACGGGAGAACGAAGGAGGGCGGGATCAATAATTAATCACGGGCGGAGGGTTGACACAAACGAAGTGATTATCCCCCCGGCTGGCGGCTCTTCGTGTTTCTTCCAATCTTCGGCCGTCTAAGCTTTACAATTCCGAGTCTTAATTACCGAACAATTAATTTTTCCATTGAACAACGCAATTAGCCAATCGTCCCCAAGGCTCATCTCGTAGCCGAGGTCCACGCTATCGTTTCCGCGATTGCGACGATCGGAACAATGCAAATCGAGTTACGAGACTCGGACCCAAGATCGTTCTCGAAAACCCTTCGACGTACGCGTCACTTAAATGTTTAATTCATTATAATTTTCATTATAATTAAAACTTAATAATTTTAATAATTAATAATTTTATAATTAATAATTTTATAATTAATAATTTTCACCTAAATATGAACAGCCTATGATTTTGTGTTTGATGACATTCGCGAGTTTGTGCTCGTTAAAACGATTCGCTCTGCGCGCTTTTCATTTAATTTAGCGATCGTGTTGCAAATTCAGGAAACTATCAACGATTCAAATTTTGAAAAAAATTTCATCAAAACCTGTGAAAGGGTATCGTCGCGTATATGGGTCAAACATCACCCTGAATCCAATTAAACCAACGATGGATCAGACGATACATGGCAAAGAGGAAATGTCTGTGAAAATTTTCAGCCCTCCACTTCAATCGTGTGGTTGCACGAAGAAATCGAATTAGCTGGTTTTGCTCCGCTTTCCCCATTGGTTCGCAAGCAAAGTGGTGAAAAAACGTCTGGTATATTGCAGCTATTGATACACACATTACAGAATTTTTGCGAATTTTTTCGTACCAAGATTTTCCGAGCGAATATCAGGAAAAATTGTCGAGCACATGTTGCACTAAGTGAAATGTGCCCGGACTTACTGAAAGGATTGAAATTTTGTGTAAAATGTTTTTCCCTTAGTTAGACCATGACACTCTTGTCCAGTCACAGTTAGCCACAAAATTTTTAAATTTAATTTTACGAAATTCTATTTATTGCAAATAGAATCGTTTAGTTTCTACTTGCACGACTGTTTCAGCTAGAAACAGTCACGTTGGCAGTCATGTTGGCGGAATTCTGAAAATGAGAAGAAGCTTCGTACAAAAATATGTTGCTGCCTACATATTTCCGTGAACATATTACGGTTGTTCTTTTCTTTTTGTAAGGGTTGCCGCCGACAGTGTGTGCGTGTGTTTGCCGATCGAGGCACATTGTCGCGGCGACTGTATGAAGACGCTGCGCTCTTTTCGGCGCGGTGCCGAAGCTGTAACTTCCGTGTAACTTACCTTACTTTTTTTTAACGTTTCGCGTGTCGAGGAAATGATTTACGGCACAGTTTTTCGATTTTGCAACAGTGTAGTAACAGTAACAGTGGGTCCAGAGTCGCGAATATTCTTGGCACCTGCAGATTCGTCGCCGCGGCATGATTATAGAAAAATAAACTCCGCGGGCAACCGGGAAGAGAAATTTTGTCCCGGCGGGTTTCCACGTTCATTCAATTAAGCCGTTTCGCAAATGAATTACGCTTTCGTCCAAGCAATTTATGACGCGCGGCCGAGTCGTATGCCCGACGAAAATGATTATAAGGAGTCCGCAAGAGAAAGAGGGAGAGGAAAGTTTACAGGAGCACGTGCCCGGCTATTTTATCCTTTTCCGCAAACCACCGTATACCAAACAGCTAATCTAGATGGAAAAAATTTGGAAATTTTCATTGTCTCCCCTTGCCTCGGCTTGTTTGCATTCCCAAATCGCTGTGGATTATTAAATGAAATACCGTGTACGTATAAAACATTGTCGAGGGCAATAAACGCCACGAAAAGTAGAACCGATGACGTTGTTAAGCGATTGTCCGATCGACGTCTCCGCGCGATCAGATCAGGAAAGCTGACCTTTTAAATACCCCGCGCTCTCCGCGATAAAAGGGTCGCTGCATTTGTGCCGCTTTTCCCTTTTATTGCGCAGCGAATCTACCAAAACTTTCACGTTTCTTCTTTTCTTTTTGAGACGCGAGTTTGAAGATTCCTACTGTTTTTAACTTTTTACTTTGTCACGGCCGAGTGTCAGAAAAATATGTTTTAGCGATCGAGGTATGTATACCTCAAGCTAGGAATCGGTGCTTCTCAATTGATCAAGTTGTTACAGGATTTAGAGGCGATGGAAGAGATTTCAAAAAACTTGCATGCAATTTTATGTATATTTTATTAGGTGTTATTCATTATAAATTTTATCATAATCATTTGTGCCACTGTGCAACGATGCAGTGGACCAAATCGTTTAACCCTCCGCGACCCAATACATATTATTATTATTCAAGAGCGAAGTAAGACATAAAATAAAGAACAATTTGAAGAGCGAAGTAAGCAATCAAACAAAAACGATAAATTGAAGAATAAAGTGTATCTCTAGTGTATGTAGGACTCTTCTGACCAGTCTCCATTGGATTTGAAAAATGGCTGGCGCCCTCGATCAGTCTAAGAATCACACACACGAGTCGCCATAGTTGTGCTAAGGGGCAAGACTACGGAACAATATTATTTCGCCAGGACAGGAAGAAAGCTCTCTCAGCTTTTATCGCCGTTTCAGGACACTCAAGAGCACCTTGTAAAGCTGTCCCGTTCTCTTATCCTGTTCCCCAGCGAGTATAATGTGTCACGTCGATTGGTGACCCGGTGGAATTAAATGAATGGACAGCGCGGACCGGTAGGTGGGAGCCAATTTGAAACTTAAATAACAGCATCGGCGACTTTCGAACTACACCCCCGACACACCGCGCCGGCGTAAAAAGAAAAACGGCAGAAGTCGATCGATTGATCCACGCCGGCAGCTTTCGCTCGCGGGGAAATTATGCGATCCTCCCGCAGAACCCGGTGACGCTCGCTCGAATCGTAATTTACATGCAAATCAGCGACGCGAGTGTACTCCACTGTTTTAGAAAATGATCAGAAATGATGGTGAACGGTAGCTACGCTACCGTAAAACGTTCGGAGATGTCTCTTTCAATATTCTTCAACCCCCTCGAATTGAAATCCAGAGATGAACGAGAGTAAAATTAACCCCCGGGACGACGCCGGTCGTTAATGTCCAACAAAAATATAACTGTATTTTGTGCCTCGTCAGGTTTACTTAATACATTATCGATTTATTATTGAGGTATTATCTAATCGTCACAGAAATTGTCAATATTATTTCACTCGCTCGAGTTGAAATCCAGTGGTTAACGAAGGTAAAATTAACCCCCGTGGCGACATCGATCGTTAATATTCGTCAAAAATATAACTATATTTCGTGCCTCTTCGAGTTTACTTCAAACATTATTCTTAATATTTTTTCTCAAACGAAATTCTTAATATTTTTTCACACCCTCGCAGAGCTGGAAAGGGTTAAACGGTCGACTACTGGATGTAGTATAATTTTGTAGAAATTACCTGTTACGTTAATCCGCGCGATGAAAGGCAAGGTTCTGCACGCTGTTCATTCTCCGAGGGCGTACTGCGAAAGCACGAATCTGCGCAAACAAGCCCGTAACGCGACCGCGCCGTCATTACTAATACCCGAACAGACATTTTTCCAGCGCGCGGCCATATTCTTCGTGGCCGAAAAAAGAAGTATGCTACAAAGGAAGCGAAGAGCTAGTAATTCAGACTCAGCTGGCGACTTCGTCAAAGCGAGGCCAGCTTACCGGCGTCGCAGAAGTGTAATTACTTCCACAAAACGAGGCAAACTTTTGCAACGTTTCCACCCCCGCCACAATTATCTTTGTCCGCGTTATACACGGGCTACCCTTCCCCCGCACCTCTTTAGCAACCCCTCTACTCTTTAGCAACCCTTATTTCTTGCCCGCCCGAGACACCGTCCGACCGGTCTGACGAAGAAACGACAGACGAACTCCGATAATTGCCGCGAGGAGTAAAATAATTCGTGCTAATTATCGTGGCGACGTCGAGCGTAACATCTAATTACCGGGTCGTGTTCTCCCACTCCCCCTCCAGAGCTTCGTTGGTTTTTACCACTCGGATTGCTTATCGAAACCGATGCGGTGCAGCATCGCTCGCGACACCCATTATAGGCAGAGCGAACGTAAAATCTTTCTTGACTTCTGGTCTGGAAGCGTGAAAAAATCGACTTTTTGGATTTTCCTGAAACGCGTGTTTTTAAAAATGTGAATAATTATCGCCACGAGAGTCAAGACCAGTCAAGGTCATTATACATCTCCACCGATCAGGGGAGACACGCGGAATCAGGCTACGATGACCACGGCGCTTATTTTTTACACAGCCTGTAGCGCGAAGATGAAATCAGAGGTGTGGGTCGAGTGGCGTCAGAAAAACGCGTCCGGTCCGTGCCACCAATAAAACATTTACCACCGTCTCCAGGCCGCTCGACAATGAATAATAAAGCCCAGGAGAACGCGCGGAAACGTCAGGAGCCGGGTTCTGGCTTGGTGCTTTATTCGCGAAATTGCCGTGAAAACGTTGAACGGCCGTCTAGTGTTAATAACCGTTCCGCGGGATGCTGGATCGGCCAGGGGAGTGAACTCGCGATTCTGGATACGGGGTGGCTGGTGGGAAGGGTGGAGAGGGAAAGAGAGAAGGTTAGAAGTAGTGTGGGAGAGCGGAACGAGAAGTCGAGCACAGAAACGGTCGGTAGTGGAAGCGTGAGGAAAGAAAAAGGACGTCGTCGAAAAGAAAAAAAAGAAAAAGAGGGGGAGGAGGAAGAAGGAGAAGAAGAAGATGCATAAGAAGAAAAGAAAAGAACAGAACAGGCGCAAATGACCGGGTAGACAAAACACAGCTAGGAAGAATGGAATAACGCGCCTGATGGGGTGAGGAGCAGAACCAGGTGGGGCGAGAGGGCGACGGGTGAAATGAGAGCGTGGAAAATGGAGAAGGAAAATAAGAAAAAGTCAGGGACAACGGTCGGCCATTGGAGAAGGCAACGCGAGGGAGGTCAAGATGTAGGTGAAAACGAAGGAAATATGAGTAGGCTATCCCGGCTGCGGGAAAAACGACGGTGGCGGGGGTGGGCGGCGGATGCGGGGGCTGGTTCGCAGCCAGCGTCGCGACTACTAATATTTTCCTTCGTCCGCTTCTCCTTCGAGCTTCCGTCCGCCATCGAGAACTTTCTCGCGCTCGTTTCCTCGTCGGACCCGGCCCGACCCGGCCCGTTCCCACCAGCCCCCTTTTCTCGGTGCCCCCTTTTCTCAGCACCCCCACAGACTCTCTATCCGGTCGTAGTAAAAAGCTCATTTCAGGAACGTCGCGTCGAGCATCGTCCCGCGGATATCTCGTCCGCACCCCGTCCATCTTCTTCCAACTTCTTCCCCTATTTTTCAGGCGTGTACCGTTCCGCTTTACGAGTTGCACGACTGACAGCGCGCGGCGACCGAACCGCGGTGAAATTTGTCAGCACCCTTCGCAGAATGGTTTCTCGCGAGGGAATTAGGGTTTTGTGTTCGAAGCTGCTTCCCCGATGCAACGTGAATTTTGGCCGGGTCGAGAGGCTACTTTGATCGTATACCATTTTCTTGTGCTCGTTTCTCGAGATCACACTGGTAAGGATCTTCTACAGTGTTATAATTCTATTCGAGGTTAACGCGTTGTCCGCCACGCGAATTTCATGCGTTTCGCCACGAGTTTGCGAACTGGCGGATTTTATGCATTTATAATTTAAAAAAAAAATCTAACAGCATTTTGGAATGGCCTTTCGAAATCCTTGTGGTGAAATTGTCAGAAATAGGTTGCGAACACCGTGTGAATATTCATGTTTTGAAAAAATTAAAAACTCAACCGACCACCAACGTATTGTTTCGAATTTCATCGGACGCCACTAGTTAATTTAAAAACTATTTGCGGCGAAACAGATTTGAATTGCAAAGCCTGCGTTGTAAAGCGAAGCTGTGTGAATTTTTAACCTGCCACGGTGTGTTATTATAGTTACGAAACAATGTCGCGCGGCGTACATTGTACCATCTGGAAACGCGGCGCGATATTATTAAAATAGATGCGTTGGCATGATTATTATTATTGTAAAGCTGCGAATTCGTATATGAATTATTAATGTTATACAGTGGCTGGGTCTGTTCATTACTTCCGGCTATAATGAAGCGTTTTATTGCGATCAGCAGGGCCTTGTACAAAGTAACGGAGACACGGATAATTGCGCGGGCAGGAAGTGGGTCAATTTTCACCACGATTGACAAACACACGGTTGCGATTCGCTATTTACCATGGGAATGGTCGCACCAGGTGAACTCCGTAATTTGACTACGGCCAATCATTGTTATTAATCGTGCTTTGTCCCCGTGGTAACAGAGGAGCCGGCGAACAGTGACCAAACCGTGCTCCTATACTAAAAGGTGTTCTTTGATGCTCGCGCGGCAAACAATTTCAAAAACATTGAATTAGTGCGAGCTGAGTGGTCCGTTCCTTACGGTCTCCAATATTGAACCAGCCTTACACCAATGGAGATTGCTATTTACGTTTCGACAGAAATTCTATCGATCTTTCTAATTTTATCTTACGATCTTCTCCAACCGAACTTCGGAAAATTACTTGGCCTTTGAGATCGAAACAATCGTAGATACTGATTTTTTTGGTACAGTAGACTCCGATACAACGCGAATGATAAAAAGATTGACTTTCTGACCTTGAAATTCAAGGTGAAAGTTAATTTCGTAGCACGTTTCTTAGAGAAATTTTCGGTTAGGTCTGGTTTAGGTCTGGTTTCACTACATTTTTTGATACTATGGCAGATGTATTTCCAATTACATAATTATTAATAAAGCAGTGTATTACTAAATACATAGTGTAATTTATTTTTACGTATATCTCGAAAACTAATGCCGAGCGGCGGTAACATGTATAGGGAAAAGTTGTTCAGAATAGTGACCTTGTCAACATATTTCAAGGTCATCGAAATCGGCGAGGTCGTCAATCATCTACATAATTACCAAATTTTGCATAATTTAGACATAGGTATAAGTTCTATTCACCCCGTACATCCATATTCTCGATTATTTGAATATTCGTCTTCTATCCGATAGCACCTACGGATTTTAGCGCAAGTGTGAAGATCCACAGTCCGGTGGTTACTAATAACCAGAGACAGGGGGAATACGATTAGCGAGGTTGAGAGAGGGCGTCCGCAGACGATAAAGTCAGTATCGTGGCTCGCGTGGTCCGTATCGTGTTGAACTCGGTAAAAGTTTCTGCGCTGCCGTGTCCAGCATCGGGCGATCCCTTGTAATTGGGCAGAGGGCCAATAACATTCCGCCGCTGAAATGGAGCGAACTTTCGACTGCTTTAGAACAGCAGCCGGAGGACGGTCTTTCATGCCCGTGGAGACGGTGAATAAGTACGGGACGATACAACTGTTACACGTTTTGTTGTCTCCGGGCGGTATCGTCGCGCTCCGCTGACCCAGTTCCGCCAATGAATTCCATACAATTCGCATTTAATCATTCCTGGCCCGGACAAAAGGTAATTAATGCCGGCCCTTAAAACTCGATTCTACGTCCGTGCTTATTCTCTCGGAACGAATCGATGACGGGGACGAGCCCCGGTGTACACTATCGGTCGCAATTATTCGGGTTCGCAGACGTTTTATCTTTCGCTCAGGAGACTTTAAAAGGCTCGCGCGCGGCCACCACACTCACCCTCGTTCTCGACCATCCTTGTTTATTATCCTCGTGGAAGCTGTCTTTTTCGGATCGATCGCGATTCTACTGGGCCCTCGCACAGTGCCCGAGACAATCCTAAAAAGTCTAAGCGCATGTTCCCGGGTATCTAGTGTTAAGAAGTCTCGCGAATCGAATAATGCGAGAAACACAATTTTCACAGGAAATATTAAAACATTGAAAAGCAGTAATAAATTGAAAAAAGTACAATAATCTCTCGCGTGCCAAGCAGAGCCAAGAAAAGCAGATTCCCTCTTTCATTTTATAATAGCACGTTTTATTAAAAACATTTCAGATTTTTTATTTCGTAGACGTTAAACTGGTTGTTATAAGAGATAAAAAAACTTTAACGATCCCTTTATGAGATTTTTGCGGTATAAAGGGACGATGCACGCCACGGTATGTCGTCCGTGGAAAGAAGGAAATAAACAAGCATATAAAGCAAGTTAAATAGAATGAATAAAGTGTGGATAAATAAAATGAAGCCAATATAATAAATCATTGAAAAGAAGAAATAAATTGCAGAGGTACAATTTCCACGGGCAATTCGTTTCGTTTTCTGTTTTCAGAGATGAAATGTTGGGAAACAGAAATAAATGAGAAAGATATAATAATTCTGGTTGCAACGGGGTTCTTTTGATCGGATGTTACAGCGAACACAGAAACGACAGTGGAAAACGGGGAGATAGGTGACTTGACAGCGCCTCAAAGAGTTAGCACGGGAACGCGATTTAATCTGGCGGTAGCGCGACGCCCACGGTTTCATGCTCGCAGCAGGACAATGGGCGGTTAGTTCAGCAATGGTCTAGAAACGGTCTGGCCGGGTTTGTATAAAATGCAAACTGGAGTGTTCATTGTATTTAATAAAACAGCAGGAGTTACTTTCGCTCGCGGTGGCCGCGGCACGGCAATGCGAACATTCAGGCCCTCGCCCACTAATTCAAACGGAATGGGAAAAAATTACTATCGCCGTGCCACGCGAGCACCACGCAAAAACTGTTGTCTTTGCTGGCGTCGCGTCGCGCCGTTTTTCACCGGCACGGGAACGAACTTTTCAGGAACTCCGAGCTCGCACGCGTTCGTGACGCGCGAGTTAAGGATTCCTGACGACCTGACAAGAGCGAATATCTTTCCCTCAAGTTTAAGCAACTGGAAACATCCAGCAGACTACTTGCCAAGTAACATAAATTGAAAGTTTAAGGCCTCCGCAACAGACTTCGCTCTAAAGAGAATTTTATAACTGAATAAATGCGCCAGCACGCAGAAAAGTAAAATAAATTGGATTTTCTACTGTCCGTTACAGTTGGTTTTTTTCAAACAGAATTCTGCGACCGAATGAATACGCGAACAGTAGCCGAGACTAGGCAAATTGAAATTTTAACAGTTAACTAATGTAGTGGGGCCCTTTAGGACTCTGATCAAATTTTCTGTAAAATATACAGGAATTGAAATTTTTTTTCTTTTGATTTATTAAGTAACTTTACGGATATATAAATATTGAACCTGTCTCTTTGACGTTTAATCAAGCATAGATTGATTTATCGAGTCACTGCGTTTGAAATAAACATGGAAATTCCAACCTCGTCTAGTAGAACTTTATTTTAAAAATAAAACTGCGTGACGCAGAAACACAGTCCACCTTACGCGTGAAGTTGTTGCATATGATATGTCCATTTTTAGCGTTGAAGAAGCAACCTTTTTCTAAGTGGAACTTGGCCGGCCGCCGCACGATGGCGCTAACGAAGATAAAGGTGTCGGAATACAGAATATAGATACAGCAAGAAATAATTCGAAATTTTCTCGGGCATCTAAGAGAAGTCTGCGCAATCCGCCGACAGTCGTTGGTACAAATATCTTCGCGCGTATTCACAGATGCGAAAACGATCGTCGCGACTCCGTTCCCGAGCGTTCTCCATCTTTTTATTTCTCGGGTCGATTTGAAAGTCAAAGGACTCGTTAAACTCTCTGTTCGCGCGTGGCTCGTCGCGAACCTTTTCGGGAGGGCAAATGGATTCTATCTCGCAGCGTTGGCTGCGGCGGTGCGTCGTCGCGACGCCGATTTCCGAGCCGTCGGAACACAGGGAGGGAACGTGACATCGGGATCACGGGCGTAATGTGTGTTTGAAATTCAAAGGCGAGAAGCGTTACGCGCGACCACGCGCGATCGATCATGGAATCAAAGAAACGTCTAGCAGACTACATCGACGTTCCGTTGAAACGCGTCGCCAAGTGCGTCAAGTGACCGGCCCGTAGTTGAAGCGCGGCGATACCGAAACTTTGGAAAACAAACATTTTCGGATGTCTGACTTGTCGTGGACTTCTACAACTGACTTTTCGTGCCACGTAAAATTTCTGTTTGGCCCTCGTTCGACGTAATCGATCGAAATTATTTTTATTTTGCGTAAGCGTGTATCGTCAGCTTGTTGATTCGAGAATCTCTTAGACACGCGTTTCCGAGTGGTGTGTGCAACAATGAATTTTAGAAAATCCACAATTTTTCCGCGCGCGAGGTACTCCGCGTATACGAGCGTAGAACCGTGAGTTTTTGGATTCTCATTCCGAACAGGTCGACGCAATAAGTATTCCAGGAAGTGTCGCGTGCAATTCAAACGCGAGAATTGTCGCTGGTGTACGTATGGTCGCCTAGACGTAACCGAACCCCTCCCCGGGCTCGTATGAATTTTTCAAGTTTCATGAATTACATATTACTCGGAGAGACGCGTTGACCCCGGATGAATATTTAACCCGTTAAAATCGTTGTTTATCGCGCGGCCGCATGCGTAGATAATAAAGATTAGCTGGACGCGTCGTGGAAACGTGATGGAAGTCTGCATAATTCATACGCATAAATAGCCAGGCAGCTCCCTCTCTCTCTCGTGCGACTAGTCGAATGGCCGGAAGGGTGGCCAGTTATGTCGAAAATGTCGCCTATCTTGGAAATCTCGCGGAGCGATTGCGCGCCGAGAGATATTAAATAGTTTCGCCACCGGGAGGGAGAAATCGTTCTCGTTCTCCACCGCAGCCGTGGCCTTGCTGGAATTGAAGGGTGGGGACCAAGGAGTTTGCCAAGGTACAGTATTGCCTCGCTACCGGGACGCCGCTGCCGCGCCTCGTCGGGACGAATATTCATCTCTGCGATACGGAAAATGAACAAAAGAATTGCAACCTTATTGCGAGTTTTTCGAGCTAATACACTCTGAAAACTATTTCTCTATTCCGCCTTTCGTATACAGGGCGACTCACCTAATTCGGGGAAAACCATTTTTCCAGAACGTTATAAAAAATTTATAAAATTTAAGGGGCACATAATTTTACATTTATTTAGACTTGAGATTAATATTTTCATTTTATTACATTCAATTTACTAGTTACGCGAAGCATGTTCAAAGACTTCAGACACGGGAGGTTCGGTTAATCGAGGTTCTACCGTAATCGGTTTGTGCCATCGAGATTTTACTGTGCCGTGTTATTCAGGGTGTGCTAGCGCGCACGCTAGCTTCTTGGATATATAATTCCTTCTGTGATATGAACAAGTAGAGATACGCAGTGGCGAGATTCGACCGAGATGTTTTCGTGGAGCCCAGTGTTCCTTCGAAAGTTTTCATGAATGCCAGCCGGAGTAAGTTTGCGAAATGGAGTCTGGATTGTTACGCACGATGCCGTGGTTGCAGGCCGATTGCTTGAAAACACAGACTAACGAGATTCCGCGAGTCTCATCGACGGCTGCAACGATACGCATTGTCTGCTTACGGGCATTTCACCGCGTATGCATCGGCCCAGAATGTCTCTCGAGGTGCATACTGGAGCCCGTGTTATTATCGTTTAGGCTGGGAACGCTGCTCGCTCGCTCGCATGCTAGCGGTCTCTCCATAACTCTTGATTCCACGGTTAACGGAACATTGAGTCGCTCATAAATAATTCTCGCGGTCGAATAATTACGACAGATCGATCTCTGCCTCGTTCGAATAACAATTTTCTGTTTGAATCCTTCTTCCAAATCGCCAAAACATTTTCTTTCAATATTATTCATACATTTCGGAATAACAGAATAATTGTTTGTCTTACTGGAAAACGACAAACAATTTTTTCCTGTGCTTCTATCGACGAATCAACAGAATCAAAACGACCACCTTTACAATTTTTATTTCGCAGACAATGAAACTCCGATTTTAATATTTTCACAAGATGTAGAAGAATGTCTAAAATCATAAGTGCATAAAAGTATATAGAAATTCAATGATATACAAGAAATATATACATATTAACCTGTGTTGGGTACTCGCGTATGCGCAGCTGGGCTTGACCCAACGCGCACGAGCTCGCGCGAACAACAACATGGTGACGCAACGCTACCACGCGTTCTACGTCTTAAATTCTCATTCTCTTATAATGATTTCAGCATTGCGTACTGTTCAGTAATAAATCCCTTAAGTGAGCAAATGAGTTCGTACAGTGTGTTTTCTTGTCTGCTGTACATTCGTGTGTTTACTTGCTAATATAATAATGCGAGTAAATAAAAATTACTCGAATGGATAGAACGGAGGAGCGAAGTGGAACTGTAAGAATGGATCGTTTGAATGTGAAGCGAATGAAATACATTTAAAGAATGAGTTACGCGGTGAGGTATTTGTTCCTGAAATTAAATGCAGTATCCAAGGTAAATAAAATTAATGAAATGAACGAGATAGATAGAATAAATACGTAAATAAATAGACGGCGAAGGTGGACGGCGTGATTCATCGTCCCATCAATTGTTCAATACGCTCGGTCGTTTCTAATAATTCTTTCCACCTATTATCTATTTTTCTCCTGCAGATTTTTTAACCGTTCCGCGGGAAAAGATAAAGCGCTTTTCCGAGTAACAACTTATTGTTGAGATTTATAGTACAATAATTCACGAGCACTGCGTTAAGTTTTCTGGGCGGTGGGGCTCGGCTCCGCGCGCACGATTAACGCCTCGTCAGCGAAACTACTCCGGGCGAATTAATTATTACGTTTCAGAAAGAGTCTTAGCCGAGCCCAGGGCCCGGCCCCGCGCCGCCAGTGCCGGTGCCGGTACCGCCATATTTTTTCACGCATTTAAGAATCGTTATTAACCGAGGCGCGTGTGCGCTAATCGAAATCGTTGCCCCGCGAACGCGATTAGGCCAATGATTCATAACCGGGGGTAATTACCTCTCGCCCGGCTGTTTGTCACGTTTCAGGGGGTAATGAGCTGGCCGGCTACACACGTTTCTGATGGCATTGTATCAACTGAACACTGAGTAATTCCCTTTTTTCGCGATACAAGAGAAATATCACGCTATACCAGTGAACCGTAATCTCGAGCCACTCATTGCACAGTGATTCAGAATGTCGTTTCAACGGTTAACCCTTATCGGTCATTTACCGCGACTATCGACCGACAACTCAAATCACTGTTTATAAGTTCAATAAAACGGGATTACAAAAAATTCACGGCCCTCTCATATGTACTTGAGAAACGATTAATATTTTAATTCTATTACATTCAATTTACTAGTTACAATATTTTATTCTTGACTCAATTTTGCACCGGTCTAAAATATTAGGTTGGGGAAAAAGAAATCCATTATTTTTGCGTGAACTTCAAGACTTTATTTAACATGTTTCGGATTGTCCGATTTGGGTGAAATATGCACCGTTTTGTTCTATAATTTGTTGCCATTTTAAAGGTAGCTTCATAATGCCTCCCTCAGAGAAGTCTTGGTCCTTATTGGCGAAAAACTGTAAAATGTACCAAATTTTCTCTTTATTCACATCCATTTTTAACACCCTGTAACTCACAACTGAATGGACAAAACAAAAAACAGCAAAAGAATTTTTTTAGTGTGAAATGTCACCTTGACAACGAGCATAAATCTGAAATTGTTTGATCGATACTTTACGAGATATCGATCACTACAGCCATCTACCAAAAAAATAATGGATTTCTTTTTCCCCAACCTAATATGTAAGTATACTATTGTGTAGGTTAAAGTTGCTCAGAATCACGCGTCAGATTTATAGAGATTATTAAGGACGATTAAGCTTCTAATGGTTGCATGGGGTTAATGATCGAAAGGCACGGCGAACCCTACTAAAAATTTCACACGGTTCCCCGGTAATTCCGGTCCGTGCTAGGATTCGCGGGTACGTGAAACACGAAAATTTACTTTTCCGTCAGTGATATTCGCCCGGCCGTGTTATGTTTTAAACATTTGTCTCTCGGTGAGCCGGCATCTTTGTTCCCCTCGGCTCCATTCCACTAACACGCATTCCCTCGCGAAACTTACGCCGTAACTCATGCATACAAAAAGTGGTTTGCAGAAAAAAGAAAATGATGATGGGTGAAAGGGAGGAGTCTTTATTTCCGGTATTCCCGCATTTACATTTCGCTATTATTTCAACGTCGACGGAATTAATGGCGGTCTGCTAGATCAGGGTAAATAAAACTACAATTGGATCTCTTTTATTCGAACGTACCGCTGTTCAAAATTCCGGTCCGGTTAACCCCTGTCAAGTTACTTATAATTTGTTCGGTAATTTATTGATCGGGTAAACTGTGTCGTATAAGGATATTTTTTAAGCTTTTTTTGAGATTTCTGAATAATAATATAATTGCACAAAATGGCAGAAAAGCGTAACAAGAAAAACCTGGCTTTGCACCATTTTTACCATTGAACCTAGCGAACACTTAAAGCGATTGGTACGCATGGCCTTATAAAATGGACAGGTTCGAATTTATCTCGATTTCGGCCGATTTTCACGGTAACATGCTCTTACAATTTAAATAATTTCGCGACGAAAAATCTGAAATCTGCGGTGGTACGTAGAAAATTCAATTGCACGATTCATAAATTAAAATCGCAAGGGTCTGACAGAAATTCGCGACAGAATTGAATTGAAAAAGCTGAAATTAGGTTGAAATCCAAACTGAAACGAAATGCAAAAGCTCCCGTGACCCGACTGGAGCAAGCCCCGGTCTCCAAAATAGGAATTACATTCCAAGTGTGCGCTAGTGAACGCGCATAATCGTTCGAGAGAAAAAAAAGAACGATTCCGGTGGAACGTGAGTGAAATACTCGGCACCAGTCTTTACCCCTTTCTCTCTCGCAGATTCTATCTGTCGTCGTGGAAAAATGACGATTTTTCCAGCACCGGAGGACGCTCTGTGGACGGGTCAGGATGATCCGAAAGACGAAATTGGTCTTAGTCGTCTTGTATACGGGAAGATTCGTCTCTGTGTTTGTGCGGAAGCAACGACACGGTCGGTGCTCCGTTCGCCGTTTTCTAGGCCAGGACACCGAACCAGAACCCTTCCTGGTTATCTCTCGGAAAATTGTGGAAAACGTCGAGGCTCTCGTCTGTGTCCGGTCGAGCTAATCGAGATTGAATACCAATTTCGAGCGGGAAAATTATTTGCCTCACACCGCCGGAATTCCGTCTGTAGCGAGCTGATTTAATTCCGGACAATCGCTGGTCAGTTCTCCGATATATGTACATTATACATACGTATATACAGACAGCGGATCCGAGGAACATGTGACCACTGAATTTCCGATTCTGAAAAAATCGTCGATATTTGACCTATGGTCATTTTGACAAAATTAACAGTATAGAAGTCATTTTGGACTCATTTTGAAGCTTCTCCTTCCATGTTCTTCTGAGATATTTTCTTGGGACACCTATTGCGATAGATATTTTATTTGTGGCATTTTCTTATTAAAATAACACTAAATTTGAACTGTATTTACTGGTTTAATTCTGGCCTGGGCAACTAGTGCTCCGATTGACAAGTCCTGACAGGTCCCCCGCTGGCCGACCGAGAGTCGATGACGTAGGGTAGCCGATTACGTCATCGACTACCCTCACCCGGCCGGCCAGCGCGAGTCGGCCTGTCCGGACCTGTCTTCTATACGGTAATAACGCTCAGGGCACTAGTTGCCCAGGCGTGGTTTACGCTGACAGTATGCAGCAATATCGCCAGATGAAGCCAAAAACAGTCGCGCGTGCTCTCCTACTTTTCCCCTTCCACTATCCTATTTCACCATCATTAACACCGCTCAATCCTCGTCGCGCAAGCGCATCGTGTCATCATTATTACTCTGGTCATCAGAGAGGGGGTACCTGTATTCCCCTCGATTGATTAAATCTGGCGACACGGTGTTTACACGCGTTGGCCTTTTCTATGTTCGACGAGGTCGGCGAGGTAACAAAAAAATAGAACACCAAGAATTTTCACGTCGTTGCAAAGGAAAAGTATCGATCTTCGACTCTATCGTTGATCCGTTCGCGGACAAATTTTTTAATGTTTTTAGAGACGCATCAAAAACCAGAATAACCTCTTAAATGTCAAATGATTCGCCCAGTATTATACATATAGGCAATATAATATAATGTAGTACGTAATTCAAGTGAACGTTTCGCGTAATATTTCCAGAGTAATTACCAGGCTGTCCCGTCGTTATTGTGTGTGCAAGCGTGAACTATTCACACGTTTGACGCGACGTTAAATTCTAATGAATCGCGCGCGGACCGTTCGTAATGCGAGTTTACTGCGCCGGTCAGAGTGTAAAACGTGTCGTGCCTCTGATTATTCGCGCTAACATTAATCGAAGGTAATTTGCAGGAAGATTATTACCTGCGAAACTCGGGATTATCGTCGCCATGAAAGTACACCTTGAAAATCTCGCGACTTTGTGCTGGTTGGGAAATTATTTTCACGGAAATGAATACAATATAATTCATCCGTTTCGATATCGATAATTAATAGATGCATTAATGTGACTAATATTTACACAAGCGAGTAATACCTTGATAGAATTTTACTAATAGCGAGTTTGTTTAGCGAAAACGGTTCGATTTTCACGGACTGCTTTGCACGCTTTATGATAATCCCTAGCTTATGGTTCGAATGCGGATTTTATGCATTTATGACAAAAACGAGTTAGTGCAATTTCAAAGTATTTAACAACGTTAATATGTATAGTATATTCGTGTTTTATAGAACTTTTACTGAATTTCTCGTTATCTGGTAATCGACTGTTTTGACTTGCACGGTTTTTGCATTAAACAACTCAACTTATAAAACTCGGCAAGTTGTATAAAAATAGTAAAAAATTCCCGAAGTAAATAAAATTTCGTCTCCGATTCGTGTTTACGGTTTGTGAATTGCGGATTGTCCACATGATATACAAATCGCGGTGATAAATTTGTCGGACGGCTGAACGAAAATAGTGGATCAAATTTAATAATGCGCCGTCCGGGGTTACGCGTGAAAATGGGGATGGCCGAGTGCTCGGTTATATACATATAATTTCGATACAAAACGATCGCTCGGATTACGAGATCGATCTCCCTCCCCCCGATGTAAAGTGATTTTATGTTGAATCGTGGAACGACGAAATAGAACACGAGCCGGGATGTTTACATTCTGTTATAAAACAAGGGGACAAAGTTTCGGGGCGTTTCGGAACATCACTAGCTTGTCAATCGTATAATACTGTTCAGGATCGAATTTCACTGTATTTGCGAAAAAGAACAGTTTAATTGTTTAGGCGGCGCCTATTTTATTCGAATCTGTCCGAAATTAATCCTGCGTCTCGATAACAATTATCGTTTTCTAGCGAAACGTTTCCACTGAAAAACATCCAAATATTCGATAACACACTTTGTACTTTCAGTTCGTTAGGTTCTCTAGAAATGTCCATGATATTATTTGAAATAACTGAATTTATGCTTTGCAAAATCGTTTTAAAGAATTGAAATTGATGATCGGGTAAAACGAATATTTTAATCGAATATCGTTCTTTTTCATACTGTTTTGAACGTGTTGCAGTTGTTGATGCAAGAAATTGCAGTTAAAAATACTGCGCGCCAGAGACTGCAATGTATTAAAACAGAGTAGCTGAAACATTTTCGGATCGACGTTGCTTTCACCGAGTGTATGTTGGCAGACTACAGATTAAAAATAATCTTTCACGTGTATTACAGCCTTTTTCTGGAATGTGTATTATTCTTATGGTACACAGAGACGTGAATTTAAAATATACAGCCCGTTCTCTACGCATGTTGAAAACAGTGCCAGAAAGGATTCCAAAAACGAAGCCACTGAATCACAGGGGTTATATTAAAATTGTGTATGCACCGAAATCGATTCATCGTTTTCTAAGTAAATAAAGTCACGTATAATTTATTATTAAACAAAAAAAAATATATTTTGGGAAACATTTTTTAAGCTTCTATACATTTCACAGATCTTTTGACACAGATCTTTCAGCCGACTTAATACAAAAAGTTCTAAACGTAACCCATATAATGGTTGATTCAGACCGATTAAAACCTTTTCGACCGTCGCTGAATTGTTGTCGCTAAAGCCAAATGATTTCAATTTATCCAGGCTAAAAGATATCGTTTGCAATTTTTGGGTAAACGTTTTAATACAGAGCCGTCCGAAATTCGCTCGGGATCGGGCCAGGAATATGTGACCACGAATAATTCGTCGAACACGAGAGAGAAACAGGAAAATTCACGTTGGAAAAGTGCGAGTAGGGTGGCGCGGCGACCGGGAATATTTTTGTTAATAACGGGGCGGCCGTATCGCGGATATGAAAACTGACGCTAATGCATTCCAATTTACGGTCTGAATACGGCATGGAATCCGGTAATTCCGCGACACAGGGGAGTTAATCGCGAGGGAGCACGTGTTAGTGGCAACGTATTTTAAGTAAAATCAAGGGCCGATGCCGAGGCGTTTCCAACCCTTTGAAGGATTTATGACAGTGTCTTCGCCTCGCGAGGTTTTCAATGGAGATGCTCTCGATATACTTGAGGTACTAGGTATGCAGATAAATTCGGCAATCGACAAGAACATTATAGAATTTTTGGTAGAAAGGAAATTAATAATATATATTTCTACTGCATTTTGTTCGGAATCTACATGTTCTCATGTTAGTAAGCTGTATCATTGACATTCTTAAATACTTCTAATCTATCTGCTACTTTCAATCTTACCTATTGCGAGTGTGTGTTCTGGTAAGAGGACTGTGCTCGACCGCTCAGCACTTTTCCGAGAACCATAGAGGGCTAAAGTCCTCGTTAGCCCACGAAAAATGACTATAACACACGTGTGTCTCCGTAGCCTTTGGCCGAGACACAGCTCTCGGATCCGTGGAGAATTCCGCAGGCGCGAATCTCCTCGAGGAATGCCGTGAATACAACGACAACTTGTTCCCGAGACCAGCCGTCCTCCTCCCCTAATGACCACCATTCACTACAGCACCCTTTTCTCCAACTTTTTCATCGAATCAGCCGTCGCGAAAGCGTACGGCGCGGCGCGCGTCCCGAATGTTATTCGAGTCTCGGAATCATTGGAAGTCTCGATGGTTTTCGAGTGGTTCCCGGAGGACCCTCGAGCTTCTACTCGCTTCCCGGGCCGTGGACACGAAACATGCGAATTTTATATCCACTTTTTCCAGTCCCATTCCCCCGCGCGCTGAATCATTCATCGCGGAATTGGATACGCTGATTCCATTCATTTGTTCGGCCATGACCGGCGAACCGTGGGTCACCGGGGACCCGCAGTTTCTTTACTTTACAAAGAGAGCACCTTTTGCGACGCTGCTCCGGCAGATCGACACTCTTGAATCTTTTACATGGAAATGAGGAAGAAGGGAGCGTCACTCCTGAATATTTTGATGGGTGTCCCTATTAACCGGAGAATTCTAACAAGAATTCGTCAATATTTTCCATGGTGTTTATCAACTGTTTCCCGTATCGAATTCCTACGAATCTTTATACCCCGTTCTTCGTCGCGTCCGTTCGCGCGAGGAATTTTTGTTTGTCCATAAAATTTCCAGTTACGGGAAGCGCGAGATGAAAAAGCCACAAAAACGCGAGGATCGAGAATAACGACCGCATGAAAGCGATTCGTATAAAAATTCGAAAATGGATCGGTCTGGGTATGATCGAACAAAAACACATGTCATGTTTAACCGTCCACTACAGGCCCCCTTCCCCCTATTGTCACCATATTCCCCCACCCAACGTGTTCTTTCTATTTTTTTTTATTTTTCGTAACGCTTTTACGCGCGCCAACATTCGACCGATCGCAAATTCAAAACTCACGCGTCCTCCACGCCGCCGCCGCTCTTTCCTCTTTTCCGTGCGACGCGACGCCGAACCGTATCCGGTGTATTTCCCTTTTCCGAGTGGACTTTTTCCGTTCGATGCTGCCGGCTCGTCGTCGCAAATTTATGGCGGCCGTTATCAAGGTCAGACCGATGGCACGAAAATCAGGAATCGGTGATTCACTGCCGCCGATAGAATTGAACGCGTAAGAGCAGCGAATTATTTACCATGCCCGGCCGGTTTTAATTACATTATAGTTTAAATTTGACCTGTCATCCCGTTTTCGAGCTTGATAGAAATCCCTAGTAAACAACCCAGTAGACAAGGTGGACGAAACGATACAGTCGTAGCATGAGTGATGTCACGAGGCTATACTATAGTCTAACGCAGATAGTGACTCGTGACTACTGCCGAGGGTGGGGATCCTATCACGATCCTACGGTACGGACCGCGACGTACTCGGTATCCCCACTATAGGATTGGTGGGACAATTCCCGGAACATGACGTCATGTAACCCCTCGGAGGGACAGCACAAACAAACAACTTTCGCGGCAGCACTGCAGATAATATTGCTTATACTCTTGTCAGATGTACAGTTTCAGTTCGTAAACGCGAATATTTCATGCAACACATATTCGGTGCAGCTTTTCTTGAATAAATTATTACTTGAAGGTATACGCTGCAACGTATGCAGGTGGCTCTGATAATTTGACCACACGTTGTAAAATTTAATGCTTGGTTCCAACAAAAATATGTAAATTTGTAAATATTTCTACTGACAAAAGTATAGCTATTTACCATCTCTGTTGATGATGGTTTCCAGTGCAAAGAACTATATCATCGATAGAGGAAACAAAGGTGTGGGATAATTGTAGAGGGAGAAACAGAGGCGGAGGACGGAAAAGTAAAAATAGGAAAGAATTGGCACGTTTCATTCACGGTAATTGGACGCCGTTGCTTGTAACTGCGCGCGGACCCCCGATGCAAATGCGGCCATTGTCAAAATTAAAGCAAATCCTTTTCCTTCCGACCGCCGCCGTGCCGTTGAATCTGGGAACGAATGCAATCTTGCGAATTTCTCAAAGTTTCGCTTAAAATAAACATCGATTGGTTCGCTTACTGTTAGAGCTTAACGAAGCTTACTGTGCCACGGCTTTCTCTGAAATGTTCCGCCCGAATACGAAGTTTTATTAAGTAAACAGAAAATTCGTAACAATAAAAAGCGAGAAAGGACGGTCGTTTATTTAATCGCTCGCGGTTTCGTCTGAACACTCTCCGATTAATTAACGAATATTTGAAAAGTCTCGAACAAAAAAAAAAGAGAAAAGCATGTCGATCTTTGCTACAGTATATAGAGAGAACAAAAAAAAAATAATTCTTTCCGCGAGCCTGAACTAGCCCAACGGAGTCTACCGTGTAACAATTTCCGCGAGATGCTCGACAACAACTTTTCCGCAAAGAATGTCCAAAAGCTTAAATTTCCGGAGTACCGAAAATGATCTAAAAACTCGGGAACAGGGTCAAACATCTCGCACACGCGTCCGAACTTTTTTCATTACTTTCCCGTCGCCCCCCGTGCGTCATTCGAAGCAATTCGGTTGATTCGTGCTATGAAACGTCCTGTAGACGCGGGGAAGAATTTCATTTGCCATTATCGATCCGCGTTTTCACCAAGAGTCGCCTCTGCATCTAGCACCACGGTCGTTACAGAACGGTCTGTATAGAAAATTACCCGTGGCATTCCATAAATACCGCGTCGGTGTGTATTCGACTAGGAGGAAGTTAGCGGGAGCGGAAACCAGAGGGGAAGTCGAGCTAGCCTGGGGGAGGCTGCGGAATTCATGTTCAAATGCAACGTCCTCATTAACGCATTCATCCGGTGATACCGGCATCGTCATCGGGACCGTGATTACCATCCCGCTTCGTTTTCACCGATGACTTTTCGATGCGAGCCTTCCTTCAACCCTACACTAGTCTCGTCGCATAGTGGTCCAGACGCGCCAAATATTCGAACGGCATTTAGAAATTGATCTGCTAGCTGCTCTCCAATATCCTCCACAGTTAAACAGCGGGATCCACTTCCCATTCGGTTCCGCAAAAATCTTTCACCCCTTATTGTCAGTTCCTTTTATCTTGCTAATGTTGCGTATAGGGTGCTCGAATCAAATTCTTCCTGAAAATCTATTGAACTTTATGTGTATATCCTAAACGAAATAGTTAACGAGATATTACTCAAATCATTTTCAATAGGGCCTTCGAATGCTTAATCGGTTACCTTACATTGAGTATACGAATGTTGATAATAATCAAATTTTTCGTTCGAAATCCACGGTGTCTCGTGACCCGTGATGTCATGTTAAATCCAAGGGGGATAAGGCAGTGCGCAGGATGACAAAAATGGGAGCTCCGAGAATGTATCGAGCCGAGTTTTCGCAGACGTCGAAGAAGCCTTAGGGGGATCGAAATTTGTGTTAATGTCGAGTATCGTTCGTTGTCCGGAGCGTCGGCAGACGGCTCTTCGCGTTTCCGGTCACGTTCCGCGGCGTTTATCGTCGCGCTGATTCACTGTGTTCCGTCTTCCCCGATTCTTCTTCGTATTTTTGTTGCTCCGGGGCTCGCTTCATCGTTTCTCGATACTCACCTCCATCTTCAATTTTCGGAAAAAGAAAGCACCGCCCATCCCCCGCCCCCCATTATGCCGGAGCACGTTCCCGCTTTCTGGCGATGTTCAAGGTAAAATATTTTTACCAAATTTTTACACGACCTCGCCATTTCCACGCATGATATGTCGTTTAGTTATTTAGGGTTAGAAGTTCCAAACGGATATAAGATAGTACTTTTGTATGTATACTGCATTGGCGTTTCTCTTTTGAAGTAATTTCTATCAAAGGTACGATACATTTAGAAGAAGCGACCGCGTCTCCGTTTCGTCGTGCGAACCAAACAGCAATTTCGTAACCTCGGGAAACCGGAACCTACCTCGAAGCACGAGCGAAAAACCAGCATAATCGCAGCGGCGAACAACGCGGTCGAGCCAGGATTCTGCGCTAATTAAGTCTGTTTAGAATCGAAACTTTGTGGCTCATCAAACTTGCCGCTGCACTTTTTGTCTTCGCCGGTCTCTCTAGTGCCTTTTTTTTCACCGGCTAACTTTCGCGACGATAAAAACGTAACGAAGAAGGGTAGGTAAAAAAAGCGATCGCGGCGAAACTTCGTTGCACGGGCTGGGAAACATGCAGCCACGGAAACGAGCCGAAGCAAAGCGAATGGATTAAGCAAACTAATTTATAGAAAAAAGGGGAGGGACGGTGTAGAGAGGAATAGAGTGAATCGTGAAGCAACGGAGAGGGAGAGAGAAAACGTGATTAACGTGGCGAAAAGCGCGTTGGAGAATGGGCGAGCCGGTGGGCATTCATTGCGCAGAGTCGGCCATTGCAATAAAATAGCTGGAATTAAACCACAATTTTTAAGTCACGAAATAAAAATTAATAAAATAGATAAAATTGTCCTGTGACGTAGGGCCAGAAGAATGGAAAAAGCGGTAATGACGAGATCAGAGGGGTAGCAAGGTGCATTTGTTTCTCTGTTTAATTAAACAGCAGCGCCGCCGTTGACATTAATATAAACTCGGACCTTCGTCATCTCCACTCGCGTTTCCCGATATCTTCATCGACTACGTGAGTTTTCTGCATTCGACGGGACGACTGCACAAAGACTCTCTTCCCTTCCATCTCCGAGTGACGAGAGGGAAAAGCGTTTGAAAAAAAGAAGAAGAAGAAAAAGGGAGGAAAAGATATCGTGAAGAAATGGATGGCACGAGGAAATGGAAACAAGTGGGCGTGGAGAACCTGGGACGCTGGCAACGAGGAAAAAGAAAACGGAAGAAGGGACGACGAAGGCGAAGGAGGAACACGACGGAGGATTTGCATTCGATTCTCCGGCATAATTGACCGGTTCGATTCGCGCCCCTATTCAAACGTCACCAGGGAAAATGTCGCTTTATTTCGAATTAATAGGAATTCCGTCTTCCCTTCAGTCTGCTCTTGCTCCGCTCTTGCTCGCTCCTATTCTCTCTCTCTCTCTCTCTCTCTCTCTCTCCTTTTCTCTCTCGCTCTCGTTTCCTCTAGCAGGCTCGCATTCTTACACGGGACTAACCCGTTTTTCCGAGACTCTGGGAGACACGGGTCCGAATGAGTTTCGTTACGAGGAAAAAAGGAGGCCGAGGGAAATGGTAAAAAAAGGAAACGGGGGCGAATGCGGAGGCCAGGAAGCACGGAGGTGGAAGGGGAGAGGCAATTTATGCGATTATATAGTTCTGGGTATCAGCTCCGCTCTCTCCTGTGTACGTTACGAAAATTGACAGCGTTCGGATGTTCGACTGTCGACGAACGGAACAAACAGGATCCTGCCAGAGCGGGGGATGGAACACGAAAAAGCGAGCTGCTTTCGGGAAATGTTTGCGGAGATCGATTTTTTTCAGTATTATTCTCTTTCATTTCTGAAATTTCGGCTTTTGCCGAAAAAACTGGCGTTTGCAGCGGATCCAAAAAGTATTTCACCGCTAAATCTCCCATTCTTGAAAGATTATCGATATTGGGATTATGATAAATTTGATGAAAAATATAGTAGAACGATCGTGTAAACTCGTTTTTATTAAACATATACATAATGCGTTATACTTTGCGTCGATTATCGGTAGCGTTATATTTGAAGAAAGTGTTTTGCGCGCGACACCAGAAATAAATAGGATGATCCTTAGGGGCTGCGTTCGACCCACCTTGAAGAAGAAAGTTCGCACAAACATGGGCCTGGGAATTTTTCCTTTCTCGAGCGCAAGCACGCTTTGTTTACGAGAGCTTCTGGCGAAGCCGTGTGTCGAGGGTAAAAGTCCAAGGACTGTTGCCATTCCCCGTCTGTTCCAAGTAAATGGCAACATTGCTCGCCAGCTTCAGAACACGTTCGGTGGTCCTTGAGACAGCCTTAATTCGGAAACGGAGAATTTCCGAATCTGTGTTTATGTACACCTGTTCACCTGTATTTATCTTATACATTTACAAAGTGGTCCAATAATTTTCACCACTTGTGACACAAACATTTTTTAGATGGGTGAAGGCGCTTCGGAGATTTCAAAATGACCTTGATTTCTTCAAGCGGAATGATCTACCTTGATGATAATAATAATAATAAATATTATTATTGTATATTTAAATGTAAGAATAAGAAGACTATATTTTAGGAATAAGTTATACAATAGCCAATGACCACATTATGTTGCAATAAACCGCTCCTGTCTTGTTAAGAGCGTTTTCGGGAGCAAGAATCCCAATACCAAATATTTGCGGCTGTGAACTGCACAAACGTATTGCGTTCAATACGATCGAAAACTACGAGGAGTAGGTTAACGCCACTCCTCAGACCAAAACCAATAATTTTATAATTCTAATGCTCCTATATACACTAGTACCTGTGGAAATAAGTACAATTGTTAAGAAAAACTTTTTTTTTCGTTTATTTTTATAGTTATTGTAAGAATCGTTAATATGGTTGTAGCTCTCTAAATAAACAATGAATGAAGAAAAAAGAAAAAATATTGCAATAAACCATAAATAATTATAATAAATATTATTTTACAAAAAAAAAAAATTCTCGTCCGATCATCGAAGTTAAACAGCATTGCGCGGGGTTAGTAATTGGATGGGTTGCCGCCTGGGAACACCACGTGCTGTTGGCTCTCTTTTTTTTCAACCATTAAAATTTTTTAAAAAGTGCTTCCTTTTTAAAAAGTGTTACGAAATTTTTTGCATTTCTCTCAAACTATGTAAAAAGAAGTGTGGATTCCAGTACCCCCCCCCCCCCCCCCCGCACCACAGGTTTTTGTACCACCGCTCGTGGCTCAGTATTCGTAGAGTTAATTACCATGCCCTGCAGCAGATAAGCAAATCGGTCGGTGAGTAGCAAAACCAATTTGTCCCGGTTCAGAACCGGAAACGGTCGGTCTGCCTAGCGTTACTTCCGGTTCCTCTGCAACGATCGGAACGGCGCGGTTCGCATTCGAATCGGCCGGCGCGGCGTCGCGATGCCTGGAATTAACATAAATTCCCGGTCTTGCTCGTCTCGATTTAGCTTCTTTCGCCTGATAGAGAGTCTTGGGACTACGTCGCGTCAGATGGAAAACAGGACGAAGAGGATCGTTGGACCGAGCGTACCACAACCAGCCCTCCTCTGACAACGGAAACAAACCTATTCGGGGAAGTAGACGATGGATAGAGAGGAGAGCAGAGAGGATGAGAGCAGGAGAGGGAGGGAGAGAGAGAGAGAGAGAGAGAGAGAGAAAGAGAGAGAGAGAGAGAGAGCGTTGTTCAATACGCATGCGAGGTAAAGCGTGTGCGCGGGCGCGTACAACAGGGCCTCTTTTCGATCGACGGACCACCAAGACTCGAGGACGACGACGAACATCCACGACGTCGACGTCGACGTCGACGGGTTGCCTGCCGTCGCTCCGCACTGGCTATTTCTCAAAACACTGGTCAAAATTCATAATTTCATATGATTTTCATAAGAATTGAGATTTGTCCTCTTCCGGCTGCTGAATTCGAATGGCTTGTCAAAAATGCTTTTGAAATAGAGATGTTAATATCGCTGGTGGTTGTTCTTGATATAATTTTCGTGAAAATTTTCTGAATTCCGATTGATATGTAATTTGTATGTCTTGTCGAAAATGCTTTTATAATAAAAAAACTCTTGCTTTTGATTTCGGTATTAATTATTTGCTTGTTTAAAATGCTATTATGTTTGATTGTTGACGTGGACATTGTGTTTGACGTGGTTTTAAAATTGTTTTAAAATTGAATTTGAATGAATACCGCTGATGCAGATGTTGCTTTATAATTTTTAGATTTTAGTATTTTTTATTATTAGATGATTTTTATAAAAATTATATTGTCCACCGCGGATAAAATGTTCGCCGAACCGTAGATTAAAATGTTTAAAATTCTACACAGGATGAAATACATGTCAAAATATTAAAAAATGGTCGAAGTAGGAGGGTAGTACCATCTTGCGAATATTTATCAGCGTGATAAATGACGAATGTCAAAAACCTTCGCAACCCTACTCAGGGTAATGACCTCACCAACAAAACATCAAAAATTCATCAAGATGAATGCGCGGTACCCTTTCTGCAAACTGGAGGTGTGCGAGAATTGTTCTGGATACCCCAGATCGCGGGCGGTCGAACTTTATAAACTGTTGGGATCCCCACCCGACCGACATTTTCGGGTTCACGCGCACACCTCTGCTTTAAACACTCACCGAGGTAACAATCGACGACCACTAACGAAAATCTTCAGATTTCAAGCTAGCGACCGAAACAAACCACTGAAAGATCGTTAAGATCGGGGGATAGCAGATTTCCCGAAACAGCACCCGAACCTCTCAATTTCGAAAATAGCTGTTTTTCCCTGTTTTCGCGGGACTCCTGTGAAAAATCGACCACCGGTGCGTCGCGTCGCGTCGGGCCGATATCGCACACCGGTGACCGTCGCCGCGCGCCTCGATGGGAGACGCGCCGGCTAAACTGGTGGGGGTTGCGACGTTGGTGGTGGCATCGGAGTGGTGGTGGCAGCAGGCTCGACAGTGGCGACACTAACGTCGTCCGCGATAGCTCACCGTGTGTGCACCGCACGGCCCGGTGCTGGAACAGTGTACGGTTCGAGCGAAATCTCGTTCGAGTGCGAGAGGCGCGCGTTATCGTCGTCTTCGGGGTTGTCCGTTTGAGTAAAATCGTTCGTTTTTCGTCAGCCGCATCGTCACAGGATACTGAGAAATATACGAAAAAAAATATCCTGCACGTTGCAACAAACGACAGTTCCAGTGGGGGAAAGTTTCCGGAAGTTCTCTCAAAGGGGGTGAAATATTGAGAAAAGGAGTTGCGATTCGAAAGTGTACGGCACAAGTGAGCTGCTGCGTCTCCTGTGGGATATATCGATGTTTTGGATCCTCGGGATTTTTTCTTGTCCTGTGCCAGTAATATTGGAACGATCGAGTAGGATCTCGGGGGTGGTTCGAGCACGGGGATGAAAGGGGAGAAGCGTGTGGTCGCGCGCGATCCCGGCGAGCGATGCTGTTGCTCGCGTCCTCGCTGTTGCTGCTGAAGTGATCCCTCTGTCTTGCCATCTCTCGTGTCGTCGATCAGGATTCGTGCGGGTCGTCGAATGATTTCGCAGTGATTGATAGTGCGCGGTTTTTCTCGGTGCCGTTTCCGTTGCGCGATCCATCGAGCCGCCCGCCGGTTTCGCCTTTCGAACACGCAGGATCGTGGGGATAGCTTCTTCTCGATCTTCCTTCCTTTGGATTTCGATTTTCACCGCATCGTCGGTGTGCATAGGGGATGATGCGCGAGAAGCGTGCAACGGACACGCGGGACCACACCGGAAGTGGGTGCCCGTGAACGGCGCGGCGCAGAAACACGGTGACAGTGAGCCAGGATCCGAATGGATCACGATGCTGATGCTTGGTGATCGGTTGCTATGATCGAGCCGCGGAGGGTTCACGTGGAACGATCATGATTTACCTTAGGCTGCACGTCGGGAGGAGTCTACGGTGCAACGCGAACGCTAGGCACTGGAACGTGTTCATCGTGCCACTCTTCCCACTCTGGATTATCGGCGCATTCTGCGTGAAAGACAGTGAGTACCATCGCTATCTTTCCATTACGACCGATTCGGTTTTGTCAACTGGGTGGTGTGGGGTCTGGATTTAGTTGGAATTGTTTGGGTTCATTGCGGTGCTGGAACCGCCACGCCGGGACGGAAAGGACTCGGGGACCTTCCCGTTCTGGCTCTATTGGAATCGTTGAGGTGATTTTTTTGGGAGACGTTGACGCTCGTATGCTTTTTTGGAACAGTTCCGTAGGCGATCATCACGTCAATGTTTACCGTTAACAGTTTGCAGTAATTTGGCAGTTTCTTGACACGTTGTTTACATGTATATGTATAATTAAATTTTATTTTCGTGCTATACAAAGTCAAGGTCATCACACATACGTGACACTGGTATCGCACGTATTAATCTAATAATAATAATAATAATATCTTTAAAAAGAGATTATAATTTTATACTTTACAGAAATATATATTTCAAGACAAACAAAAAGGTATTTCGCGCCGAGGAGCATACGAGGGTTAAATAAATTTATTTATTCGACTCTGGATAAATTACTGTCTCCAGATATACTTCCCAAACTAGACTACTTCCGAGGCATGACATTTTTCGAATAAACTCTCGCAATCTCCGAGAAAAAGATTACCAAATATGACGTTTCTCGATCTTCCGACTCGGTGTATATGTGATTCTTAAAGTTCGTGTCGCAAACTTCTCCATAGCAAGTCGCGTCACAGTAAAACTTTCCTAATCATTAGTCGAGGAGCATCAATCGCCCAGGTAGCTTCTCCGAGAGCGGATACTGCCGGAGTCATCAAATGCGAGCAGACGAAAAGTATCGTCGCTATTGAGCAGCCATCTCGTCGCTTTCGAAATGCCTCGTTCGATAGTTCGTTTCCGTCGACGGCGTCCCAGCAACTACGTCTCGATTGTTGCTTCATAGTTGACATTCGGCCGACTACCCCCCCCCCCCCTTCACCGATAATCTGATCGTTCCCGTGCGGGATGAGAGAATGATCTCACGTCAGAATTTACCGGTTCAGAATAGGCAGGGTGAACAGTGAAAAAAGTGAGCAGTCAATAGTAAGATTATCCTTTCGTGTCTTATCGGAGTAGTGTTTTATCGTTAGACGATAAAGAACCGAGCTCCTGTTTTTTTTTAAACGAACAAATCCCTTCTTAAAATTAAGAAACATAAAGCGTCTAAGCTATCTGGCCACTGCCTCCTGGCTGCGTGTAGGAACACATCGTTAATCTGAGGATGATCTTGATAATATTTCATCTGATAAGCTCAGTAACTTCAATGCTAATTTCGCTAACACCCTAAACTTGGAGCAATATTCTGTTAAGGTATTCGTCTAAAACCCGTCTTAAGCGTTCACCATGTACAGCACACCCTGTCTTCCACTCCAAATCTCGCAACTTAAATCAACTATGTTCAGATACGTCATTTTACTAATGCATTTGCACGTTTTACGGAGCGACGCCTGTCATTGTAACATTATACGTAAGATGTGAATCTACTGCTCTACAGTTACATATGTAGAAATACGAGGTAATTAGGATAATAACGAACGTCAAGTTTACTAGAGATAGAACAGAAAAGGGTACGATTTAATGGACGAGAGTGTAGAGGTAACCGCCGTGTAACACAAGTTTGCTCTAACATGATTAAAGAATCGAGGGAATCCTTTATATGTATAGAACATCAGGCGGAGAGATATAAATATTTAAGCGTATTTCCACTTCCATAGATTGCCCAAGAGGATAAAAATTTATTTCGCGTCATGAAGGATTCTTGATAACAGAATCACCATAAAAATGTCGTTAGTGAAGACATCTTTCTTACATTCCGCAGGAATGCTATAAACGTAGAAGAATCCATAAATAACGTTTACAGTAACGAAACATGTTTCTAATGCTTGCAGCTGAGTAAATGTCCCTGACACCGTGACGGTTTTAGGGCACCAAACTTATGCCTCATTGTTGTTCCATAAAACAATTAAACAAGAAAAAATTTTTCCCATCAACTGCATCACATAAAAATGTCTTGGAGGAAAATTAACATTTTAAGCTTTAAAATGAGTCCATACTCGCGGCTGTACTGTTGTCGATTGAAATTATCAGAATCCAAATGTCGACAATTTCTCGAGGAATGTAGTGTTTCAATAATTTTTGGATTCATAGTACGTCTAATTGTCACGAATCGGACAAACAATGTTCCACGCGTAATTTACAAATGCAATAATAAAACGGACATTAATTTCGTTCCTGAACCAATGTTTTAACAACGCGGCGAGGACGACACCGAGTTTAATTGTATTTCATATTCGATCATATTCCCCGCGTTCGTATGTGACGCGAGTCACAATGCGCAAACACCCATGGTCTGAATATGAAATTCACTCTCCATTCGTCAGGTGTCACGACACACGGTGTGCAGCTTGAATTTTTCTTGGATCGGAGGATCTTTGCAGTTCGAACAAATGAATCAGCACGGCACGTGATCGCGAACTTTTCGCAGTCTGGTCGTCGCGAATAACGCCGACCGGTTGAACCGTAACGAGCGTCTCGCCGTTTCCGGATCGCAGCGATCATTATGAAAGGGAGTGATTCTACATTAAAAAATAGGTAAAAAATGTGGAATAAAATTTGTTCTTGCGAGGCTTTGTATACTTCCCGTCTAACTATTCGTTGCGTAGTTCTGTCTTGAAGCGGACGAATAATAATATGGCGAACGCGCTTCGGGCCTAGTGCTCGTTGGAAGTCGGACGGAGTTGGTCCCGAGGACGGTTAATTAAGATCCCGCGAATCGATCAGCGGCCGGTACTTTAATTGGCCCCAAATCATCGTCCCTGGTGGGACTTCCCGTCGCGCGTTCCATATTCATGCGGACGCAGTTGCACGCGCGGTTTACGTTTCCGTTCAAAGGTAAGTTTCCGCCTTTGACACGGGGTCCTCGGTGCCACGGGTTCGTGTTAACCCGTTGCAACCAGTGTGCAACCCGTTGCAAACCCGTTCCTCGCGAGCTTTTATCCAGGAACAGGTCAGGAGCCGGACGATTGGCTGCGTCTAGTTGGTATTCAGCTTGTTCCATCGAGTATATAGGGTGGCGCGAATAAAATGTCGCCAGTTTCCTCGAAACTGCCGTGGATACCGATTCAATTAGTTTGTATTACTAGGCACCATACGCTGCCGTACGATCAATTAATATGCTGGCGTTTCTTTAATGAAGAACATTACGAATTCCATATCTCATAATCCCAATGTATCACATTTTCCACGCGAAGAATGATGTTATTTTGCTGTTTTTATTTTTTTAACATGACATATTTGCCATGCAATATAATTGTTGGGGTCATGAGTGGCCCCAGGAAACCATCGCAGTCTGATTATTGAGGTTAAATAAGAACAATCGAACCGACATTAACAGCAAAATGCTGCAGCCTTTTCCTCGTCCCATATAACAGGAATAAAATTGAATGTAGTCTGTCGTGCTTCGAGAGAAATCACCCAGTGCAGGATGTGATCATCCCTTATAAAAAGCACCGTTGCAACGGGAACGGTTCGATTCGCCGCGCGGAGCACGTCTCCAACGGATTCGAAACGAGACGGTAGGAACCGGAAGAACGCTTGTTTCTGTTGAAGATTTAATGGCCCACACCCGGGGACAAAAAATGGCGGCGCGTGAAATTGCCATCTGCGAACGTTCCTCGGCTACGAATTACATTTTTCTCTTGTACTCCAGTGATAAAGCTGACAGAATGGGACGGCAGTTTCTCGATGCTGGTCGCTTCTCAAACAAACATGCGTGCTTTGCGTTCCGAACACCTATGGAGTCTCGGGGATTCGGTTGAAGACCGATTTCGAGTGAGTTACAGCGAGCACAATCGGAGAATGCTCCTTGCCGATCACATCTTAAGGGTTTAACTAGCATTAAGTAAAATAATTGCAATATAATTCTTACGGTATTGTGGGATTTGAATTATGGATTCGCGGTAAGGAAACGTGACGACACTCCACTTCAATAAACGTAGTGTATATCTAGCCTCAACTTATTTTCCGCTACAAAACTCTCGCAAAATAACTCTGTCCCTCTCTCGAAGTGAACACCACTGAGGCTCATACAAAACTCATCTCGGGGTCTCCGCGAGGCCTTCTTATGTACCAATCGTTCGTCCCTTCAAACATGCCGTTTCTCAAGCATGCCGCATCTCAATCTTACCGCGCTACTCACACTCTCTCGTACACACAAACATATACCGAACGCATCATACAGCATTTTATAGATACATATTTATTTTAAAGAACTTTTACTTAATTCCTCATTATCCCCCTAAGTACTGAAACGTGGTTTCACAAGCACTTTCGCACAGTCCTAATCGGAAAATTAATCTCGACGCTGCGCTGTTTAAATACGCGATAGCCACTAGATGGCGCTAGAAGAGAGGTTCTCGAATATGCGAAACGAACATCTTTGGAACGGTTGTACGGAGCTACGAATGACTATGTGAATATGTTTTTCCGATACGGAAAGACTCGCAGTTCGACGGTCCTGTTTCAAGCTCCACGTACAAAGTTCTTTGGCCAGCGACCGTGTTAAAACGGCACGTGACTTCTACATTCGAAACAGGAAAGCGGCGAGCAGCAGGCGTCGCTGAATATGCACTGGTCCGCATTTTTCTCGCTCGTGTGAAATAAACTGTACGCGCAACGTTGCCAGCGGCGCTTCAATTAGACCGAGAAATTGCTACTATTCGCGTAGAATTCGTGCAACATCGACGCAACGCTTACTGTTCGCATCAAATTTCTAGAATGGAAAATAGTGGAGGAATCTCTGGAGGTCTTCGTTGTCCTCACAGAATACGAATTACCATCTTATATCTATTCTACTTCCATCTTATGTCGCGACTGTTTCGCTACGTTCGACTGGGACGAAACGTTGAACATGTTGATTCTCGAACCATCGCGCATCGGTTCGAAAATATTCAAAATTTCAGGAAAACCCTGGTACAATAAGCTGGAGAGGATGATTTTGATAAATCTGGTAATTCAGATGGCAATTCCACTTTTCCGTTGTAATTGGCCAAGGTGGGATCGCTGTTAGCGTGCACAATTCATCAAGAAATTGATTGACTGGGTCGCCGCGCGAGTAAACATCGGCTGTCGTCAATCTCTTCTCGAAATTCTTCCAGCGTCAACACGCCCCTTATACGTCTAAATACGTGACACGAGTATAATGGCCTGGCCAGTGTTTATTCAGGGGCGGTTGCCCCTTTTCATCAGCGGAGACAACAGGCCTGGGTCCCGGGGCCGGGTATCATAAGTCAAAAAGTTGTGACGGGTCCCGCAGCCGCGCCGCGGCGTGGCGTTTACACGTTCATCATCGGCCCTGGGCTTCTCGCAACTCATCGTACAGACAGATCACGTCAGTCTGCACAACTACCGACGGTTCATCCTGTCGACAAACAGATTCCAATCTGTCGCCGTTACCCGCTCGCCCACCCGCCTCGACATACCCCCCGCCTATTCCTCTCTTCTCCCTGTTCCACCGGTGTTTTAAGCTGAGCTTACGCTCGAACCCGCGTCCTTCTGCTAATCGCACTGCAAATTCGCCCTGCCGAAGATTGCTCCATTCGCTGTTTGACTTCGGATTTAGGCCTCTTCTCTCCGAGCGCCGCCGAGAGGGTTGCACCCTTCTCAGTCAGTCGGTCAGGGTCGCGGGCACGACCAGTTGCTCCACGGCTCGCTCTTTCCACTTTCCATCCCCTTTTATTCCGCTACTGGCTCGTCCACCGATGTCTCCTCGCTGTATTCTTCGCTGGGTCGAACATGGAATTAGGGTGACAATGAGTGTACCGGTCAGTGACCGTGCGCCATATACTGAAGATTCTTTAAAGTGGACTTTTTTGCGTGACCACAGTGAGAACAAGCGATTTTTAAGAATTTTTTTAGAACAGTTATTGGATATGTGCAATTAGGCACCTTTGGGGTGGAAACAGAAAGGCTTGAAGTACAAGTATTTTTTTTTTTAGTTAAATTGTACATTTAATATTTGAGATATGCATTATAGTGTATATTAATTTTCATCGATCTATACATATAAAAGGCTTTAATAAATTGATCACTGGATACATATATAAATACGCGAATGACCCTGAAAATGACTCGCTATGTACAAAAATGCAATGGCCTTAAAAATCTCTGAAAAAAAAAACATAATCGTGGCACAAAAATATTCTTATGCGTACTCGTCCACGAAACAGCGCCGAGAACATTGTTCGCGTCACAACAATTGTAGAGGACGTTCAGTCGGCTCTTGGAGTCTGCATAACAGTGTCGTCTTACTATTACCATCATCAAATAACGACCCAAAACGGAGGGCAAACACGAGGAAGAACCAAATAGCAGGATGAAAGAGGCGCGAGGGTAAACAGTTTAGAAATTTGATGGGCCGCGAAGTCTCGCAGCGGGAAGCGGGGTTCTCGAACATTACCGTTCGCCTTTGTGTGCGAAAGGTTCCGGCGGCGACTCCATAAATTCCCCATCAGCGTCATGCAAGTTTCATATCGCAGACATCGAAGATTTCGCATGAGGGTGGGAAACGGGTGCGGTGGGTTACCGGCTCCGTTTCACCGGCCATAACGCGCGGTTCTGTAGCATGCGCAACCGTCCCTGATAATCTTATTATCGCATCATTAGAGTAACAAGGATTCCGGGGCGTGGAGCCGCGTTACGCGTTTCTCGAGCGATCGCTGTAACGCGCGCGAGCCCCCTCCCCCCGGGACTATTATTCCGGCGATTCGCGTAGCACAGATGTCCATCGTTTTGGAAATTCCTTTGGCCGTGCTTCTGATAACCCGATTACGTGTATATTCAACGGGCACCGTCGACCATCGGATGTTCGAGATGGCCGCTCGGCCGGCTCGTTATTAAATATCTCACGTATCGACGCGTTCGTCGTCGAAACCCGCCTCTCTTCGCCCCTTTGCCCCACCCCCACCACCGTCCTTCGACAGTCGATTGGTTTTCTCGACTTAAACGGACCTCATTGTCCCTTCTTCGTCTCTGCGGCACGACTAATTGGACCAATTCCGTATGCGGTTCCGTGATCGCTCGTCCACCTGCATGCTGAGTCCGCTATCCGGGACGTTCAAGCCGAACGTCGGCCCGAAAATGTGGTCGGATTAATCTGCGGCGTAGTCACCGTCACGTCTTCGAAACAGTTTTCGAGGTTTTTGCACCGCGATCGATCGATCCGAGCCGCTCCTCATAGCCGACTTTGCGAAATACGAGGCTACCTGCGGAATTTAATACTGGGACTACCCTGACTACAAACATGGCCGAATGAACACGTATAATACAATTCTAGAAAACGAAGGTCACCTTAAACGCGTACAAAAAGGTTCGGCGATCCCTTTGCGCGTTCGTGACCGCGGATGAAAATTTGATTCCGCCGATTAATCCGTTTATACATCGCGTAATTGTCCAGTCCGTGGCGGAACCTGGAGTATAACTTCGTTGTTTCAGGTTTCGTTCGGCTGGCTTTTAAGCTACGTTAAACGTCTCGAGTCTGGATGATGGTATTTTCTCGAGCAGAGCTCCTAGGAAACGGCTAGGCCCGACGAAACGAAGTTACCCTACCTGCCATCCGACGTTTCTTTTCATTCCTTTTATCGACGGAACGGAATCGGGGTTAAATTATCGGGCAATCTGCTCGCATTGCCGTGAGAGAAACCGATTGGATTCTACTCGGGAAACATCTAAATCGATGGGTTTTGATTCCCAAAGTCCCGCTGCCTGACGTCGCGAACGTAATCTCGTTAGGATTTCGAGAACCTCCTGTCCGCAAAAGGCGGCTTTTTTTCAAAATGAAATTTGCATTCTGTTTTCTAGCGTTCGGGAATTCTTGTTTTAATACGAGACTGTTTCGTTCATTAAACTCCTTCGGTGTGGCAACTTTTAATTATTGCGATCGCCGAACTGCGAATTTTACGCATTTCACTCATTTGGTAATTAATTCTATTTCAATTCTAGTTGTGGACTAAAAGCTTTAATTTCGGACTCGATAATCATCCGAGAGAATCAGCCAACTTGCATGTAGAACAGAGAAATAAATTCCTCCAACTTCAGACTGACAACTAACTTTCGACTGAAGCGTCAACTACGAACATTAAGCAACTTGCAGTCGAAGCAATTGCGTTCAATCTCCGGCGTATTAACTCGACGATTAATCCATAACAAGACACATAAAATTTCTAGATCGAACCGAACACAATTTCGGCGAAGGCGAGTGTCCGAGACATCGGCGAGGCTAATTCCGCGCATCCCCCGGTTTTGGACTCGAGCCAGGCTCTCGGCGAGGCGTTAAATTAAGAATGGTAATAATGTTACCGTGCTAATAATTTAGGGGCCGAGCTTTTACATCCGCCGGTGGTTAACGGCGCTTTTAGTCGGACCCGTCCCTTGCGTGTGCTCGGCCGCGCTGAAAAACCCGGGTTTTATGAAAATTGCCAGCGAAGTACGAATGCTTAAATATTCAAGCGTGCATTCAAGGAGCGCACAACGTTCCGTGCGCCGCGCGCCAGCAACGAAACGCGCGTGTGCGATCTATCGCTCGGCCTGCAACTCTCCCGAGCATTGACTGGCTCGGATGCACTTTATCGGCGGTGCAACGGGAAACTCGAAACGAACGCCGGGCAATTTAAGTGGCTCTGCGTCGCGGAGAATCCGCAACGGACGCGGCATCGGTGCTCTCGCGCGAACTTAACACGTTGCTTACAACACGTTTCACGTAAGTCGTTCGTACTCCTCTGTAGACAACTCTTTTCGACCGGGAAAAGTGTTCTTACTTACATCAATAGTGCGGTAAAACAGTCCTGGAATTTCGCAAATATTAGTCCAATCGTTGCAATAAACTCTTGTAAATACCATGGTCAATCTTACGATTGTCCGGCCTTGTTACCTTTTGTTTGCACGTGTGTGCCCACGATGGGTGAAGCTCCGAAGCACCACCTTTCTTTAACTACCAAGAAAGGGCGAAAACTTGTATCGTTTCTAACTATAATTTATTTTCTCACTGCCGTTACAAACTTATACTGACGGAGATTGAGTACGTAGATGAAAGCGATACAACCGAGAGAACGATGACATGCGACTACTTGTGACGATTCTTTGACGACTTCTGACCGTGCCCAGGAAGCCTCGGTTCTCTCCCTTCCCGGCCGATCCTCCTCCCTCCAGCGGAAAAATCCCAAGGGTAGGAGAATGCTAGACGGAGAGTGGCGGCTGACCCGAGTCACCATAAGCACGCCCGGGACCCCCGCGAACATTATGGTAGTGGGGCGTGGATGGCAAAAACCCAAAACAGTGGACAGCGACACGAGGATCGACCCAAAGTCGATCCAAGTGCTGACCAGATGTCCGCCACTCGATCCTATCCATAAATATGCTTTTCCAAGGCCCGGGCGTTTATGGCCCTCAACGGCGCCTGCCAGGGTCTGCGGGTCCTATGTCCTGGGCCCATCGAAACTATTTACTTCTATTTACGGCGACAAGCCCGCTTCGTAGCTAAAGCGACCCAAGGACAGGGACCGTAATCTGGCCGCGACAACTCTCAAAAACCTCCTCAATAAATTTTAGACATTTATGTGCTCCACAGGGTTTCTTAAAAAATTATTTAACCGCAATGAGGATTTTAAACGAACAACCCTCGCTCAGGAACAACCCACCGAATGATTTTTGGAAGAATTGTTTTTTGATAGAAGATTTTTCAGTTCCTTAGCTGCACGAGTCGTATCGATGGGTTCGCGGCAAGTAACGCGTTAATATCGTAATGGTCGCGTGTCGTAGATTAAATATGCAGAATATTGCACATCGGATGCCACCTCTCGAGGCTAGTGCAACGTTGTGTATGCAGAAGCGAGCGCGATGAGCAACGACGTTTGCTCGCGCAAGCAAATTTCTTCCCTTACTGCGGTTTCCGACTATATAAAGTCGTCCGAGACGAAAAATGCAGCTGCCGTGAAAATGGTCGCCCACGGGTAATAATGCACGCGCGCGGAAAGCTTTTACGATGCTCATGATTTTGCAGGTTAATATTTATCCTACTCGCTGGAATTGACTTTCTCCGGGTGACGCGTGGTGCAACGGTCCTTGATGTTTGGGGAATTAGGTGTGAATCGATCGTGGATCACTGGAAGGAGAAGTCCGGAGGCGGTTATAATTTACGCAAGAACCGCCAGTTAAACGGTTCACAATGTCGACTAATGGTTTATCATAGCTGTTATTCGCCGTTTATTCGATTCAACTCTGTGGGGGATAATTGAAAGTTGCTGAACTGAATTATATTTAGTGCCATAATGTGCTCCCAAGGCGTGTGCCACGCCGGCTCGGCGAAATCGCGTGACGAGTTACGTGTATGGAAGTTCAAAGCCAATTAATCGACATCCCCGATGAAACTGCCATAAAGCGAAAACATCGTTTCCTGGCTGGCGAGCCGCCTGAAAGAACTGAAATTGCCGTGGTCAGCAGCGCGTGCGATCGAACATGTTCATCGTGGTCTTGTTCGTGTTCAAATTCATTATCGGCCGCGTCGGACGCGTTCGGCCTTTCCTACAAACAGTTCGGCTCATCGCACCATTTTCGAATAATGTTTTCTAGTTTCTGGGAAAAAAATGTCTATACATAAAATTCTTTAAAACATTTGGATTATTATTGTAGCCTATATACTTGAATATATCCGAGAAATTTGGACAGACATTTAGGGAGATCCTAAGAAGATTAAATGCTTGTTTATTTGTTTTGTTATGTAGTTAGCGAGGTAACAAAATTCTTCGAACCAAGCTTCGGTAGGCCACAGATTGAAAAATCGAATCGAATGGGATCGTTATTCGGAGCGTTCACGAATTCCTCGGGCAGCGTCGGAAAATCTTCCGGCCCGTAAGTTTCACGGTCTACCGGGGTTTACACAATCCCTCGAGCGACGTTAATTGCGGAAGATTTTGCAAATGGAGCACGGGGAATTACCCCAGTAATGCGTTCGAAAATGTACCGCTCTCCTACTTCGCGAATTTCACCCGGCATTAACGTCATTTATGCTGAAATTCTCCTAAGAACGTTGACTTAGCGCGCGCGCATTAAGAAAACCGGCAAAAAATGACTGCCTTCGTAACATATTATCGCGTTCACCTGTTTCTAGGCGGAAAACACTTCTTATACAACGTGCTTACACCTATGTAGATGCAAACGGGATCATTACCTCGCTAAATGTTCTAGCTGCGAAGGAAACATTTCGACGCAAATGATGTTGTACGAGGTAGCAATCTTCTGCTAAGACAAAATTCACTGTGATCTATCAAATATTATCGACCAAATCTATCGAATGGAGATTTTGCTTCAATGTCTGACAAATGGTCGAGTCGCATCACTGAGGAATTCTAATTGTTGACCGTAACTCCTGAAAAATTTATAATTAGATGACGCTTGACCAGTAGATTCACCGGATACGTATTTTCTAAATAATATAAGTATAAATATTGAATTTCACCTCCTGCTGCGAGGCTAGTATAGTTTTAACAATAAAATACAGTCGGACTCCATTCATCCCACATCCATTTGCCCTTACCAGCATCGTCGGAATGCCCAATTTACCGAACTCGCAGCTAAACTCTTATTATGCGAATTAACTCTTCGCGGTGTACACCATTTACCCGAACTCATAACATTCGTCTATGTATTCAAATAGAGAACATCCAGTTACATGAACATCAACTCCGATCACACGAACGAAGAAATACTGGTGGACTCCTATTATCCGAACGGTCCAGTTATCAGAATCGTCGCGTTTCCGGAACGGTTCGGATAAATGGAGTTCCACTGTGGCTGTATGAACCATTAAATGGTGCAGCGTTTACTCGGATTGCGAAATATCATACTGGAATCATTCTAAGATATAAGCTTTCTCAAATGTTTGGATAAAAATCCGCAGAGTAGTAATTATTGTATACTTGAAATGTTGGAGGACGTTAACCTCGAGAAACGCTTGACAACCGAAATACAGCAATGTCTTTCGCATAACGAGATTAACCGGGAATAGATCTCTCGATTTGGCATGTGCAGTTTGCCCGCGAATTTTACGACGATGTAAATCGCGCGGTAATGGGCGCGCGAAGCGTGAAATGCGCGGCGGCGTATCGTTGGTCCGCTCTCGCGTCCTCGAATCACCACCTACCGAGGTATAAAATCAGCCGATGGTGTTTTTCCCCGCGGAAAATCGCCTTTCGAAATTATGCAAACGTCGTCAGTCATCGCGAAAACGCGAACGATTTCCAGGAATCCCTACTTTCCGCGCGGGCTGCGATGCGGCTCGAGGATCCATCCGCTCGGCGAATTACCCCGCAATATGGCGTTTGTTGGGGGGGAGGGTCGTTGTAAAATCCTGTCGACGCAATGCAAATCGGATTTCGTCGTTCAGCCGGGCGACAGCTTTCGACGCTTTCGAGCCGCGAAAGTGAATAAACGTCGCGCGGCGCTGCGGATCCCGCGATTTCAATGCATGAATTCGGCGATCATCTGCAAATGCGATTCATTAGTGTACAAACAGAGATTCTTCGACGACGTCTAAACCGTCAGCATCGCGAGATTCTGCTTTTCAATAAGTTCGCATAGACGGAAATCGGTAAGAATAAATATTACAGCCTTACACAGGAGTTCCATGTAAGTAGAAACGGCGCGCTATAGTTGGACACGTTACATTCTCGCGTTACAGTTTAACCCTTTGACTACGGCAGACTTTGGCACGCACTGGCCGTACGGTACGGTACGAATTCACTCGCGACGTCCACTGGGTACGGCGAAATTTTTCGTTAGACATGCATTTCTGAGGAAGTAAATTAAAATATTCAAAATACTGAAATTTATTACATTAATCGAATATTACTTGAAGTGAACATTAATTTTAAGCTTCTTTTAGATAACAATATTTTATTTTTTTAAATAACAATGTTTAATAATAAAATTTAATAATATAATAACGTATGATATATTTCAAAACACTAACAAATATATAATATATGACTAACGGAATATGTAATTGTTGAATTCACATCAACTTACGCCTGTTTCAAATGAGATTTATTACAATTATGATCGATCAAATTTCGCTAGTTCCTATAGGCGCCTCTCGAGGCTGTGAATCAAAATAAGTTAATCGAAATAGGTAATCTACATTACCATTAGAGGTCTACATTACCATAAGACCAATTATAAAATTTTAAAACTGGCGAAACAAGCGAAATTTAATTTGGACGCCAATAGGCGTCAACAGTACCGGGAAGCCAACATGTGTCGGACGCCAATAGGCGTCAACAGTAGTCAAAGGGTTAACACATTATTTCGTGTACTGGTTCGCCGTTAGCTTTCTGACTGAGCGATTCTTCGATTATGGAAGAATCATCTTGGAATGATTGATAGAACATTTCGTCTTGGGCAAATTAAAGACAGTGCACGCGTGCGTGCTGTCATTATATCCGGGAGCGTAGGACGTTCTGTATCGTGACGAGAAACGCTCGACGAGCTCTCATCGACGTCGAGGATCGTCGCGTTTAATGCACCTTCCGCTGACAACGGTGTCGTACTTCGGGAAACCCTCTATCGGGTATTGTGTTTTGGCGTCACCGAGACCGGGTGGAAGCCACTATTTCACCCACGACCACTCACTCGACCCATATCTACGCACCGGGAACTCCTTTCTGCGCGAACGGAAGCCGGTTCTGTTGTTAACTTCCATGAACGCGGGATGGGTCACTTTTGTCCACTCCGAAGAGTCCGTTTTAGTCCACGTATTCCACGCGACGCTAAAAAACAAACGCGTACATTGTACGATTCGCACGCGCAGGACTCTTTGTAGTATACAGGGTTGTCCACGCAATTGTTTCGGGTTATAACTCCGTTAACAGTTACAGAAAAATGTCGAAGAAGATCGATGAATGGTTCAAAGTTTACTACATTCGTACCACTACTTTTTAGAAGTGCAATGATGAAGGATTGCACCATCCCTTTTTAACGAAAACACATTTTTCTTAATGATTGGAGAAAGATTCAATTTTTATGTACATACGTCTGTTTTCTCGTAAGTTGATGCAGACAATTTTTATATTCCAGAAAGATCCGCTGTAGGCAGTATCGTGTTAAAGGAAGATCGAGTCCCATCGGCTCGTACCCGACTATGCGCGTCCCAATCTCCTGACATCGATCTGAAATTCACTTTAATTCTCACACTTCCGAGGACTAACCAAACTACATCGACCTCGCCAGTATACCCAGTAAACGGCGTATCGGAGTACACGATCCCCCAACGAATAATCGAGTAAATCGCCCAGCTGAAAGATTACAGGGGCAATTGATCCTGCGAGTTCTATTTACCAGGAAACCGCTCATCCAGCTACCACTTAACATCGCGGTGAAAACTCGCAGGGGAACATGCCCGAGCGATGTCTGCCAATTTTGATGAAACCCTGGTAGAAAACAGTTCTTACCAAACTATAAAAACGGCGCTGAAGAATGTACATAGCGTAGTTATTGCACTATTTTGCGGCGCAATAAAATGCACTCTCATACTCATGTATTTTCCAACAAATAAATTACGTAGAATAAAAATCGCCCGACCTCAAAAACTTTATGTGGAGCAAAAAGAATCACTTTTAATCTTGCGACATTAAAACTACAGCGAAACATTTCTCCAGGGTTTAAAAAAATGGCGAAAATGTCGAGCTTCTCGTGGTCGAATGGCCGTTTTAAAGTTCGCGTAAATGGCCAGGCGACGGCAACGTCGAGGAGCCGATTCTTTGGTCTGGATCGGTGCGAACGGGATCGGATTCTTTCGATATTAGAGCCATAACTCAGCTGCGCGCGGCGCGGCGGCGTCGAACTATGCGATACGATTCGCAGCGACACGTCGTTGGCCAAGTTTTTTCATTAGATCCCGATTACCGGGGCCGTTATCCGAGGTTCGAAACGGCAACACGGCCGGGTGGTCCCGGTAATCCTGGTATTACCGGAGGCACGCTGACGCCGCGTACGAAAACGTAATGGCACGCCATCGCCGCTAATCTCGGCGATCTTCATATCCTCGGAGCGCACTTGAACTCGCTTAGAGGACGAGGAAGGTCCTTGCTCGGTCGACGACGGTATCCTGTTACGTCACCCCTAAGGCAACCGCGACGGAGGGCGTCGCGTTATCCTCGAGTGTCCTTGCCGACGCTCAGGAACCTTAGACGAGCTGAAATTTACGAGGGACCCAGAGTCCCTGGTGTCCTTTTTATCCTGCGACGACGACGTCTCGTGTTTCTTTTACGCGTTCGCGACGAGCCCACCCAGCGTCACTCGGAATTGCAATAATTCATTCAACCCTCGAACACCTGGACTCGGGACAATTGTGATCCGAAGTTGCAGACGTTCTACCGATTCGATTGGCTCATAAGTTCGTGTGGTTTTACGTTGTTCGATAGTTTTTGTTTTACTCTGATGAGCGATAGTGCACTTCTCCGTTTTGTATTAACAGAAAAAATAAACATCTTTGACATGTTGACTAGGTACTGTATGAATTTAATTGTGATTCTAACGAGAACGTATGCAGATTTATATGAACTTGGTGCTAATAATATAAAGAATAAAAACAGTGCGAGCAGAAATTGCAGCTTAGAATACCCGACAGATACTTAATCCTCAGCAGCGAGATTCGCAGCGGAGGTCGGGGGAAAGTTCTTTAAGTAAAGAAAAGTTTATATCAGTTGCCGAATAGCGAGCACGTACCGTCGACTCGGTTAAACTAACTTAGACCGGCGGAGCCCACGAAATATCGTTTCGAGCATCGCCAATAATGTCTGACTCCCGCGGCGCTATACTGCTAGCCGCATTAAGCCAGTAGTAAAAAGCCGCATCAAGGAAGCAGTAAGTAGCATCGCCCGTCACAAGTCAGCCGTAGTTCCCAAGACCATTATTCCCGAGACGTTCATTGCAACAATGCCTCGAAAAACGGTCTCAAAGCGCAACTCCACCCGTCATCAATAACTGTTCGCCGGTAAATGTTCCTCATCGTTTCGAGGTTAATTAATGTTGCTGTGGAACAAAATAATGAACGGGCTTGGGTGCCCCGATACAATTAAACCGCCGCAATCTCGGCGAGGGATTAATTAAATACGATCATGGGCCGTATAAAGATGTTCCAAGTGCGAACACCAGATTCGTGCTCCATCACGCGCCGCGCCGCACCGGCTGAAAATTCCTCCGACCTCGATCAGCCCGATGGTCATTTTAATTATTCAGCTGTGCTTTGACCGCCGACACTCCATTAACACTAATTTGCTGGCCTCGCGCGCGTCCTCGTTACTCGATTTCGCATTCATCGAATCCCAACTTTGTCTTTATAATTAATACACTCCTTGCTGAGCTTCCTGGCGACAACCGGACAGGTTCGATAATTATTTTCTTGACCTACGGTGGCTCGTCTAACTCTTTGACTCTTTTCTACTTTGTTCTGCTGTATTCGATGAAGCATCGTATTTTTATTTAACTCTGACTACTGTGGATGAATTCGTGAAGTATTTATATTTGTACGGGCAGTCTAGATATTAGCATGTATGTACATGAATAAAATTCAGCTCAAAAGGTTACCCCAAAGGATGATCTTTCGCATTAATATTTATATTGCGGACTCTCGTGAAAGTATAAATTTTTTCGTTTAATATGCATATGTATACAATACGGAAATTCGTAATAAAAGAGAAATCGAATTACATTTTGATAAACAGTACATTCCACCTATTCGTATTCATCGATCTCTTAATATTCATTAACTCTTTCATTGTAAAATGTGTTTATTTGCCGACACGATGTAATCGCGTGTCTACCTATTTCCACAGATAATCTCTGACATTTCAAGAAAAAAAAGATTACCGAGCGATATCGTTCCAAAATTGCTCTTTTAAAAAAATCGAATCCAACAAACATACGCAAGAGTTAGAAGGAAGCACAGCTTGTTTAATGAACGAAGCGGAATGAAAATAATCAAGATAATGTTGCGTGCATGAGCGGGGATTAGCGAGTAAGCGCCGTTATTAAATCTAACTAAGGTGTAATTTGCTGCGGATTAAAGAGTGCGTTGGGAAGAGAGAAAAAAGAACACACGGCAAACAGGAAAGATAAAAATAAAAGAGCCGCAACATTGCCAGCTTGGCGACCGTTACTGTCTCCCGACGATTTAATTCTCGTTCCTTCCAGCGTCGTCGACAGTAGCCCACATTATCGAATACTTGCGACCAGTATCGACCAGTGCCCTCTATCTTTCGATTGCCACAAATTGAATACTTAAATTACGATTTTGATATTCGGGGTGAAAATAGACGCAGGCTAGGTAAAATGTCAAACAGGTTGGTAAAAATTTGATATTACTTGTAAATGTCAGTAAACATATCCTGAAATAGTGTTCAGAAACAAATTTCATTTACCACGTGAAAACAAATTAAAATCACTAATTTCCGCCACACAGTGTGGTTTCCACCGGTCGAGAAAATGTCAGGGACTAGCCAAAGCTTAGCCACTTTCGACGAAAATGTTGCAGGTCGCGGAATCAATTTCCCACGCACCGGCAATAAATAAATTATTCACAGCGGAACGGGAGGATTGGTTTTCTCCCGGAGTTTCTCGAAGGACGTCGATTCGACGAAACTGTATCAGCAGGCGTACGCTCCGAATCAATATTTACGACGGTTAAGGAACGCTCGACGTGTGCTGGTCCCTTTTTATTTTGGATCGGGCATATTTCTGCGACCCAATATGATTCTCGTATTACCCGACGAGTTTTACGTTTTACGTCGTCGCTCGTGGTACGTGCGCGCCTGCTGGCCCACGGTTTCGGGCGCGGTGGATGCAGTTTATGTTGTTCTCGATGCTATCGGGGAGGAAGGGGTCGTCTCGCGAATATTTCGTCTTGCTGAATAACAATATCGCTCTGCGAGGCCTTCGGTGCTCGCGACACCGAGCCCCTCCTCGTTCCGGGCCGCTTTCGAGAATTTTATTTTCCACGCACACTCTTTTACTGCGTTGACACACCGCCGATAAATATTTAGCATGTAACGGCGCAATGCTCGCTTGGCTGAATATCAAGCGCACGCAAGCTCGATACTTAATGCTCGCTCACTGTCCAACAGTTTAACCTACCGAGTACGCAACGACCCTTTTACGACCGATAAAGAACGGATTTCTTTCCTAAATTACACCCACAAGGTCCGCCTTCCTCGAACAGCTCGCTTGTCTGGTTAGTCGGTCGTACAGTATTTATTATCGCACGGTACGTGCGAATCGCTACCTTGTCGCGTAAATTTCCGTGACTCCGGCACGGTGCATGAAAAATGTATTTACATGCCCCGGAGAATTGATTTTGTGGATTTCAAGGTGCCAGACGTTCTCTACGGAACTTATCGTTCGGCAAAGGGAAGAATTCTTAAAATTCTGGAATTTTTTGAAAATCGATTTTACAGTCAAAAATTCGGAAAAAATTCAGAGTCGTGTCAGCCATCGTCTAGATTGTTCATGAATTTTTTCGTAATTTTATGCTAATCAGAACAGAAAAGGCATCGAGCATATTTCGTTATACTACCCTTGTGGCAGGAGTACCGACTTGAAACTCGCGTTGATAAAGTGTATGTACGTACTTCTTAATAATAAAACTTAGGAACCGACACGAACTTTTACCGGAGAGTTTTTATTAGTAATTTTATGGTATCACCTCTTTCATTAAATAGTTAAGAATGACGTAAAACTGTGTTATATTGTATGTAATTATGTACTTATCAGTTTTGTAACATCTTGATGAGCCGGGAAGATGGTAAAATTTCACATTACCGCGCTTATGTCTATAATTTGTCGAGACTTAAAAATACATTTTTACACTGATGCGTTGGATACATACGTTTTCAGTGTGCGCCTCTTTTTCGGTGTATATCAACTAAATTAATTACACGAATTAATTTTTAGTCTCGTCAGCAATTAGCCCGTGGTCATGCGAGCTTTTTTATAATGAATTGTGTTGTTTTGCATACTTTTACTTGTGTGTAAAAGCACGTGCATTAATTCCCTGCATACGGAGCGACATCATTATTATTTATTAATTTTATATATATATATTGTAGAAAATTATTAGACCTGAAATTAAATTCAAATTAATTCAGGAGATTAAAAGAATTTAAGAATGTCGATATATTATTTCTGCTGCTTCTTCCGAACGATTCAGAGAATTTTTATTTTGTAAAAAGTTTTGCAGTGGATGTATGCATGAGTGAGTGAAGAGTTAGACGAGGAGTGCATTGTCGAAAGTTGCTAACTCACAGACGCCAGCATAAACGTTTGTCAAATTGCATTCACGCTACCGCTGGACTGAGACGCCAAAAGTTCTGATCATAAATGTTAATTTCCCGAATGTCACAAGTCCTGGTCTGAAACTACAATTTTGTAACCCCTCCGTTTGGAGACCGGCGATCACAATTCGAAGTTGCGGCCATTTGTAGAGCACAGAAATGTTTCTCGTAGTTTTAGCGAAGCATCCGCGAGAGACGGGGACGCGCAACAATTTACGGTAGATTTAATCAATAATATTGGAAGCAATTGTAGCCGGGAGAAGATTTTCCTGAGTTTCGGTCGACCATTATCGAGAGAGCGCGCGCCGAGTGTCTGGTTTCGGGAGTTTCAGTCAAGTATTCGGGCAACATTCCGGTGGAAGACGGCATTCAGGGGTTCTAGTCAACGGTATACGAGACACCACGGTGAAAGACGCGTTTCAGAAGTTTCAATCGACTAGTTAGACGACACTCGAGTGAAAGGCGCTCTCTCGGTAGTTCCATTTAACAAATGATGAGACATTCTTACATACTAATTCGCTGGTGGGGCATGTTAAACACCTACTTATTGTATTCGATTCCTGCACTTGGAACTCGTCAAATTTTTCTAGCGTAACGACGGGTTTTTTAAATAATTTACAGCAATTTATTCCGATCGATACAATATGATGGCTGCTGATCTTTTTTCAGATTAGGCAAACAAGTTTAAAAAAATTGCAAATCTCCAAACATCCCAAATAAAATATGAAAAAGTGAATTTTATTGGGAGCACGTTTGACCCCCTTATCCACCTGTATTCTTTCGATTCAAAATTTGCACAACCGACATTCTTTCAACAACGTTTCGACTACACAGAGCCCGATAGCTCGCACTGTTTCTTCGCATCGGGTAAAACCTATCGCCCGCTGAAGCGCCGCCGCCTCGCCACCACGGCGAAAAAGATCGATGAATCGATACCCGATCGCTCTCGAACCGTACTCTTCGTTCTGGAAAACCGGTCAACGTAAAATTGACGAACCATCGGTGAACGGTCCGATGAAAATAAGCGCAACCCCGATGACCAGTTTGCATATCGTTTCAACGATCCGCGGCATCCTTTTGACCGTAACGAAGATGGCTCAATCGATGCCTGGCCAACTAGTCATCGAAACGCTTGTGAATTCCGCGCAAGCTTGTAGTTGTAACGTGGAAATACGTGTTGTGAAACAAAGAAGAGAATGGTCTCCGCTCTCGAAATATCTTTCTCGCAAAAAGAGTATCCTTAAAAAAATAACTCTTTCAACAAAATTTCTTATAATATACCGGGTGTCTCGACTGAAGTAGACCACTAAAATATCTTCTTTGTTTCCTATTACATGAAAAATATTTATGGCATAATTCGAATGGCTTCGATAATATTGATAATAGTGCCTATCCTATTCCGCCACGAGATCAACTAATCCAGCAGCGAGCAGCAGCGTCTCGCGAAAGGGCGGCTCGGTGCTTGGAGCAGCGCTGCACCCTTGAACCGCATGAAACGAGAATTCTGTCGCCGGAACCGGCGTTTCGCGTGGCACTCGAGCACGGTAGAAAATGATCCAACCGGCTCGACGGCGATACGAGCAGCAAAACACTCGTCACATTAACAATGAACTTGGAACGGGGCCGAGCGCCGGTCTAATACGTATATCCCCGACAAAGGGCGCGAGCCACTCGACGGCCGCGCAATTCCCTGCGTAATTAGAAAAACCGTCGCCATACGTACGGTTTTCCGGCGACGAGTCCCTCGTCGGGGCCTTTAATGCTGCTCAAGGATTCTCGAGCCGTTGTCGAAGTTACCCAGCAGCTCGGGCCGAGCCGTGGCGTGTCGCGCGTCGTTTCGACGCGTTTAGCTAACGAGCGAGAGCCGGCCGAGGCCGCCTATTTTCGATGGAAACCGAATTAGCACGGAACAGACGACGGCACTTCCGTCCGACGCGACGGTCAGCTTCTCTAACTGGGTTTGCGAAATCGCCAAGTTCCCACGTGATTTCCACGGTTCTGCACCACTCTACGATCAACCTGCCGTACCACTTGCGAAAAAAAGACGCACACGAACAAACCGATACGTCCCCTACCGAAGGCTATGGAGAGCAAAGTTAGTTTAGGCAATGCTCAAGTCTAGAAGCACGGTGAAAGTTCTCCGTGAAACTTCTACTAACATATTCACGTCGCTTTTCTGATTGAAATTGCACCGAACACGACGCGATTTAGATCATTTTTACTCGTTTAATCCATGATACCGATAAAGGATTATTACTGATAAACTAATTACAACAAAATTATTGTAAATGGTTGTTTCGTATTTTCAATCCATCTACTTCACGTGTAAGACATTTTTAACGGTTCTGTCGTTGTTAAACTCTTGTACCAAGGCCCGAGATAATATTTTAATCTACGGTGGACAACGCAAAATGATCTATGAGCTTTTTCTACCAGGAATGCACATTCGTTCCACTGTGCGGCGATGTCTTGTCTGCGCGACATGGATTTAAAGATAATTCTCGAGACGCGTCCTTTGTCCTCTCTTTTCCCGAGACCGTGATACTGCATCAATTAGCGAGGGTGGTCTGAATTTCTTCCTCGAGATTTTTAGCTCGGGATTTCAACGGATTGTAACTTTGCTGCTGATCATCTCAAGTTTTTATGGACTTTACGAGGAACAGTAAATTTCGGATTGAACTGTTGGATTCAAAGTGTTTTCAGCTTGCGTAAATGTTCCAACGAGCATACAAAATTTTGTAGTATTTCGTTCCGCGGTGAAGGTTTCTACAAACACTCCTATATACATTATAAATCTGGAACAGATGGATTGGTTTATCATAAAAATAAACAATTTAGGTTAACACCACAGTGCAAACGCTTCAAAATAAAAGTGGGTAAAGTAAAATGAAGCTGAGCTTAGTTTTATTTATACACTGCATAACCTAACAATAAATGTTATATAGAGCACATATAGTGTGTATTTTTATTATGTTCTATAATACAGAAAATCCGCTAAAGATGCACTACTTGTACCTATAAAAAATAGTTTATCCAATACACGCGTGCTATAATATCCTCTTAACGAAATTAATCAATATAAAAACGTGTAAAGCAATGTTCGACTAAAAACGTCCCAATTTTGTGATAGAGACTGCAAATTTTTTAGTAGATTCGCAGTTCGCGAGTATTGTGGTTACAGCATAACGCGACGTAACACGAAATGTCATAGTAAATGTAATACAACTATCCACACGGTCGACTAAAACTGATTTCGGTCGCACGTCCATGACCATGACACGTCAATACGCGAAACAAATGGTACCTGGCAAAAGTGATCAATAACTGTTGCTAACAGTGTTATAGATGGTAGCGGTCCAACGAATAGAAGATATTCACGAGAGTTATTTACCCTAGAAATGCATCCGCCGTCACTGTCAATACTGTAAAACTAAAATAGAATTAGAGGAACCGTAGAAGCGAACGAAATTAATATAAACCGGTGGAAATATGGGTACCGTGGTGCACGCAACGTTATTCACACCGAAAAAGGGAACCAGGAAGCTAGCAGAAGCCATGATTGACAAACACGCTTGTCTGCGGCCAGCGGGAATTAGTGTAGCTCCCGTATTCACTGCAAAATTGTTTCGTTCGAGCGCCACGAGTTCTGTAACTGAATTCATGCAATTGCAAAGTTACGCGAGCACCGCCGCGGTCGGAAGTTGCTACCCGGAAACATCATTAAGGACAATGTGTCGCCTTTCCGGCGAGATTCGAAATATTTGCCGTTCGTGTAATTATCATTACCGTGCGAGCCTAGGAAAAACAATTCCGCTTTGCTAACTGCCCCCGAATTTTCCTGCTCTCACCACCGCCCTCTGATACTAGAATCGCCAGTTCGTCCAAAGTCGGTCATTTTGGATTCCTTGCTACGCAACATGAATCGAATGAAATCAGTGGAAGTTTCAATAAGAACATTTTGTTTTAATAAAAAAGTCAGTGTTAAAGAAGTTAAAAAAGTGTACAGCCACCGTTGCATTGCTTGAAACAGTACAATTTTTTCTCTTTCATTTTTTTGTAATGTGTTTTGTAAGAAAAACGCTGGCTAGTGTCAGCGCGAACAACCTGTATAATTTCAGTCTCTTCATCAAGTTGCAAAATCTAGCGATTAAAAAATGCAACTAGAAGCTATTTCATCCCTTGAACAAACCGAGAAAGTCGGAACGGTGAAAATATTTTCGGGACGGAAGCGCGGAACTTTGTAATTCCGTGAGTGGCTTTGTTAAAAATACCAAAAACACTGATTCACAATGAAGACTTCATTGAAAAGTAATTTGATTTCACTGGGGCAGGGGAGGGTGCGGTGGCAGATCTCGAAATTAGTTCAGCGTGTCTGCACAAATAGTAAGCTTAATTCGTCTCACCGCGCATTTTCGATCCTATTTGAAGCAGACTCTGGTCGATTCAAATTCGAATGCTCCGATTCTTTCTTCCACATTTATCGATTTGGACCTGATACCAATTCAATCACAATTTTATGGAACTTTCGTTATAATTAAAAACATTTCGGAAATCGTCTGAGAAATTCCAAAAAGTACATCCACCAGACAAAAAACTATTATCACACTTGATTAGCGTTGATCTTTTTATTGAACCCGATACAAACAATTACTAATTTGGACCGGGGCGAGGCAACTGCTAGAAAATTTGCATTTAGATGAAGCGTGCGTAACTCTGGGTCGAAATAGACCCGAGTCCCGACGCGAGGGGTTCAATAAACGCGATCAGTTAATGCGTGCGAATAAATTTGCATCGAGTATGGGCAGACTTCGGTGGTGGGGCACGTCCGGTCGTAACGACCGTTTAAAACTCGCCGCTCGCGATAAAATGTCTCCTTCGAGTTTGTCTTCGGTGTTTGAACGACAGAGGAGAGTATCAGCTTCCAGCTGCGCCGACACCACCTGTTAGGTGTTGTCGAGCGAAATGTAAACGAGGAAGGTGTGTGCGCGTGTTCGTGCGCGCGCGTGTCGTTGTGCTTTGCCTATGTACGTACACGCCCCGCTCCGAATCGCTTTGACTCAAAGGCGCGACCGTTCAGCCGCTTTTTATTTCGTTTCGCGCTTTCCCTCCCCCTCCTCTCTCTCTCTCTCTCTCTCACACACATACACACACACACACACACACACACTCCTACTTCGCGTTTCGGAATCACTGTTCCGAGGTGATATTCAACCACTTTGCGTCCGGCAAAGGAATCCTCGAGACCGCCGTGAGACCGGGACCAATCGTCCATCGTGTAGTTCCCTCGCGACCTTGAACAACGTCTCTATATACTGGCGCAACAAGGACATGCAAACTAGATCTCTATGCTACCAGGCCACATTGAGGACAGTGGATCTTAACAGTGTCCACGTGGCGTTAGCTATTTTCTATAATTGCACTAAAAAGGCTTTTCATTTGATCTATCTTAGTACGACACCCCGTCGATCTTGAACATAATCTCTATACACTGGCGCAATAAGAACACATTGGCGTTGGCAAAGAAGACCTCTACACTGTCAATCTAGGGCCACATCGAAGACAGTGGATTTTAACATTACTCAGAGGGAGAGGCCATTGTCCCGATCGCGGATGCTTAAGTGTGCGTCCGTGTATTACATTAATTCTCCCGGTTACCGAATCGAACGAGCAACCAGGGCTAAGGAAATGAAAAGCAGGAATGCACGAACCGCGAACGTTCGTGCGTACTTTTTCATGTCGCGAACATCGAATTGGTCGATAGGGGAGAAGTAGTCCGCGAGTCGGAAGGTTCGCGCGGCATGCACACTGGGCCGTAAAACGCGAAAAGTGAAATCGATCAGTTAGCAAGAGAGGCATAGGGCTCAAAGCAGTTCAGCGTTCAACCGGAATCGATATTTCGTCGGGAACAGCTTCGGAGGCTCCTGGTCCTCGTAAAGCCGGTCCCAGGGCTTCCGAAATTCTGTCTGCCTCCGATACGCGAAATTATATTCCACGGACGGGCGCGATTGGCCCGGGACGACCGTAAAGCTCGAATTTACAGCGTCGTATTTCGTTCGGTCGTTGCAAAGAGAACCGGCAAGCGAGAGAAAGAGAGGGAGAGGGAACTTGCAGGGTTAAAGGCCAGACGCGATCGTAATTCCCGCGACTTGTCTACCCTCGTTCCAACCACCCACGCACACACGCGCGCGCGCGCATAGACGTTTCACCTTCTGAAGGATGCAACGAGAGAGAGTTGGGAGGGGAGGGCTGGCTGACGTTTAACAGCCTAACGACATCGCCTTTAACCTGTAAACGTTTCAGGTAAGTGGCGGAACGAGTGCAATGTAAACGGCAGGACAACCAGCTCTTGGTTGGCTTCGCATTTTCGACGACGGGGCTGCTACCGTCGCACGACCTTTCCGTCGACGGAGCCGACGACTCGCGCGTCAAGAACTACTTTCAGCCATAAACGACGAAAGCGTAATTGCCAGGCTCTCACGAAGGACGCGAAAATTTGCGCAGCTCGCGCGACCTACCCCCTACTCTGCCTCTTGGCGAGATGGAGAAACCTGCTGATGGGGAAACTCGCTATACGGCGACACGTCCGGTGAATGAACACTTCAGCTGCATGTCTGTTCAAACTCGTGTTCGCAAATCGTTGTTTAATTTCCTGGGTATTATTTCTAGGAGAAGACTGAGGGATGATAGCTGTTCAAGCGAAATTAGTGGAATCCCGAGCCTGAATGGGATAGCCACTATTGCTGGCGTTGTTATTATTATTATCGTCTTAATCTATGTCTTTGTAAGAGATTTAAAAATTACTTGTTCTTATAGCACGTATTAAATTCAATGCAATTATTTGCCTTTTATCGCGTGTAACCTTATTGGCTTACCTAGCGGTAAAATCATGTGAAACGACGATCGTGTACCGCGAACGAATCAATAAGCAAACATCGTTAATCCGACGGCACCTCGATCAATTAAACGTTCCCCGGGTCGTGGGGACTCCACCTAATTCCCAGTCGTTCCCTTTCGCCGGTATCGTTATTTACCCTTGCTAATTCCCGTTCCGCGAGCAAGGCCGTTTGTCTCGGAGTCGGCCGGCCACGGCGCGGCGCGGCGCAATCCGTTACATAAGTTCCGGTGATAATTAAGTTCGAGCAAGCCGGACAGTTTTATTGGTAAACGTAACTCGGCAATTTGCATACGGGGGTGGGCGACTCTTGGCCAGGGGGCTAAGGTCAACGTCGAATGCAGTCGCAATCAGGGACCCCAACCTGGTGTGGTCAAGTTTGTGACGAGGAACACGGGAATTATCGCGATCCCCGGCCACACCGGTCCGAGAATCGTTAGCGGACGCAGAAATTTACGGTCGCTAATAAGCGGAGACCGACGACACTCTTTACGCTGTTCGTACTATGTGAAAATTTATGAAATACGAGGGCGGAACGCGTGTTGCCACGAATTAACCCTTCCGCGAATAAGAATTTGAACGGAAGTTAAGTTTGATAAAAATTCCCCTTTTGTTCGTATTCAATTTATGTATCGTGAAATTTTCAATCGAAGCGGAAACCTGAATCGGTTCGACAATTCGATAAAAGCGGAACGTAACAGCGCATTTGTGAATTGATTGTGCGATCTTAATATCGTTTAAAAAACAGATTTCCCGTAGTACATAATAATAATAAAAGTAAATGGATCGTAAATGAGCAATTCCAAGATTCCTGTTAAACAAGACAAACGACACGAATAAACGACACAATCGACTGAAAAGTGCCGGCAGTTATTTATTCAGTCTGGCGTGAAGAGCGGCGACCGAGCTGCGCGTGTAAGGCTTAAACAGGCGCATTGTGGCATTTGAAAATTAGCATTTTAAATGTTTCATTAGCGGCGTATTAAGCTTAACTTCCTAAGTCACCGTGGAATCATTAAAGCGCGAATTTCCTCGACCGTTGCCGGTCTGAAGCGAGACTGCGGCGCTTTTGCAATTTGGACAACGTTCATTAAACTTGCTCCTGGAAATGTTTATTATACAAATGCCTTCTAGAAACTGTCCCTGCTCCTTAATTATTTGATCGCGCAGCTGTTGATGCTATTCGCTTGCTAAACATTCTCGAGTAGAAAACTTGGAAACCTTGGCATCCCGTTAACATTTGTAACACGTCGACTGCGACGCGAGCTTTCACACGCTTTACATAGATTTCACTCGTTTTGCTCGCAGCAGAAAATTATGTTACCAGTAATAATTTGTTACTAACGTTCAAGCGATACTCGAGCCACTTAACAGATTTTTATTCGATGGGAACATTTGTGGTTATCTTTACGTAATTTGCGATTATGGGGTTGGTAAAAGAGAACTCTATCTTTTCTGAAACTTACAAGTTAAAATGATAAATTATGCAAAAATAGACAGCGAATAAAATTATTATTAGACTGTTTTCCCTGGGGCCTCGATTTTCGTCTCGCTATTTCCCCGAAAGATTTTCTGAAACGTCGGCGAGCTTGTGGAAAAATCACGGGCAACGGCAGTTCGCTCGGTGAAACGATGGCGGCGCGTCGCGTTATCACGAGCTTCCCGCAGCAAATATTTTCCGCAGCGGCTGTAACCGGCAGCAGGTGCGACGCGGTTTTCGGCCGCGTTAAAAGGAAGATTAACGCCGTCGACGGGGCGCCGGTAAAGTCGAAGTTTTAGCACGGAATGGCTGGGAACGTGACTGCGGGACCCGGCGAGGCGTACACGCCGCAGGGATATTAAGATGTGATCAACAAGCTGCGCCGGGACACGCGGACCACCCCCGCACTGCCGCCGCACTTTTTTTTCCTTCTACCCCTTGGCTGCCCGGTGCATTACTTTCAACTTATTAACCGCCGGATGAAATTGCACACAACGGAATCTTCTAGCGACCCGATGGGTTTCTATATTATCCGCGACGAGTACCTCCCACGCTCGTTTGCTCGTTCTCGCCTCGCTATATTGCTACCCTATAGCCGCATTCTGCTGAGACTCCGTTTCGAGAGCTTGTACCGCAGTTGCATCGGCAACTAACAGCCGATGTTTATGCAAATTCACGATTCTTTCCACGGGCGATGCTTGCGCCAACTTGTGCTTGTTAGCCTGGCTCAGCTTAAAAGATTACGTTCGTTAGAAATCAGTGTTATCGCTGTGTTCCTGTGTGTTACATCCTCTTAACTCCATCATATTGTATGTATGTATACATACCATTACCAATCTAATTATCCAATAAAGTAGTTATGACTGCAGAGCTATTCAAAATAAAAATTGCCTGCATTGATTACAAGATAGGAGGGTTACATGAAAATTGATCTCAGAGCCAAGCATTGAAGCTCGGATGCAATTAGCATCTATCAAGTATTAATGATAGGAAGCCAGCGACGTATAGTCTGCGGACAGCATCGGAATACGTCACAAAGCGTCCACTCGCGCCAGCCAGTGTATCGTAAACTGTATTATATAAACCGCAGTTCCCGTGAGCTTCTGGTAGTTAGTTTGTAACCGGCGGCCGACAGATCGTCGTCGTCAGGATCGTCTTCAGGCATTGTAGACGCGAGACACCGCAAAGCAGTCGCGCGTTCTAACCGCCGGATTCGTCTTTGAATACGTGCCATCGTACACTATGCCTACAGATGTGGGATAGACGCGTAACCACCAGCGGTGTATGAGAACACGAGAATATCGGGCCGGCACACGAGAGTCGGGACAATGCTAAAAATTTCCATTATCGAAATGCAAAATCTATAAAAAGAATTTTCTCGGGAACATTAGTAATAATTCTCGGCGCCGAAAAATCTTTACCGATGAAAATTACGTGTTCCAGGGAGGGCGGGTGGTGGAATGCAAAAACAAGATAGACAACAAATTCATGCTTATAGAATACGTAATACTCTTGAATGTGTTCGAGATATTAAATATGTATTCCTAAAAATTGAAAGCTCGAACATATTCACGTTTTAACGTTATAGCGTTGAATCAGTGTGCTAGCTCGTTAAAATTCGGATATTACTGGAGTACTACTTTCAATTCTGTTCGACCCACATTCTATCTTCAGCGTGATATTTTAAAAACATCTGCTATACGAGCCTCCCATCGAAGATTCCTATTTAAATACCCATAAACTCTTCTGGTCTCGACTCGTAAAGAATGCACGTCTCGAAGAAGCTCCCTTAATGCGCTCCGATGTGTTCGTTAATGGAAAGATTCCTGCACGTCGATGTAAAATCAACAAACACAAGTGCACGGTTTCAAACCCGTCAATTCAATTTGCTTTATTCATTTTCTTTAATTAAATGCAATTGTATTTTTACATTGCTTATATCGTACTGTTTTCATTATAAACGTGCAAAAGGAAATTCTGGAATATGCAGTTTTCAAGATGAATTATTTATTGCATATACAGCAATCTAATTGAACCAAGAAACAAGTAATGAAAGCTGTAGAAAAAATTGTTCTGCGTGACGAAAGAATAGTTATAACGTAAGACGTACCATCGGTTTGAAAAGTATTCGTGGAAATTGTTAAATTTTGCAGCGTTTACACGAGACTGTCCCCTTAATTTATCGAGGAATTATCGCGTTTATGCGCGACATTCCCGATCGAATGCGATATTTACCGGTTGCGGGCTCGTCGCGACGTTTCCTCGGTCTCCTGACGGGGATCCCGTGGGAACCGTTTAGGGGATCGTTTAGGGCAGAATTTCCCAAGCCGTTTCTTTCCCTCTCAATCTTATTTTCTTTCTGTAGTCCTTCTATCCTACCGGGAGAAATGTAAATATGAAAACAACAAATATTTGTGAAGTATGTATGTAATACTAAAAGAGATTAATGTATTAATTTCAAATATGCAGTAGCGTTCGTAATAATTTGACGACTTTTTGTATATATCCTTTATTTGATTCCCCTTAGGGTTACAAATCCTTTCTTCTTAATACTACATATCATTCGCCGCTTTTACATACAACCTTAACTTTACCTTATATACTAACTTATGAATAACTTAACCTATAATATATATATAGAGAGAAACATATATACAAAAGCTCTTATTCTAAACTTAACCTACCCCCCTACCCCTTTCCTTGGCCCTTTTCCTACCCCACTTTTACTTCCCTTTCCTAAACCCTATCCTGCGGACCTCCTCTTCCGGCGACGACTTTCTGTATATTTGTGGATTTTGGTGTGTTAGAGACTCGGGTTGAGAACCGCGGGTTCAAAAGACCGTTCCCGCGTACGTAGCCCCGTTCGGTTAATTTTATTCGAGTGTGCCCTTATGACCATGTCGTGTTCCGTGAAAGAAAGACTATAATGGGAAGCACAGCTGGACTGCATCGGTTCTCGACGCCGCTTAATTATTAATTGACTATCGACGTGGCATTGAGGAAGTTCAAGCTGGAACCTAAGTCTCTGGACTCCGACGAACAATTGCCATTTGAAGCCAAACGGCATCCCGTATGCAAAAAGAGAATACGATACGTGAGTTCAGGTATTCTGTTTGTTGAACGCCGCGCCGCGCCGTTCAGCGTTAGTCTTGACACACGTTGTACCGCGCCAAACCTTAAGGCACGCTCACATCGAAGCGTCTTTAACGAGCAGTTTTGCTACTTTGACATCAGTCATGATTTTCTTTGCTTGTTCGAATCCTATTCTAATTTAATTCAGTTGGATATATCACAATAAAAATTCATTTATTACAGTTGGTTAAAGAATAATATATTATATACATATAACTAGACTAGACATCATTGCAGAAAGATGAATTGTGAAAGTAAATATTTCTTAATAATAGCAAAGCTTAATCCTAAAATAAAAATGTTTCATTGATCCTGGTTGTAATTTTGAAGATTTTAGTATGAAACTGTAATTTACGATTTTGGTTTTTCTCTTGGATTTTCCGAGAACGTTTTGAGAACTTAATATTTTTTGTGCGAAAGTTCTGGTCTTTCATTTTTTCAGTGATTTCCAGTGTTGGTTTGCAAACATTATTAAATATTTAAGGTCTCAAACCTATTAATGGTACTATACCGTACGACGGAACGATGTTTTATGATTCACCTAATTTTTAAAACTACACTCCATAATGCCGCAGGCTATCAGCCAAGTCTAACGTCGGAGCACTTTACTAATTGAGGTTATTTGTATCGTCGTAAATTTCCTTAACGAAGAACGCTTGATTAAAATTTTCTTGGCGTAGTTTCACAGGAAAGTGGACCATCAGTTCCATAAGTTTCATTCAAAAGTAGAACTTTCTTCATAAGATTATTGCGGCGGACATAAACAACCCTCATTTTTGTTACCGGAGTTTCTTGACATTAAAGGGAATTCGCGATTAACTTTTGTCGACAATGTATCCAGAATTATTAACAGCTTTTCTTCAGTTCTACAAGTTACATATACCTTTTTCGTTCCGTATACGCTATTTTGCTTGCACGTTTTTATTTACGTTCATTGAAAGTCTACAAAAGGGTATTTCGCGCACCTATCGAGCGCTTTTACCAAGTCAAAAAACGTCGAATAATCGAGCAGGATTGAAAATCCGTGCAAAAATTTACTAATAACAATCTGTGAATATACTCTTTTATTTTGTATAAACTGTGTTATATTTTTACAAAGTTTGTTGATCGACGGTTATTCTCTGCCTCGTAAAATAAAAGAAGCAACCAGCTGCTTCTTGAAATAGCTTCGTTAAGGATTATTAACGAAAACCACGGACCAATCAGAATAACTTCTCTCCAGTTGCAATACGAAAATAAATGAACATCGTGTAGGCTTGGGGATCGATGGTTGCACCGGACAACGGGAGCCGAGGATCGGCAAAGTCGACGAGCAGCGAATTCTTAATCCAACGATCGTCGAATTTCGTTCACGGATTTGGAAAGTTCGACGGAGTAAATTTGCCGGTTATTGGCGCGTTAAAACAATCTTTGAGATCTCCCCGAGGTGCTTTCCGGTGGGTTATCCAAGTCCGGGGAACTCGGGGAAACTCGCTTAAAAGAAATTTCAACCGCGACAGGGTTAATCGGTCGGCGTGGTTCGACTAACGGCGTTAGGGGATTCGAAAACGGTAGAGGCGTCTCGGAGCGACGCGGACAGACACAAAGAAGCCCCGAGTAGTGTCGGGTCGAAAGTGAGAATTTCGTGATCGCCCAGACCTTCCCCTCCGTCCCTAAAACCACCCCCGCGACCAATCTACCCCCGAGCATAGCCGCTCGGTCGAAATAACTGGATCAAAGCGGAGAAGTTCGACCTTTCGACGAGAAGACCGAAAACCTCCGGGAGGAAAAGCTATCCGAGGCGTTCGTTCGTTCATTGTTCGACGAGCCCCGACCCCGACCTCGACGATCCACGATAATTCGAGAACTTTCGCAAATATATTGTTCCAAACAATCGGCGAGCCACTTGTTCGAGTCCTTTTTGTTACCAGTCAAGTGTACAATGCTGAGTTTAAAACTGTTCGCCTCCGCGTTCACCGCTATAAATTGCCATCACGATTTTCCATCGACGTCGACAGAACGAAGTTAACGAGTCAGGTCGAAATTAACGAATCAGATTAATTTTCTCGTATCAATTGTTTGCCGTGAACTTGTCTCGTGATTCGCAACCTGTCAACGTCGCAACAAATGAAAACAACATTTTTAGGATGTTGCTTGCTTATCCACGACATTCATGTAAAAATAACAATTTCGTATTGTAATAGTCTCTTTGGATATTAAACTCGAAAGCAGATCTTCGAAGTTTTAACTTCTGAAGTTATTGAAATAAAAATAATACCTATCTGGAACTGTTCGACAGAATAAATGGCTAACAAGTGCATATTTAACAAAACGAAAACAAAATTTTAATTTGTGGATTACTCGTTCGAATCGCACGTCAAATACATTCGCTTCGAACAAAATTTTACACGGCTATCGAACTCGTCTCGTCTTCCTTTCACATTCGTATCATTGTACATCGAAATAACTCAGTTTATCTGTGGCTCGAGGACGGATCGTGGATTAACGATTGAAGTTTCAAAATATTGTCTGACGTCTGCTATGATTGACGTTCATATTTAAATATCCATAAATCCGAACGGTTTGAAAGGGCCCCAACTGTATACGAATTTTTCTGTAGCTTTTTACGTTCCGGCAGACAGGATATGTTTAGTCATCAACGAAATTTCGGTAATTGTGTTTCAGAACTAACTATGTAATGTCTCATTAAAGTTTATACGCGTTGAACGCATCGGCATCCTGCAAAGCTCCACGCTAATGAAATAATTGCCCTACATATTTGCCATAACGAGTCGAAATTTTGGCTTTCTGGGAAGTCGCGTTCTATTACAGTAGACTCACCTATAACGCGACCGGAAAACTGTTTAAAACAACTGTATATCTATATATTTTTTATGTAACAGTAAATGTACTGTAACATATGGACTATCGGTAACATATGCACCACATAATTAAAAAAAAAACTCCCAGTATTTTTACGCGAACTTACCTAGTGCAATGTTCTCAAAGGTTGCGAAAGTGTAGCAACGCCCTGATCCCTTATAAATAAAACAATATTGGCGGTATCTTAGAGCCGAATTAATCAAAAAATAACAAGTATAACGAACGTACGTGCCATAGAAGTCAAAAACAACCCTTCAGTATTTATTCAAGCGCAGAATCTACCCTGTGCAATTTTCTCAGGTGTTGCGGAGTAACGGTAGTGCCTCAATGCTTCTCTAAATAAAACAGAATCGTTTGGTGATTGCTCGGGGCCGAATTAATTCCCCGAACACAGCGAGAAACCTCCTCTCGATCCGTCGAGACGGTGTAACGTGTTCCCAGACGCGCATTAAAATTAACCAGACAACCGAAGAATTAATCGGTGGTCGGCGTCGGCGTCGACGCCAGCCTAACGGAAAGCACGTCCGCGCGAGTAATTATTTCGCGGGGCTGGCTGGGATGCAGACAACGGAAGCGGGCACGCGAGAACAGAATTCCAAAAGGGATGAAAAATTAATTATATAGGCAACGCGGCGTCGACGCGAAGGCGGCGAACCGGCTTAAATTCTTCATGGGTCCCCGACACGCCAGCTCGCCCACCAACTCCGAAACGTGGCCAATGAAACTGCTCGACTATTTTCGAGGACATCGTGCACGCCGATGCCCGGATTCGCTCAAATATTTATCAATTTTTCTCTGCGGTAAATATTGACAAATGGTCCCGGTGACTTTGACCTTCCCGAACGTTGCCAAGGACACTCGTGCGACCTTCGAAAAGTATCCAATAAAAAATTACTCGATTATTCACCACAGTCTGTAATGTAGTAATTCTTATAGATTTCCTAATTTAAAAAAATTGTTTTAAATTGTCACTTAAATCTAGCGTTGCCTGGGCTTGTATTTACGAAACTGAACTCTGATCGGATACTGCACGGAACGCACTGTGATAGGCTTGATAAAAGCTCGATGCAAATGTTTCGTGTTTTTGAAAAATGCGAGAGAAAGTTGGATGTTGAAAGCAGATAGAGCGCAGATCTTGCATACAAATGCCAGCTTCCGGGCGTTCGAAACGGAAGCGCTGGGACAACGGGTTTCACGGGCCACTTCCTCGAGACGACGCGATAGATGGTCGTTTAATGCACGCGCCTAATTATCTTCCGGTTAGCGAATAGGGTTGCGTGTCTATGATGCCTGTACTTACCCGACCTCGCTGTGTTCCACGAGTTTCGCCAAATTGACGGCCATCGAGCCGTATGTATTTGGATAACGAAGCGGCGGTGCTGCTGTTGGATACCTTGTGCGTCATCGAGCACTTGTGCCGTTGATTACGGTTAGGTAATGTGACTTGGTTAGCATGCTGGCAACGGGAACACGATCGTCTGTATTCTGCTCGCAGCGCGTACACTGCCACGATATCAAAGATGAAAATCATTCCAGGCTTATGGTTGTACTATTTACGAAACTATTTAACCATTTACGGATCTAGCAAAAGCGTCTCTCTATTAAAACTCTTATTTTCAGAGCCGTTCATTGTTGCGACCACTTGTCCGAAAGCCTAATTGTCCGCCGCACAGTGGACCGGATTGGGATAAGGTGTGACTTCACCCCCAAAAACGAACTTCCTTGTATTGATATCTAATCAATGAACATTGCTTCCTAAATGTCCCTCGGAAATGAAGAAATTAGTATAATTTAATAAATATTATAGTTGTAATAAACGCTGAAAGTTGGACATTTTAAGAAGAGTATTTTCACGAGAGAAATTGCTTCTCTTTCATGCGATGCCCTGATGTTCCTAGTTAATATTTTCTCTCGCTTTTTTTTTTTTATTGAAGAGCAGATTTTTGCGATAAGGAATCGTATCTTACATTATTAATTAATCTGCATAATATGTCAAAACTCAATGCTGAACTAAATGGAAATAATTTTTAAAATTCTTTATAATCGGTAAGAGGTATCTTCCAAGTTCCAAAAAACCCCGCTTTCTAACAAATTGGAATATTTTCCGGTCACCTTCTTCTAAATAACTATAAAAAATTGATTCCCCCCTCAAATCACTGTTCAGACTGTTATTGTTTGAAGTTACTAAAAAAATTAAGGAATTAGATCCAGAAGCCCTAGAATTAATAATTAAATAACAGGAAATATAATAATATTGATAATAATGATAATACTAATAATAATTATAACACTAATGGCGATAATAATAATATTAACTAATCTTTAATCTGACATTAATACATTGTCCAGCCTAAGTTTCGCGTTCCTACCTTTTACGAATTAAAAGTTACGAGGCTATGTCACACTTTTCCCCAATCCGGGCCACTGTGAGCCGTTCAGGCTGGTCAATGTCCGCCGCAAGAGGTGCTGGGTACCCGAGATCCTCGGGACGAGTAACCCACTGTTATGTCGGCCGGACAGGAATTTCTTCGTTAAAGAACGATCACGTTCTCGGGTCCGGTGGGTTACGAGGCAAATGACGAGTCGCGGATCGACCGAAGGGCTAAGTGGGCTGGAAGACAGTGTCTAAGACACTCTGCTCGACTTCGCCCGGCTCTCGAACCAGAGAGGAGCCTTCGTTGTTTAAGCAAAAGTCACGTTCGACGGTTACACAAAGTGGCACTCGTTCGAAACAATCACGAACGCACGGGTTCCAGCCAGCTCTTCGGCCAGGTTTTAATCGCGAGGCGAACAAGCGAGCAGCCAGATCGCACGATAGGCCCGCCATTCTCCAGCGACAAATCGCACGAAGACCGATAACTCAACGAGGAATTTAGCCAGTCCTCGGAAAGAAAGTTCATTCTTCGTTACGGCACTCGAGACTTTTCACCGCTTGGCCACTCGGGTTTAGAGGCCCGAGGCTTCAAAGGAAGCAAATTTAGCAGTTTCGCAACCCTTATGGACTCTTTGAACGGATCTCGGAGCCGGCTCTCCAAGATCGGCGTTCTTTAAAATATCGTTTACAAGATTTCTCGTCCCGTAACCACCGCTTTTAAATTCAATTCGAATAATGCTCCCATTTTATTGAGCAGTTTCGCTCCGAGCAGTTTGTCCACCACGATGTTTGTCAACGTTAAATTACGAGCTTTTCATAAAAAAATTCATCGTTAAAGTTTTTGTAGCAAAAGAAGTTTTAAATATCCCGCGAACGCCATGCTTCGTTATATTCTGCAAAAAAGAAAAAGAGATTGCGTCGAACTTTGAAGCGAATGAAAATTCTAAAAGATACTTCCGCCACCGAGTTTAAAAATCATATTTTGCGAAAACACGATTTAAAGTTCCGATACGTTTCCTGTGTAAAATGAGAAAATTTTAATTTGCCCCTATTCAAGGTGGCCTAATCCTTTAATAAACGAGAGAAAAGAGTTGGAGCAGGGGGTTGCTTATCATGCAGACGGCATAGAATTAGTTAACGGGGTGCGTCTGCGGACAAGTCGACAGTTTAGCTTGTAAAACAGCGTGTTTATCGTGAACTGGGGGAGCACTCGCGCGCGTGGCGGTTCTCTCGCAGCGGAATCGATCGCGGAGAACCCGCGAGGAGGAGCGGTAATAAACAGAGGGCCGTACACCGCTCCCCTTATAAAACACGATTTTACGAGGGTACAGGGCCACGCTTCGAGAACGGTGTCGTCAATTTTTCGAGTTTAACGCGGCCTCGTGTATCGCGACACCGGTGTACATCGTCGCTTTTAATCTGCAAATTGCGAGGCGAGTTTACGAGCCGCGCTCCGATACGCCGGAACGAGTTTCGATACGCGTTACTCCGTCCCCCTCTCCCTCTCTCGCCCCCGGCATTTACCCTGCTCCCTCCTCCCTCACTTTGTCTCTCTCGTCTTGTTCCGTGCCCCCTTTGTTTTCGTTTGCGCGAGAGCAAACACGAGATACACTTTCAATGCGAACAAGAATAGGACACACTAAGCGCGGAAAAGGTTTCATTTTTTACGCGAAACCCTCTGTTTCCGAAGAACTCTGCCACTGACAATTGACGATTGCCAAAGGGTGGATTCGGTCGCTCAAGATAGCGTCCTTTCTGTCCATGCGTTTTCTGAAGAGGATTTCCCCCCCACTTTCTTGTAGCATTTCTAACTTCCCGAAGATCGTTTAAACAAATGTCTCGCAAAGCTTGAAGCGATTTCTATGCTTGGTGAAGCGTTAAAGAATTCTGCGTGTTGGTATACACCGATGATATGCACAGCCAGACTACTGGACTTTATGGCACCTTAAGTATATAAGGACGAATGCAGCCGCCTAGCCCTCACTCCATCGACGGCCACCAAAAAGGATGAGCAGCAGGCTAACAGACATTTTATACAGAATTCTCAAAATACAGTCACTTCGTTAATACAAGCCACAGTCAGAATAAACGGTTATATTTCGTTACATAAAGTGTGTTTATTTCTCAAACTCCAACACTGCGCTATAGACGTTCCGTTTTACTACGCGATTATTTCGCGAACAATTCTAAAGCACAGTAGACGGAGCGTGTACACAGATCGCGAGTAACGCCCGGACTGACGAAAATTGTGGACCTGGTAACCGAAGTAGATTAGCGATCGAGTGCGGTCTGAACGGAATATTGAATGAAAAGCTGGAAAGCCGCGGGATTTTCGGTTTCCATTCGAACGGGAATGCAAAAATTGGGCAGGGCGTGCAAGAAACTATCGGCGACCCTTTCCCCGGAAACACGACGCGCTTGTGTTTTTTGTTGGTTTTTCCACCAAAAATTCACGCCGATTCCTCGCAGGCGGCGTTTCGACGCGGCTGACGCAACCGAGAGCGACCAGCGACCCGTTAACCGCACCGATCAACTATAATCTATACCGACAGCGAAATAAAAAAAATTTGATCCTGTAAGTTCGCGGCTTTCAAATTGATCAAGTTCGATTTTCGACGACCGTCAGAATTTTTTCGACGTGGAGCGAACCAGCAAAATTGGCCGCGGAGCTTCGGCATTTTTCTTTTTCAGGACAGCGATGATTAGACTAAAAGGCTTCCACAGACACACACTCGCGATATTGTCGTCTCTTTTGCTTGTACAGTCATTGAAATGATGTTCGTAAAGACAGGCTTATTTAAAAACAGATGTCGCACATGTATATTTTGTAAAGACGGTAATCTGTGTAATTTTTCCATCTGTTTATAATTATAGTTCGATCGTTCGCTGCATATGGTATTCGTCCGGGCTGTGTATAATCGTGAAAAATGCACCCTCAATTACGCCGCATCAAAGGGATTTTGCTCCCAACGCGAGAAATTACGGGCGAGCTTTTCGTAACGATAATAATATAGAATTATTTAAATTTGCTTCGTAACGAGCATAATCGGCACTTTATCAGCTTACAAAGTTCGAGTCGTTTCGAACTTTCGGATGAGTGTTGTAATTATTCATAGCGGCCAATTAGAAATTCTAACCCATTAAAGATTAACTGTTCCGCAATCGCGTTTCATTATATTAAGCGATACGATCAGTTTCGAGTGCGACTCGCACGGGGAACCCGATCTTCGAGCGGTGTTTTCGGGATACTAGCCTAACCCGAACCTTTTCAGCTCTCGGTATTATGTACCGTCACCGCGATAATCAAGCGGTGGTGCAAGTTAGCGTGCACCGTACACACTATGTCCGGCATAATGCAATCGATTAGGCGCCTGGTTCCGTCGCTCCGGCCTGCAATGTTCAGATTGCAGTCGGTCGAGTCGCGTAATAAACCACGGAAAAACAGCGAAAGAAAATTATGCACGTACAGCAGACCCGTCGCGCTTTGTTCAAAAATGGAACATAACGAAGCTGAATCTTCGCTTCCACCGGCGACGAGTCCCTGATTAAAGTTCGTTAATTAATACCGCCGACACACTTTCGAACTTTCTTTTCCCTTCGAAAATCCATATTAACGGAGATTCCGGCAGCGATCACTTCGTTAACTTTCGTAATTAATTAACAACTGTTTCGTTGATCGGTGATCCCGCATGCACGTTGAGTTTCCGCGCCGCGCCGGTCGGCCATCTTGCGTTGACCTCGATTTTTCCTTCGCGCTGCGGAATATCGAATCGCACCGGAAGTTCCCGGTCAATTTCTATGCAGAGGAGGCATTATATTGGGTTGGCAAGAAAGTAATTTCGGATTTCATTAACAGAGAGTGATATATTTCTTTTTGTTTCATTTATCTCTGTTAAGGTTATCATTTTTTCTTTCTGACATGATAACTAACATTTGATAATAAGATTGTAGAGAGGTTAAAACATTTTATTGATTAAAGTTCAAGGTTCATATAAAACATTGGGCTTTATTTCGCCTTAAAATACCGAAATTACTTTCTTGCCAACCCATTATTTCGACTTCGACGGATCGGTCGATCTTCTATTTTCCGAGACGAACTTTTTTTTTCTCGAACTGGGCGTAATACGGTTTAAGCTGTGGAAAAATTTTTGGAGTTATTATTAAAATATTTGTCTCGTTTTGAACGGCGCACAATTCACGGCATGAATTGTCCCTAGATTTGAGTTTTCAACATTTTTCACGCACTGCGAGGAGTTGGTATCAAGCTATGTGTATATGTGCGTGCAAAAGTCGGTATATTGACCTTCCTCACATCTGTCACTTCTGGCTTGGTTACTTAAAACCGCGCTAGGTCGTTTGAAGGGTTGAGGTGTTTTGAAATAAATGTTGGAATATGTAAATAACAATAACGTGTATTAAAACGACTGTACAAAAATGTAAACTGTGAGAGATTTGACTGAAGACTGACTGAAGACTCATTGAAGACCCTTTTTATAAGCTGTGGAAACTGTGGGAGAAAATTGGGGGTGAGATGTAGAAAATGGTCCAGACGCTGTCTGCAATTGTTATTGTTAAGGCGCCGGAAAGTCGCCCAAGAAATCGGACGAGTCCCGTCGTTTCGGACTCAAGAGCCTTCGACTCTTCACCTAATTTATGTATTCGCGTCGAGTGGTCGCAGTCTTGGGTTTTTGGTGTCGGATTCGTCGCAGAGACCTATTTTGTGGGTCTCACATTACATTGCGTCCCAACAGTATGCTAATTGCAAACTGCCGATATCAATTTTGCACGTGATTTAAGCCTCCGATGTCAAGTTTCACGCGCTTGGAGTCTCTAGTGTTACCTCGCAGATGTTTCAAAGGTCAGTGTCAGATTTCATTCGTTATGAGAGGCTAATATCAAATGTCATTATGAGAAACCATCACATTTCGCTAACTTCGACCTACGTGTAAACGGTTTTAGGTGTTACACGCTGTCGGTATCGGGTTTCATAGTTCCCGACAGGTCGCGTCGAGTCCCACCAATCTTGAGCCGTCGATATCAGATTCCAAGCTCCTCAATTAGTCAACTTTTGGCCATCGGTGTCACCTTACCTCTATCTTGAGCCAGGAACATCGGATTTCAAGTGTCACGAATCCCTAGCATTGCCTTCCCGGAGTTCACGGACACCGATATCGAATTATCAAACGAAACCAGCAGCCACGGCATTAAACCGTTCATGTTTCAATAGAACTTTTATAACAGTTTAGAACTGTACGGTCCCTAAACCGGTTACGGAAACATGACAAACGATCGCCCAGTTAAAAGTGATTTTAACAAGGCGATTAAGTGGAATAGAATGGACCGTAAAAAATTTATTAGCGACGCGTCGCGTGCTGAAACTGTATGAACCTCCTGGGTGCCTAGCCCGTGACGTTTATGAGCTACAGCTCGATTATGTCACTTTCGAATTTGTAGTAGATCTAGCCACGAAGAAAAATTTTCATTTCTTTTACAAAAACTATGTAAAAATATTTTCGGGGAAAACGAGCAATATTCTTCGAAAAGAGAAACATCAAGCTTCGAAATGAGTCTTTTATTTCTGCACCACTGCTTTCAACGGAATTATCACAGATATAAATATTGACAATTTCTCGAAAATTAGAGTAAAATAATTGGTCGAATTGATACTGTGAGTGGCAACAGCGAGATTGAAAAAAAAGTGATATTATATCGAATCGGTTTGATTAATGAAATAAAAATTGAGAGGCGGAGAGGAAAAATATATTTTTAAATCCGACTAAATAATTCCGTCCGCCATCTCTGGGCATCGGAAATGTTAGACGATGGAACGGAAATGGCTGGTAATCGTGGTATGATCTGTTATGCTGCAGCTTTCGAGTGTAAGATCGAATTACATTAATTTCCTTTCATTTTGGTCGTCGGTATGTATTCGCTCAGCGATCGCAAAAATATTTGAAGGATTCGCGAACTTCCCGAGTCTCGTCGGTCCAAGGGAATCCGGGCAGGAATTTCCACGTGGAGAACCATGAAACCGGGACGAGGCTGAAGAATCCCCGCGCAGAAAATAAACAACCCAGCCGCGAGAATTATAGAATAAAACGACAAGTGCCGCGGTTATTTTCAAAGCGACCCACTTTCGCCCTTATAATTTAATTACATCACCGTGAGCGACGTATATTAAATTTATAAAACAACCGCACGCGCGAGGGTGAGGAAAAAAAGAGAGAAAGAGAGAGGAGGAAGGAGGATGCGTGTCATTGTTCCTAAACGGCGATTTAATAACGCACTATTTTATCCGCGAACCCCCGGTGTTCCGCCCTGATTAATTGCTTCTGCTAGCGACCGGCTGATATTTGCGCGCCGACTAATTGCTCGAATAATTGAATGGTTAATGAAATTAAATGTAACGAATGCGTCACGCGGACATTCGATAATGAGACACTTGTTGAGGGGGCACGATTGTTTGGGAAAAAATTAAGGACACCGGTCGACTGTTTCACCGATTCCTATGATATCGACGACTCTTCGAGAATGGAAGATACGCGATGTTCGAATACCTTTTGGATACACTGTAGAGCTCCCGCATTCTGCAACGAATACAAATGATTTATATTTTGCAGAAAAATCCGTGTTTTTCGCAGAAACATCCTACGCAGATTCTGCCATTCCGTCTAAAGTTGATACTAACAATTTCGTCGGATTTTCACCGGTTTACGAGAGATCCGAGCATTTTCAGTTAAATAGAACGGTCTGCGCGTGACAAAGATTATTCTGTTTCGCGGAAACTAATTTCACCGGCCACGCCGGCCGCCTATGAATTAGGAGAATAATATTCTCGGTGCACTGGACGAAAATGTAGAATTCAAAGGGAACCGTGACGTAACACGTCCAGAAGGCATCGCGGCGTAGAACACGGGAATGATTTCTGTGGCGGGAAACGCAGCCAGTAATTAAAACTTTACCTGATGTCAGATTTACTGGCAACAACGGATTGCGTCTTTCGAGTCTGTCCGGGCCGAGTGTGTTCGCTGCAGTTTCGATACATTTAGTATGATTGGGCTGTATAACAGCACCTGGAGCACCTCCATTCCCCCGTATCTCGGTTCGCGATATATCTATAAAAAGGACGCCTAACCACCATCGTGGGCGCAACTCGCGTGATTTACGTCGTTATCGGGGTCGCTTTTATCCCATAAATACTTCAGGCAGCCGGTTAATATATAAAAATGTAGTTGCTAAATTTTTGGAAATGGAAGTTTCACGTTCATTCGAGATTGCGCTATTTTCACAGTTTCTGCGTGCAATGAACACTTTATAATCAGTCACAAAACTAATAACTACATTTTTACCACTAATGGTAAAACAAATCATCCTAGTACTTTGTTTCTGGAGAATCGAAAATTTAGTGTTCAACTGCTCTTTTGACGCACTGTATAATGCGACGGGTAATCACGTACTCGTATAATAATGTCTTACGAGATTGATCGGGCCGATGACGAACTGTTGTCCGCGTGTTTTGCACGGTCTCTTCGGTTTTCGGGCGTGTCTGGCCAGACTAACCATCGATAGGATGAAAGTAATTTTCACGCAGCGAAACGTTGCGCGTACACTCCTGCACAAAATGACGACAATAGCTATCTTCAATATTATATTAATAGTATATTAATAACTTCTTCAGAAAATCTTTCGACACTTGTATGTCTAAGGCAGGGCCCGCTAGGTAGCCTTACTGATGAGTCCTCTAGCGGGTCTAGGACGAAACACCACCTTCTGTTCCTCCAATAGAAAAAAAAATAATTTTAGCAAACGTGACTAAAATAAAAACGTGTATAGATTCACACCCGAATCGTTACGTTTAAGATGTCCATAAAATAGCTAATGATATTGTATTTAATTGATCGAGAAAAACTTCTAATAGCTATCTTCAATGAATCTTCTGAATGAAACACGCAGTATATGGATGGTACGGACTGTCTAAATTATGACTTTTATGATTCGCGAGAGAAAGAAATTATTCTGGAGATGCCACAGATGACCTTGAAATATCCTGTTAAGGTCATCATTCTGAACATCATTTTCCTATACATGTTACCGGCGGGAAAATGTTGTTCGGAATGATGACCTTAATAACATATTTCAAGGTCATTGAAATCGGTGTGAAATAATTACCCGACTTTATGTGTATAGTTTTGTCGCGGGGTGTAGCTATTTTGTCGAGGAGTGTATTCGCACGCAAACACCGAAGCACAGAGCGTCGCCCCGCGCCGCGACGCATTCTAAAGGGCCACTGGCCGCCGTCGGGCAAATGTTTCCTCGATGTCGATGCCAGTTTTCCACGGATCGGACAAAAGCATGCTGGCACGCGTTGTACCCGGTATTTTTTTCCGCTATCCTCTGGCGGCAGACCCCGTTCGACCGGCGCGGCGCGACGCCATCGCTCGGCACGCATCGTCGGGCATCTCGAGCAATTACAACCGACCATCTCGGCCCCCGTAAGTGCCACTAACAATCGAGACACACAGACTCGTTATTTCCCGTGAAACCGACGCTCTCGCTACCTCTCGAACACGCTTATCGATCCCCGCACCGCGATTTGAATATCGGAATCGCGACCGGTCACGTCGGCCCGCAGCCTTTCCCCGAGAATTTACCAAGTTTCGCGGACCATCGGGATTGCTGTCACGAGATCTCTGTGTATGTACAGTCTGCCGCGAAAGTTTCTCTGCTGGCTGTTGCCGCACTCCTGGTACGTTTCCCGAATTTCTTCTTGTCCTCTCGGTTCCTCGATGGCAAGACATCTTTGTACAAACGCGTTTTATAGATACAGTAATTCATCGATAATTGTCTATACCACGGGTCTGGCCAAAGACAATTATCGTGAACAGATACTATTCTTTGACTTTTGCCGAACGTAGAACAGGACACCGAAGCTCGAGAGGCCTCGGCCGCCGAGCAGTGAAATCCGAGACCGGGTCGGGTGTATCGGTGTGAATCACTACTAATCCAATGACAAAACTTCTTTATTTTTTATTATTTTTTTATGAAACTTTCACCAATATATTCGTGGCACTTTTCTAATGAAAATTATACCAAATATGACATAATTCCGATGATATTTACGATTTTAGTTTAAGATTCACGAATTGTCCCGGTCAAGAGAGTGTGTCTTGCAGGGGCGAACCGACTTGTATTATAAATGACCATATATCTGTACATGATCGGAATTATATCGTGTTTAGTATCATTTTAATCAGAAAAATGCTACAAATATATTGGTCAAATCGGAATTATATCATATTTGGTACCATTTTCATTAGAAAAATGCCACGAATATATTGGTGAAAGTTCCATAAAAAAATAATAAAAAATAAAGAAGTTTTGTCATTGGATTGGTAGTGATCTCCTGGTCTCACACCCATATACCCGATCCGGTATCTGGTTAGATTGCTCGGCGGCCGAGGCCTACCGAGTTTCATGGCCCCTCACGGGGTATGCCCCTCAGTGGAATGGGTAGGCGACTAGACAATTATCGTTTAGATATTTTAGACAATTATCGATGAATTACTGTATTTCGGAAGTTACACTCTTATCGAAAGGACACCAAGTGAAATTTGCAAGAATGACACAAGCATTCCTGGCCGAGAATCGATTCTGCTAGAAAAATGATCTCGGTCAATCGCTGCACCAACTTTACCTCGATATGAAAGTCCTCGAAATAGTGCAATTAGTTACAGAAGCTCAGCGCGGAACACTTTTGCAAGTGGGAATCTTGCTGGAACCGGAACACGGAAGACTAAATAGTGACAACGCGAGCGCGAAGTTGTTTGCGAATGTAGCACGGCAGCAGAACCAAGCCGAATGGCACCGTGGAGAAGCCAGCCGGAGAATTACGATGAAAACTTCTATATCCAAAGTTTCTGTTTAATTAAGTCCGTGAAAATCGTGTTTAGAGCGGGGACGCGGGTCCCCGGTATTCCCATAATTCATCGCATGAAAGCCGCGCTCGTACGTGTCCCCTTTAATTCGCGCGTCCCCGCGCGAAACAATGCCGGGGAACTTCCGGCTTCGCGGAGTTGTAAGAAACACCGTGCGAGGCAGCCGCCAAGGGGTCGCTAAAAATTAATTGCACGCGTTGATTCGATTCCACGCTGTTCTGCTTCATCGCAGGACACTACAGTCCGCGTGAAAAGTATTCGTACACGATTTCATATCAGAATCTGTTGCAACGTTGTTCATCGTTGTTTAGTAAAGAAAACTCAATTTTAACCTAATGCGATTTTACTAACCAATCGAATCATTTGCCACCAAATAGTTCTATCGATTTGATTTTAACAATAACAGTAGAAAGTAATTTCACTTACAAGGGAACATATTCAGTTGATACACGCCGATTTTTATGTAACTTATGTGAGATATAGTTCTTCGAAAAATATTTGACACGAATTTTTTTTTATCGGCAACCATCCACTCTGAGGGGGTGAAAACAGCCCTCGCAGTCAGGGGTCAAAACCACATTTGTTTATTTTTAGTGGGAAATGTAGTCGCGCACTTTTTTGTTTAAACAATATATTAAAACTTTAATTTTTTTTGCAGTTTCTCTTATTTATTGTTAATTCGTGTTAATGTAAACTCAAGTGAGTGATCTTTAATCGAAAATAGAAGATACGTGTTTCAAGATTTTTTTCTTTTTACCATTTACCAATAATTATGCATGATGAAACATAGTTAGCGTTGAAAACGAATGAATTTTTCCGGAGACAATCAAGTATTTTAATCATACGATTCGTCGATTGATCGACACTAGAGTCGATTTGTAAATTATATATTTCTCCAGTTCGTATCAACATATTCAGCCGTCGAGAGCGGTTGGTTCTCGCGATCGTTTCACCGCGCGGAATTTGAAATTGCACGCGTAATTGTTCAAGAGGCACTTGCGTCGCGAGTTCGGCAGTCGGAGCAGGGAGGGGAGAAGAGGGTGCGGCCATTTTTCGTATCAGTATTTCGAAATAATCCCGACTTCGATCAGCTGGTTGCCATTCGCGGAATAAGTGTCTCTCTGTTTCCCGGGATTTTTGTCTCGTTCGTCCGTGGAATGGTTCTGCCCCGATCAAATAAACCCTAAAACCGTGGTACGTATTCGATGCCCGAGTCACGCGGCAAATTCGTGCGCAAAGTATATAGCAAACAATCCGGGGATCCATCGGCTGTGCAAAAACGAGGCACGGCGAGTCGGTCGCGACGATGCAACGCGACGCGACGCGATACAATGCGATGCAACACGATGCAACCCGGTACAAGCGTGATCGCGTCCTCGCCGGTTCCCGGGGCGCAATTTAAAAAATGTGTAATTGGAAAACCGAACGGGATGCATGCAAACGACGCGTAATACCGTTTTAATTAATATCCGGCCGACCGGTATTACAATTCTCCTATAAACGTGTGTGCGCGTACGTGTGGATGGGTGTGTGCGAAGAGTTTCCAATGGATCCGTATAAATGTGCTTTTTATTCATCTCTAGCAACTAGTGGATCCGGTTTATGAATATTCATTTTTCTAAAAAACAATTACAGCCGATGTCTGCGCGCTCGTAAATTTTCATTAAACGCTCTCGGGATCGCTGCGCCGCACCGCGCCGCGCCGCAGGACGCTGAAACGCACGCGGGGAATCCTGTTACGCTCGTTTCTATCCGGTTCCCGGTCGCGGGATTCCACTCGTTCTCATTTCGAGTTGTAAACTGAACTGCCGTCCGATTGCTTAGGCAAAATACCATCCCCCATCGCGTTTCGAACTACCGCGCACCGCGTCGCAACGCGCCGACAACAACTAACTCTTCCCGGAAAGATTCACTCGACGCTGGACACCGAGTTGCCCCGCGGAAAAGTGTGTTCTCGCCCGAGCCGAGAATTCAACCGCGTTCCCAAGAGCTTGCTCTACTGCTTTTTGCTTGATGTAATGTATGCTAATGTCACGTCTCCCGGCTTAAATTAACAAATTTTTTCACCGCCCGGCCATTCCGCTGTCCGGAAATTAAGGACAGTTTTTATGGACCACGAATCGCGCTGCCTCTGTTTCGAGAAGAATTAATAACGTCGCGTACGATGCGGTTGTTTGATCAATTTCAGTCAAACGTTCAGTTCATTCTTTCAATTTCCATCGAATCTAGGGTTAGGCTATGATATCGTCGCGACGTAAAACTTCTTCACACCCCGTGCATTCAAAGTGAAAAGTCTAAATTCGAGTTTATTATCTTGAACGCGGCACCGATGCTTCTCTGACACCGACAACGCGTGTACTCGCGCGAACGGTTCGCGCCGCTTTGGCTAGACACACTTTTGTCCGCGGCAAACATTCCGATCGAACGCCACAGGTTTTATCAAAGCGTTCGGTATTCATCGATTCGTAGGCAGACGTGTTCGCCGCCCTTTAATTAAAATGTAGCGAGGAACAAAGCCCCGCGGGCTCGCATAATCACCGACGAATCTCCTTTGTCGCGCGCGGTGATACGTGCTAACGGGCCGCGAAGATGAAAAGAAACCGCGCGAGAGAAAACACGGGATTCCGGGTGCGACGGCGTGCCTCAATTATTCTGAATATTCATTGCGATATAAATTAACAGATATCACCGGGGAAACGGTCGGTTGCTCGCGGCGGTCCGCATGAAAATTTATTAAGAAACCTTTACCGTCCGTACGTGACTGCACGATGTTCCGCGAATAACACGGCGAAATATTCATCACGGTGTTGTTTAGAAAGAATCGACGATCGGCAGGAGGACGCGCGCGGAATAAAATTTTTACCGTTGCCCTTCCCCGCTCGCGTGAATCATGCTCGTCCAAGCTTTCCCGCAAGTGAGCTTTCCCGTAAAATATTTATCGCCGATAGGAAACGCTGAACTCGTCTCGGTGACACGAATTCATCTGGTTGGACAAGCCCCTCCCCCCGTCCGCCGATACTTTCTCCGATTTCCCGGCATGAATGTTTGAAAACTAACGAGCGAGCTGGCGAGTGCGCGTCGATTTTTATGAAGTTAACGAGATAGAGTTTTCGGAACAGCGGGGACGACCCTCTAACGTTACGGCTTGACCTTTTATTCAGAAGTCACTATATATACAGGGTGTTAATTTTATCTTGAACATCTAAATTATTTCCGCTACTATTATAAATAACTCAATAGGATGTACATGGTTTTAAGGCGCGCATTAGATGGTAATAAAAAAAAATCCTTTGAAGATCATTTTAACAGTTTTTTCAAGGTCACTATATCTTTTTGCATATTAATGCAATGTTGTAGTCGACGTCAAGATGAGTTCAACGACCTACACACGATGGCCTTGAAGTGACCTTGAAGGCGAAAAAATCAGTTTCAGTTTTAAACTAATAAACATTAAGTAATAAACTTCAGCGATACTTTCGTGAGCTTAGTAAACGTTACTAAATTTTCTAGCAGTCTGAAGAAGCCAATGTTTGTTGACTGATCAAACCATACTGTTATTACACTGCTTGAATTGTATTGAACTGGAAACCTTGTAGCTAGTAAATAAAAAGCTTGTTAGTTTAGAGACATAGCACATGTTAAAGTTCTACGAATTCTAAAGACTCCGCGAAAATGCCATAAGAAATTTTGAGCATCTAATAAAATAATGTGATATTACCCTTTTCGTTTCATTACTTTTGTATTCTTCAAGCTGAAACTGATTTTTTCGCCTTCAAGGTCACTTCAAGGTCATCGTGTGTAAGTCGTTGAACTCATCTTGACGTCGACTAAACACTTGCATTATGAAAAATACATGTTAATGTGCAAAAAAAATATAGTGACCTTGAAAAAATTGTTAAAATGACCTTCAAATGATTTTTTTTTATTACCATCTAATGCGCGTCTTAAAACCATGTATATCCTATTTAGTTATTTTTTCTTATTTTTAATAGTAGCGGAAATAATTTAGGAGTTCAAGATAAAATTAACACCCTGTATATATCGCTTCGGTGGTATCTTGGAATTTTTTTCGCTGGAATTTAAACTATGTAATTATTTCATTAAATAGGTTTTCATTTCTTTAGAATATCTTCGGCGAACATTTTACCAATGGAATGTATTATAATTTTGTAGCATTATTGTGGGAATGTATTAAAATTCGATGGCTCTAGAAGAGAATTTCTGCGATAATGATCGGTCCACGAGCCGTTCGAGAGGAACACCATCGACGCAGCAAGTGAACGTCACCGCAATTACGTATTCCGGCCATTATTATATTCGCAGACCGATTGGTCGGATTATGCGGCGTTCCAATGAATTATTAAAGCAGAAACGGTGCCGCTATTCTTGAAAGTCTCGATACCACGATGGATATATAAGTTGTTTTCACGGCTTCCGCATTCAATGGAAGTACTCGTGAGAGACGTGTGCTTGTAGAAATAGGATGCCGCGTCGGTAAGGTATCAGTTTCCCTTAAATATTCGTGACACCGACTTCGGACAAGCACCTGGGCTGGGTGTATTAAAATTCATAAATGATAAACGGGGATCCGACTGGGAATCGGGTTTTCTTTTCAGAAAAATTGGATGAAACTGCATATTTTGATTACCGATGCAGACAACCTGCAATCCATGTTCATGAATTACATGCACAGTAACTACCCTACTGGCTCAGGTATCTATCGATAACCGCGGATTTCGATCTTCCAAATATTTATGGAACTGGAAAATCCGTACAGTGCGAGCTTGACCTATAGAAAGAAGACAGCTTCAAGTGTAAGCTCGGAATTGTTTGATGGAGATGTATGAGAGCTTTCTCGAGGACGCCAGTCGGTATGAAAGCTTCGATAAGGATGTTAAAATAGTATGGCATGTCACGAAAGTTTTACCGAAACTGTCAAGGTGATCTGCAAGCTCGGACGACGATAATAGCTCAGGATTGTTTTACGATGGTGTATGAGCTTACGCGAGCTGGGCACAACGGTCTGGAAGCTTTAATGAGGAGGTCAAAGTAGTATAGGTCAAAGTAGTCAAGGTGATCTGCAAGCACAGGTGGCGATGTCAAGGTGGTTTGTAACTTTGAGTGATGCAAAGATGATCTATACGGGATCCTAGAAGAGTTTCTACACGATCTGCAAGCTCGAGCAAGCTTATCATTCGTAAGCTCGGACGAATCTCGTTCATAAAGGATGAAACCAAACATCAACTGCAACAACCCTTACCAATTAATAATATTGAGAAGTCGGTCTCAAGAGAACAAGATAGCTCTGTTCGGCTGCTCGAGAAAGACGCCGATGCTGTCCGTTTATTCTCGAGGCACAAAACTTCTACTCGAGCTGAACTAACAGCGAAACTACTCTCATAAGAAAGTTTATCGATATTGATCCATCAGCGAACGCGTTGCGGCGACCTAAACTCGGGGAGCACGGTATGAAATCCCTTTCAACGGAGCCGAGTTATTTCTCGTGTTGCGATGCAGACAAACAGCTTAGTACACCGATCGAGTTTGTTAGGTAAGTGCCGTACCCTTAATAGGAAGATTACTCGTGGTTTTCTCAAGACGATGCTCTCGAAGAAAACTATCTTTCTCTCGGTGATTCTGTTTCCACTCGCGCGACAGTCGCGCCGCGCCGCACCGTCTCCGATGAAAGTGGACTTCCGCGTCCATTCCCATTTAATGCGGTTTCCCCGGTACACTTTGTGTAATTAGCGTTCGACGCGGGGCCGTGCCGTGGCTTTGCCGCCGCGTTCCTGTATCCAGAAGTCGTTGTAATTGAACCCCCGCGGAACGGATCCGAAGCCGTAAATAAAAACCGGCCGTTCCGCGGGGAAGCTTTACCTGTTAATTGGATCGCGAAGACTTTGAACAATCAACGCGTCCCCGGACCGCTTATTGTAATCAATTAGAGGACTAATTAGGGACTCGACGGAATCGTCTCAGACTAATTAGCTTTTTTGAGGAGCTGTTGCTTGCGACATTGTCGGGGATCGACCCACGGGATAACGAACTCGTCGTAATACTTTCACGTAATTTCGCCTGATTGGCCAGCTGCTTCTGGATCCCCAGCCGTTCCGGATGTTTCCGACGATATCGTCAACATCTTCGACTCTGCTCGTTGGTGTCCTGGTCTGACGGATGGTAGGGGAGAACGGAGTAACGATGGTCGCTTGAGCAATAATTATAATCATATATTATACATTACCATACTTTTCAGTATCGATCTAATCGGATTGGTCACCACTAATTTGACAATGATCCAGTTTACGAAAAGGAATTTTCAGATTATTTTTCACGCGACTCTGTCCTGAAAATGGCACCATAAATTTTTGACAGTGCTGTGGACAGGTTCGTTTTCAACGTTAGAATGACGGGATGTATCTCGAAAACTATCGGGAGAAGAGGACGCGAAATGCGTTCGAGCAGGGCTCCGATGATTGAAACCGGCTGATTACTATCATGCCTTTTACTCACGCGTAGGTAGCAGTGATCGATCGGTCACCGAGCCCAGAACTGTCTCGCGTTATAAATACATCGCTATCCATCACTGCGACAACATATTCCCTGATCTAAATAGCCGGTCCTTTATCCATTTTCGAAAGTTCGACTTTTGATCCTGCAGCGGGTCTGATCGATGTCTTTCGCGTATTTGTTGCATAATTACCAGTTGATCAGCGCTGTTAATGAATTATGCTGACGGATCAAATCGCTCCTGGATTCGCAATCAACGAGAGAGAATTAAATGAAACTCGTGGAGTAAAAAATTTGGAAAATTGCTGTTCCCGAAGGGTTGGAACTGCTCGAGGGAAAACTCGATTAACTGAAACAATTAACTATTACATTTGACCGGCAGTGTATTCGGTATAATACTGTTCTAAAGTTGAATTACCGTGAAGTACCGAAGGGCTGATAATCAAGGGAGAATGGTCAGATGACTAGGTTCCCGGGTACCCTGAAGAGTAACCATGCAAAATTCAGTACAGACCGGTCAAAGGCTTTCGGAGTTAATACAGAGTCTAGAGACAGACGTTCTATTTCGCGTGTACATATACATACGTGCTCCCGGTTTGGATTCTATCTCTTTGAGTAACTAATAACGTCCAAATACTTGATACACTTGAATCTGTATCCACTAAACACTGCCAAGCGAACGTGCGCATACGTTCTAAATACGCTCTAGGCAAACGTACACAATTCTAAGTCAGTTTCATCAGTCTTAATATCTCTCTGCAACTCGTCCAACTAGTTTCTGGTCCGTTTATATCGCGACAAGGGCGAATTAGAATATCTGTTCGTGACATCAATTATTGTATCCACTGTACTGTACACGAGTCTCAAACGAATTCTACTTTTTTCCAACCTAATATTCAATCAAAAACCACCAAATAAAGATATTAAATATAAAGATATTAGGAGAATTTAATGATGTCGACATATTATCTTGGATTTATTGAAACGAATAGAAGAAACTTGGACAATTTTTATTTTCCATAAAATTCGCAACTGGTATATGTTCCCTCGCAAGATCAACGTTTAACGCTAGACGGATGAAAAAAGAGGACAGCGATCGAACCGAGTCCGAGCAAAAGGGTTGCGGCGAAGCGGAAGGGGAAATCGAGCGGAATCGTTGCGAACGCAGCCCGATTTCGAGACCGCGATCTCGCCGGCCGGACTTCCAATGGCGTGGCGACGAAACAAGTTCATCGAAACCGTGGGTCGCGATTACTTCCAGCCGGTTTGCCAATGGACCGACGCTCGCGGGACACAACGAATTAATTCGACGAGGTACGGTGCGGTGCGGTGCAGTGCGGTGCGGTGCGGTGCGGTGCGGTGCGGTGCGGCAAAGCCTCGCGGGAAACCGGCAACCTGTAGATGCGGCTTTCCTGTCGCGGAAAACCGCGCCGCGAGCCCTCTGTAATCCCGGCACGTCCGCGGGACGCAGCTGCGCATCGCGGGACCTGGACAAAGACGAGCCGAGCCGGTTGCTATGCTGGCGAGCTTTCGGAGAAACGAGCTCTCACAGGGCCGAGCGGACCAGAAGACGTCCCGTGATCGCCAGGCACGTGTTGCTGCACCGCGGTAAATCGTGTCCCGCATTCCGGCCGCTCGTCCAGGTCGTTCTCGGTTCCGGCAGAACCACTCGGTTAGTGAAACGATCGAGATCCGGCCAGGCCCCGGCTAATCGAATCCCGGCGCGACGCGGGGATTCGCACACGGTTCCAATAGTTATTGGGCCATGGCGCGCAGTAGGCACTCCGTTTCCGTAAGGTATGTAGGCGGAATTAGGGCGAAAATGGTCTCGTCGTGAAATAAGTTCGAGCAAGGATTCCTCGTGGAAAAGCTGCTGGTGAAATGGTTAATATCCGAGTGCCGTTATAAGTATCGACAGGGTACAAGGATCCAAATTAATAGTCGTGTTCGAGCATTCTGGGGTAGCCCAGAAAATTAAACTCTGCCCGATCGACCCAGTTTCCATTCATCCTTACACGCGTTCGGCCGGATCCAAGCAGAATAGGCGATCCGAGGCGTGGGTGGGGCGGATCGGCTATTTCGACGGTGGAGGATCGCGTCGGTGAGAAAGTATATGTATAATGCGCGCGGTTATCTGCCCCGTGGAAGAAAAGTAGAGCCCCGAAGAGGGATCGTACATCATGACCCGTCTTACGCACCAGCATGCTCTGCGGCCAAGCTCGCGGTGAACAGGAGAGGCGTCCCAGTATCGACTGCTCTCGATGCGCGGCCAGGGGCGATTCGCCAGGTATCGAATTGAAAGAACCTCGCGAGAAATCTTCTCTGGGGCCAAGCGGACGCGGTAAATATGCGATATACGTACATGCAAAGTATGTGTACCTACGAAATTCCGTGGCGAGCTAACGATCCCTTCCTGCCGTATTTTAAGTCCGCAGCTGCCAGCAGCCCTTCCCAACCGGAAATATCGGTGAAGCGTGGAATATACTCGGGTGTCGATCGACCAGGTTCCTTTTCTTTTATTTATAACTTGCAAAAATACGTGTTTATTGTATCACAGAACCAGGAATCGCGCTGGCAAAATGTTAAGGAGCCGTTTCTCTAAATCGATCGCCATTTCAAGGATTTCGTTGATATTTGTGTTACGTCTCGCGAACTGCCGAATCTTGATTGACCGACGCTGATCGCGAATCCGATTTCTTAAGGTAGGTATAATATAAGGTGTGAGAAAGCAACACTGGATGTTGTACTATCGTTTATTCGGTACTGATCTTTACAGTTCGGTTGCGCTGACGGTTCTGCTCGGTGGTTCTTTTCTACACCTGAATCTTGGTTCGGTGTGGGTGTGGTTTTTGGAAAAGCGGAATTGGTTGATGGAGTGGTTGATGGAGTCGAAGGTTATTGGTGGAAAAACTATTGGGGTAGGAGCAGGAACAGGAGTAGGAGTATGCGTGTGGGTGGTTGTAAATCTTAATTTCGAGGGTTTACATCTGTTTTTTCCGGGTGTACGCTTACGAGCTTGCAGTTATAAAAAGGTGGGCTTGCAATTGTTCGTTGAAACTCTTGAGTCACAGGTCAAAAAAGATGTCCAAGTATGCACGGTTGCGTTTGTCCCCATCAGTTAGAGATCGCCACTAAATCGGTGCAAACTCAGGCCCACTGCAATATCCCCAACACATGACTCCCAAACAATTTGAACTGTGATCATTTTGTTGAAATATAATAGTAAAAGCTTTAAAACGAGTCCAGACTTACGAATGATCAGAATTTGAATATCAAAAACTTTTCGGATGCACTGTAAAAAATGCTTACTTTGCACGAAGATCCGAATTCCAGTCACGATCGACGATGAAAGTATGTAGAAAAGGAGATTTTTCAAGGTTCCGAATCGATCACGTTCCCGAGATATTTCTGTCGGCGTCTAGCTGCGCTTTGCCGGGAAGGTTTGCCGGCAGTCCGGCGGTTGAAATTCAAGAAAGAAACCCTTCACCCCATGAAACTCACCACTTCGGGAAACAATGTCCACCCTCGCCGAGGGTTGAGAACACGCGGGGAAAGTGCAGCGGCACGGAAAACTTGCTCGATCCCGGCTGTTGACCGAGTCGAAGCTCGAAACCATGCTGGCGCAGAGTATTCTTACGCGGGCGAAACTTTTCGCGAAGCCTTTGAAGTTCGAGGAAGCGAATCGGGGGACCTTGACGTGCCATTTTCAAGTTCTTTGCAGAGACGCGTGTTACCGTCAGTTTCTGTCTCTCGTCGGATGAAAGAGAAACGGCAGACATTCGGGAAAAATCGATGTGTGTACACACGAATATTTTTCTCGTTCGTACGGGCACGCTCGCGATGAGCAGAGAATTATTCAATATTTTTATGCTATGTGTGAAAACTTCGCCAAAGAGAATCCAGAATGTTCGTACAACGTTAATGATTAATATCCAAGATCCACGGTGCACCGAGGATTATGAACACAGACGGAAGTCTAGACGAAATCCCGGACGTAACCAGGGAAAAAATGGTCCCGGTTCTTATCGCGAAAAATTCGCGACAATCTCGAGACTTTCGGGTCGCTGTATTAGGGGTGCAAAAGACGCAACGTTGCAGACTGTTTTCCACGGATATCCGCCGGCCCCCAATTACACGAAGACACCGCTGACAGAGATAAACAGTCGCGGGATTAAGGACACCATAGTGGGGTTGGGAAAAACGTTTCGCGATTCTCAGTCCTCGTCCCGGCAGCGAGGAATATGCAGAAAATAATAGCATGTGCGTGTGCTTACCTTCAATTTCCCGAAGAATACATAGAATTTGGAATCTGGAATTAATTTAATATTTCCGCGATAATTCGGAGAATAAGGTAATGCTAAATACAAAATACTCAGAGTAGTATGAACAACATTATATATGATATTGGTCGAATGCTTGACGTTTCAACACATCGGTGCTTAAATAGCTTGATAGCCGAGTATAATTCGATACTCGAGTGTTCCGACTGCTCAATTTCCTCCATCTCGATAGTGGAATATTTGGATACGTGAGGAATTTGATAACTTGATACACTAAAAGATCAATAGCCCGATACCAGAATAGCCGTAATAGACCAATAAATCAGTAGCCATTCTGGTGGTTCGATGTGTTGATGTTTTTATTGCGATTAAACTGCGAATTTCGTGTATTTAGAAGCAAAATCAGCTGATACATAATTTTCAACATGCATTGCTTCAAAGTTTAATTTCAACTTGATTTCGACCATCGGCGTTTTCATTCATATTGTAATTTTTTATATAAATCGTTTGTAATATCTTACAAACATTCATGCGATTGATACAAATCCATAAATTTATCGATTTTATCAATGGGCCAATGTAATTTCGATATACTCGCAGTTTTGCAATTAAAAAATGTCGGGCAGCGAAAAGCACCGATAGTCCACGTCCTCCGAAAATGGGGTCACGGAGATTCTCGAGGGCAGTTGAAAAAAATGTAAAAAATTCGAGAAATACACCATACAGGCACTTGGAGGGAGTACGATGCATGTGCACATGCAGGTCGGTCGACAACGCCAGTTTTATCGTATTGTGTCGCATGTTCCGACCCGTCTTTCGGTTCGGGCCGGGAAGCGGATGAAAAGGTGAAGCTTGTAATATTCGCTGAAAGCCTGATGAGCGGCTAGATGGATGATATTCGAGAGGAACGGCTGGCATAACCGGCACAACGGCGGCGAGAAAGACAGGGAGACACGTACACTGCGGGGAGCTAGATAGCCGGATAGATGAGGGAAGAAAGAAAACCGCTCGTTTTGTGTCTATTCATTCGTCTGCTCGGCCATCCGCCATTTTTGCTCGGTTTCGAGACGCGACGCGAAACGAGGCGACTCGACGCGACGTTCTCTCTGCCGCCGTTGCATCCCTTTTCTCTGCACACGGGCCGCGTTCACCGCGATATTGGCCGACTGCAATTGCAAAATAGATGACGCACGGTGCACAGTAGGGTGGTCTAGTTGGGGTCCAAAATTTTTTCGAGATTTTTCTGATCTGACCGCCCCAATTGTGAGACTCGGTGAAAAAATAATGCGTGCAAAATTGTGAAGCAATCGATTATAGCGCTTTAAAGAAAAACGTTAACGATCCTATCCATTGATATTTATTAAGTGGAGGTCGCTAGAAGTCACGATGAACTTGCCGCCCCGAATCCGCAAGCTGCCGAACACCTCGAAATCGTTGGCAACATTCTGCAGCAGTGCACATTCGCTGCAAGTGTCGAGTAATTAATAACCGAGCGAGCGCGCACGAAAGATCCCCACGGCGTGGCATCGAGCGAATCAGAAACAGTTCCGGGAACGTTCGAACGTAGAACCTGTACAAAGGTTGATCGGTAATTTTGATCGGGTGCGAGCTATGTTAGACGTGACTCGCCGCGAGAGGATACCCACGTTGGCGATAGGTAATCACCGTCGAACGCTTAAACGATCGAATAATTCCGGGGCTGGGACACGCTTGGGGGTAATTAGCGCGCGGCAGTACTCTAGATTTAACTGGAATGATCAATCATACAAGTTGTACGGGGTCCGAAGTTTCTCCGAAATCCAGCGCATCTCTATGCCGGCGGTGTCGGCGAGATCTTAATCGAACGGGAGCTGGAAGCTGGGAGCGAGCGGGAAGCGAGAAGCGGGGGCCTAGAGCCGGGAAGCGTGCAGAATCTCTCGCATTTGCATTAATCCGCGTCGACGCGGCGCGCGCGTTTCGTCGCCGGGAATCCCATCCGGTTTTCCACGTGACACGCGACGAGATTGCCGCCGAGACAAAGGGAATTTGTGGTTTTTTCAACGGGCCAACAGCGAAACCGGCAATTGCCGGATAATTGTACCCGTCGCGCCGCACCGCGCCGCCCGCGCCCGTTTCGATTATCCCTTTCGATTTTCGCGGCCCGCCACGCCTTTCGCTCGCCGCGCGGAAAAACTATTTTACATGTCGTTTTACCGACAAATATTTATCTTCCATTCGGTTCTCTGATCCAATAAAGTGCTTATGCGTCGGCGCACCGTATAAAGCTCGTTCGAGTCCCATTTACCGCTTTGATTTCGTGTTTCTGCGATTTCGGGCCGACGCGACTTCTTCTTTTTCAACGCATAGGCTACCGACACCAATTGACTTGGACAGAGGGGAAATAGTTAGCCCCTCTCTGCCTGATAAAGTTTAGTTTTACCGTGACGTTCGCTTTTATCAATTTTTACGAGAGAAATTGCATGTAAGGTCCGGGCCAAACGAAAGCAACGTGAAGAGCAACTATCTCTAATCTGCACCGTAAATAAAGTTTCTCGCTCACGGCATTTTATACTTCGTCGCTCTCCACGAGAATCCCAAAGCCATCCGCACGTACGCGAGGACAGTTCCCATTGTTCTTCGGTTGGTTCCTCTTTGACTTATCCGGGCCACGTTTTAGCCCCGAAGAGCATCACCATTAATTCGGATCGAACGTTTAACGTTCGACCGTTTTACGGAACGACACTACCCTCCCCCTCTCTCTCCATCGCGGTGCAATAAAAATCGGTAAAAATACGGGTTGCGAGCGGCACCAATAAGATAAAGTGCCATTCGAGGTTATTCACGAGGCGGATAATGTCCCGGAACAGACACTGGCCGATGGTATTTTTATCCTCCTCGGCCGCGAGCATGTCCTCGATTATTATTGACACCGCGTCGCCTATTTCGCAATTATACGCGGCCAACGTTGCGGAGGACGGGGCCAATGTGCAGTGAAAATTCAACGGCAAAGAGTATATCGGACTATTTTATGAGACGACCTTGAAAAGATCTATGAAGGTCAAATTTGAATTTCTTGAATATTTTGTTTTGTATGTTATTATGACTGGCATCGAGAGCATTTTGAAGGTTCTATACGTTCAAAAAATACAATTTAAAAAATCTATTTTTTTTGTCCAGTCACGATCCGTTCTTGAGCTAGTAAATTTTCAAATTCCTGACGATCGCGTAAGTTTATCCGCAATATGGGTTCCAATTTAAAAACGCGCCCAGACATTTTCCCTGGGAATTTAAAACGGGACACCGTGCCGAACGAGATGCTCGAAAGGCTCGCGACGTTCCCGCGACGCGACGCAACGGGGGAATGATTTCGATTCAGCGTGCACGAAGCTTGATCCGTCTATCAGAAACTTGTCATCGGCAATAAAGTTCCGAGGGCTGCTCGGGACTTAGAGGCATCGTAACAACTTAAATTACCTCGGGGTTCGATTACGAGGCGGCCACGCACGAGTCGAGTCGAGTCGAGTCGCGTCGCGTCGCATCGAGCCAAAGCCAAGCCAGGGCAGAAAGCAGAATCGAGCACGAGCCCGACCTTTAATTCCACATCGGTGGAATAATTTTCACGCGACATTTCCAACGTCCAGCCGGCGCTTATCGTTGCCAAGATTGAAAGACCGTGGATCGATCCGGGGATTCGTTCGTTTAAACTCGGCTTATCGGTTTCCGGTATTATATCGCGGGCCTCCGATCCCGCTGATAGAATAACACGGATGGCAGATCGCGACAACAGATATCCGGTTAATATCGACTGCGAGATTCGTTTAAGCACAATCAACCGGATCGTACCACGCGGTTCTTGAAAAACTGCCGTTCGTGATTTTCCCGCGTTTATATCACGCACGAACGCGTGATATAATGAATTAGACGGGCTTTTTTTCAGTCGGTTCCGTGACTCGATCAAGTTCTCGAGAAAAGGAAAAGTTGATTTGCCGCTCGGCTAATAAATATCTGCGGTTTACTTATCATTGCTGCATTGCGGGTTCTATACGTTTCTTACACATGCGAGTTTGTTTAATTTTATGCAGTTGAAAAAGTTGGTACGTTGTTCTCTCCGGGGAACGTTTTATTTTGAACGGTGTATAATAGATCGTTTTATACAATTTCTGTTTTATCCTGATTCTGTGATGCTGAAAAGTTTATGTTGGCGTGAAGATGTATGACGGTGTATTGATTATATGTATGTATAAAAACTGTGAGTTTCGTAAAATGGGGGATTAGTATACCGTAAAAATTCTTCTTTACTTGAAAGATTGATACGATTTAATGGAAACAGCGACAGCGTTTCGAAATGTTTCTTTTCTTCCATGGAAAAACTGCACGGATTAAGAACTGCAAGTTGTGTAAAGCGTATTTCGAATTCAATGGATTTTATACGATTTTTAATATTTTCGTTCGCTTAAAAGCTCGTATGTTTTAAGACCGTTTATTTTCCCGAAAGTTTTGCAGAACCTCTAATATAATTTTAAAATATTTCTTGCATTCGCACTCGAACTAAGCTCCAAGAAATTATTGAATGAAACTTTAGAACTTTATACAGTCCTGCAGTCCAGTGATTACTTATCCAGAAAACTGTACATTAGTGGAAGAGTTGCAATATTCTGGAAGTAGCGTAGAATCTGAATAAAAATAGCAGGTGAACAAATTGAGTCGCAGGTTCTCTTCGTAATGAATTTGTAGAGAGAGAGAGAGAGCCATTGCGAGTGATACAGGTCAATGGTGGGAGCAAACGATAGAGGGTGTGAGCTTCGGTTCGCAGTATGGAGAGAAGGAGCGGAACAGCGCAAGAAGGGTCGTAAAATTAATGCAAACGTCGCGGAGGCTAGTGACAATGAACGACTCGGATACAATTGGTCCAAAGCTTCCGTAACGACTGTTTATTCTATGATTTACGTTAATGAACCTCTAAAGTTAATGAGGTCGTTCGCGAAACACTGCAGGACCAGAGAACGGGATTAGAAAGGGGGTGACTGAAGTATCTTCGTGCCGTTTCGTCGACGTTCGTTCTTACACAGAGGCTCGTGTCTATTAGCGACTTTGTACCGTGCAATATTTTGTTGCGGGGGTCAGTTGATAATATTCTGGCCACTTGAAATCATCAATTAAATTAAACTCGTTAAAACTTACTTTGATTCCGTTGGATTTTCTAGCGATAGAACCTAATGCAATCGTACGGTGACCGGCAAAATAGAATCGGTATGCAGTCGAGAATGTATTGCTCACGATACTTCTGGGTGGTGCATGATTTTCAGCTGGTCGATTGTTTCGCTGGGGTTACGGGTTGCGCATTGGCAAGAGGATTCGGCAAACAGCTGCCCCCAAAGACGAGTATGCTCCGGTAAGGACGACGCAGCCCTTAACTACCGTCGAACCGTCCCTATCATCGCGTTGGCTGGTTGTTAATAATACGGGCGGCAGGGTTCGTTGCCGCGTGAGCTCGAAATACGCAATCTCGCTCGCTGGTACGTCTTTCATAAACGTCGCTTTGTGCCAGTTTGCCGACCGTCGCGGCGGCAGCAATATCAGTGCGTTATGTTATCAGGACGCGGTCGGTCAACGAGCCCTCGCGTAATAATCATGTAACACCCGGTTGCCTGGTTGATTGATTTCTTTGGGTCGATGGGAACTAGGCCGCGGCAATGACTCCGACAACCAATTTCCCCTTCTTCGAAAAAATTTTTCTTTGCTTTTCTGTGCTACAGATTTTCACCTCATTTTACATTTATAATATTTTTGCAATTCATTTGAACACAATCTTTCGATTGGAAGAAGTCTACATTTGTTTCTAAACCGTGAAACTTATCGCCTACTTTATCCAGTAGTTTTCTAGAACACCAGTCAATTCTCTTACTTTACTTAAGAGAACCTTCTCTGAAGCGCGATCTCGTTTCTCATTCAATGACGCGAGGGCTTTAATTCTTGAAGGACTTCCCGGCAAAAAACCTTAACATCCGACTGAATAATCGTTCGTTATTCCCGCCATGAAATGGAGAGCGGTCTGATATGAGAACGGAGCAGCCGCGGGCTCGAGTTCAATTAAGCAGTCGGCCGGGGGCTTGAAAGATTTATTCAGGTTTCCCCAGGGCAGGAAAACATGGGGAAAGCGTCGAGGATAGGCGACTATAAAAGTTGCGACTGCGAGAGTTCGCGGACCGCTGGAAAAAAGCATCGGAACACCCGTGGAAAAGGCTTTCGCGCGTCGTCTAACGAGCTGACAGCGGCGCGGAGGGGTGCGGCCACGTTCTCGCGACACTCGACGCGCGACGGTGCGTTGATGGTTTCCTCGCGGCTCGAAGATGCGGGGACCGTCGCGGGAACTGTCCCCCGGAAAGAAACGAGCCATTAATTAATTTTAATTAGAAATAACATGCACGAACGCCGCGTTGCGCACTTATGTACACTGCCTGGTAAACAGGAAACGTTCTGCGATACTGTTCAAGCACCTCGGCTCTGCTTGTCCAGTAAATCAAACTCGACAACACAAACATGCTGGAAAATCCAACAAAGTATTAACAACTGCTGGAAGACCTTCAACGGGTCGTGTACATCTGAACAAACGTTTAAACTATCACAGAGTCCCCGGACCTCTCGTTAGGTGTAACCCGAACTAGCAAAAGATCGAGTAGTTCCAAGTTTTCGCTAGTGCCGTTGATTGGGAGGACCAGTTTATTTCGACAGAGAATCGCGAAACGTCAACAATCGCTAGGGTGTGCAATCGACGCACGTAGGTCCCTCGATCACGCCAGTGGATTTATAGGCGTTTTATGACAGTCGTTCCACAGCTCCGGATGCAGCAGTCTTCACCAGTCTGTTTACGATGTCACGTTCGAAAACCATTTATGCCAGTGTCGCGCGGGTCTCCGATCCCTTTAATGGAAAACGTCGCGGCCATGGTTCCGGGCCTCGTTTTTCAGACGAGCGACACACCGAGACGTGTGGCAATCCACGTCCCTCGCGGGACAAACTACATTTTCAAGTATCCGGCAACTGAACGGCGCGCGGCGTTTCGAGGAGGAGTAACCAGGTGAGAGACAACATCGCATGTGTCTCGGCCCGAGACGGGGATGATTATGTCGTTCCAGAGACGGCGCCAGTCGTTTCCGTTGTCAGAATGTGAAACGAATCGCCAGTGACGACTAACACTCTGCATTTCCTTGAATGGAAAACGGAAAACTCAGCTTTCGCGTTACTTAATTGTAGATCAAATTACATGACTTCTCCCTTTAAACTATTCCTCTAGCTGTAATAGTATTTCGTAAACCCTTAAACGGAAATCTGAAATTTCACGGAATAGTGTCTCAGGCAGAGAACATTGTTTAGAGGACAAACAAAATAATATCCGAGTATAGACCCTGTATTTGCAAGTGTATTCGAACGGTTCCGGAGAACGAGTTTCATTGCGAATGTGATGAAATGCATTCGAAAGCAGCGAGTGCGCACAGGTACGAAGTATTTTCGGTGCCCTTATATGCAGGCTGCCCGCATCGAAGGGATTATTTCCAGCGCACACGTGTCCACCGAAATCGCAATTTCGCAGCATGAAGCCCAATCGCATTTTCGCGTCCACTCGACGCTCGAGAATTTAAACGCGATACGCTGCGTCGCGGCGCAGAGCAGCGCGTCGCCGCTCGCGTCCCTGTATGAATACGAATTATTCGCCGTGAAAGTGGCGAAACGTGAGCGAGCTGCGAGCAAAAAGCCACGGAAAGAAGACACACCGTGCGACCGTCACATGCAAAACCGCGGAATATAAGCTGAAAGAGACGCGCGGAACAAGGCGCACCGGGAGAACATTTATGGGACTCGCCTTCTTGTTTCACAGGGTGCATCAAGCTGCATTGACTGCAGCCGCTCGAAGCTCGCACACTTGATTCAGGAGAGAAGTCCGTGTAAATGGCTTATTTTTAGGTATTTGTCGGAAAGAGACCGATACGCTAAACCTCTCCGAACTCCAAGGGTACTTCATGTAACGTTATGACGACTAAACAAATTTTGATGACAACAAAATTATACATAGGAAATAGTGCTAGTGAATTGCTAACATTGAAACTTTGATTTTCGGCATTTTCTCATCAAAATCTACCGGGTTATATGAAAAAAAGTTAAAAATTTTTGATCCCGACGCATAGTGAAGTAATATTTTTATAACTCTCAACGTTTGTCTCGAACAGGGAAACAAAAGTGATTTGTCGCGAATATTAACCCTTCGTTGTATTCGTTGCAGACACAATTATTATTAACCCCTCTGACAACGGAAAACTCTTTCGGAAGCAAACCGAACATGATTTTCGTTGAGGATATTACGAGCTATTACATTACTATCCCCGATGGTGAAAATATTAATTCAAGAGTAGAAGAGACAAAGCAACGATAATTTCTATTTTCTTCGTTCCGTCGCGAATATTATTAGTTCCTACGGCGAAAAAAGTTGGTCGCGCAGCGGAAATGAAAAAGCGAATGCGAGCTCCCTTATATTCGCTTCGCAGGGAACTTTATTAACTCTTTCCGTGGCGAAAAGTTCGAGGAAATTCTCGAATAGGAGCAAGAAAGTAAAAACTAATCGTATCCCCGCGACATTATTGATTATTCCGATCGTGAGCGAGTGCGATAACTTATTTTGCATCTTCGTGTCGTTCGGACTGGTACAAAATAAGTGATATTAATCTCGGTACCTCTGCTCGCAACCTGCTAATAGCGATAAACGCTTTTTCCTCCGATACCGAGAGATTCCACTCGATCGCATAAAGTGCTAAAGACCGTGTCACGCTGCCTCTCTCATCATACGTATCTCCTTCTTTAAGACGTTCCGTATATCTCCTGATGCAATATAAAAGGTATTTCGAGAATTGGCAAAAATGTTCGCCCAAGTGTATCGTAGTAGGCTGGCATGACTTTAAAGCGGATGAAATAATTGTTGATGGAAAAACTCACATTTTACATTTCATTGAACTGTCTCGATACAGTTTTCGATCACCGTAGTACGTACTCGAAGCGGTGGTTAAAGTGAATAGAACGAAAATCATCTATCGGCCGTTAACCGCCGGTTTATGGAAACGGATTGACGGTGGGATTGTAAGTAAATTATCGACACGGTCATGACGGCAGCCGTTCACCGGCAGCTGCTATAAAACCCGCGCCAATAATATGAACTAATGATTATCCCAATGACGTATGAATATGCATGCGGCACGACGTTAACCTCTCTCGACCGTCTCGTTTCGGTAGTTGCCGCGGACGTGGCCTGCGCGAGAGACCGTCATTGCTTTACCGTGCACGTGTGAACAGTGAACCGCAACTGTTCACTTGCACGATGGACAAAGCTCTGGCTCTGTCTGCACAGTATAACAATCTGATGGACTCTGCGAGTGCGAAAGAGAGAGAGAGAGAGAGAACGAGCGGGAGAGTGCTCGGCGAGTTACCGCGCGAATAAATCACAGAAGAGTCTCGTGCACGCTCGCAGCGCGCCGCAGTGCTCGTGCGCTGTATTTTATCGCTTCAACACCGGACCTCGTTAAAACTCGCACAATCTATAATTTTTTAATCGAAATTGTGTCGCCGCTGGATACAGTTTCTCAATGACGGCAACTTCCTTACCCCGACCAGGGATCTTAAAGCGTTCTCGTTCAACGTCCCCTCATTACTTCGTCGCGGTCTTTGTAAACCGCACCGAAAGTTTGCAAAGTTTCGAGCAATCTCCGTTTCATTCGGTGCACGTTAGAACGGATAATAAGCGGGGGATGTTGCTGTTTGAACTACATTTTTGTTAGTTATTTTTCCCTGGTATGTAGAGGGGCTCTCTCGTTATAGCGCTGCTGGAGAGCCGTGTCGTAACCATTGTTATCAGTTTTAATGAACGGGCTGCTTCATTGCTAAATGATATTCGGAAATTGTTAGGACCCTACAAATTGTAGAATCCGTCTTACAGTTTCTCAGTTTTAGCGCTCCTAGTGTTAAACTCTGTGGTTGTTTCCAGCGATCTACAGAGAACATGCAACAATTTATTGCAGCCAACAATATTGACCGTGCCCGAGGACAAACTCCGGATCGCTGACGCGGTCCAGAATACTCCGGAATCTCGTCAGCGGACCCGAGCCCGTATCGAGCTGCTTATTAACACGGTAATACGGTCTATAAACCATCCAGCATCGGTCAGATAAAGTTTCGCGGCACGCTCAAGGATGGAACTTCCACGGAACGAGAAGCTCCGGCGTTAATTACTTTCGTCACCCTTCGTTACCGGCGGCCTCTCGTCGCGTCGTCTCGCAATAAAACGAGCGAACGAACATTGGCGTAACAACTCGTTAGTCGTTCGCTAGGAAACGGAGAGATACGATTTGAAAATTTTCCACCGTTTTTTTTTTCATTCCCGTTGCTCCTCGAATACCCAATCACAAGAGGAGGATTCGAACGGAGTCATCGATGCGAGACCGACGTGTAAAGGCGAGTTTACACTTCCACAATGAGTATGGAGAGATGAAAACCGGAGTATTTATATCGCTTTAAAATGAAAAGATACCTTTCAACCTCGCTGATACACGTGTAGAATCGGCTACTCCCACCCAGCCGGCCAACGCGAGTCGACCTGCCCGGACCTGTCTTCTACGTCATACATACTACGTAAGTTTTCGGACGCGCGGCCCGTGTTTACACTCGCTGTTCAAAACAGAGCATCGAAACTGAGCAATGAAAATAAATACCGTCCATTTGTTTCGACAGGTTTTGACCACCTACGTTTTCACAGTTTCGTTGTGTTACAATCCAATAGAAACTGATCTTATGTTGTTCACTAATTTCTTTGACTGATCATTTTGGGCGATAAGCAGATAAAAACAATCTTTACACCTTCCATTGTGGACAAATAGTCCAGTGTGTACGGCCAAATCGAGAATACAAAATTCGCCTTTAACACGCCGCGCCGATACATTTTGTTATCGTTTCAAGCGTATTAGCGATCGTAAAACAGCGTCGCGGTGGAAATTTAATTAGCCTGTAATAGCCGGCCGCATCGTAACACTTCCCTGCGCATTTTTATCGCCGGGACACGCGGGTTAATTTAATAAACGAACGTCCCGTTCCCGCGGGGAATTAATAATCCGGAAAATGCGGAACGCAACCAGCGCGTGCGCGCGGGCGCACGCGCGCGCTAGGGATTATATTAATTAGCCACAATTAAAATACGGCCCGCGGACCTAGACGTTTCCCCGACGACGACCAGCTCTCCGTGAAATCGAGTTTTTAACGCTCCACGGACAGATTCGAATACGTGCCCGGGTCTCCTCGTTCCGGTGATTCGACACAGTTGTCCGGATATACTGCGAATTTATCCGCGCGTCCTGCTCGCAATTATTCGCGCGGAATTTATGCACCGAGTCCGTAAACAGTTCGGGAGCGTTAGCTTATGTCGAGGAACGGTGGCCCACTTTGGTTAGAGACATCCGTGTATTGTAAATTTCATCGATTATTGGAAGAATCCTTATTCGAAACCGAGCGTATTCTATTTCTCATTAGCAAAAGCACAGTTTTCATTTGTAGCGGAGGCTGTGCGTGGGAATGAAAGAATTTTCGGACGCGAAAATGCCGTCCTTTCCAAGTGCACGCCGTAGGTGGTCGGGTCCAAGGATTTGGTCATTGAGTTGACATTTGCCAGAACCTCGACCCGACCCGTTGCAGTTCCTCAACGACGTCCCCATATGTAGCGTTTTGGGGGAGGAAACTCTCTCCTTGCATCTTCAAGGATGGAAAGTTCCTCCCCTTATTTTAACGGTTTTTGGGACGTCGTTGCAGGGTTATATAAGGCCCCCCTTTACTTGAGCAACACTCAGAAAGCTAGCAACGTTCGTCGCGCGTATATCCTATTGTATATTATCGCGACACTTTGTTTTCTCGACAAACTTTCACAATAAACTTTTGTGAATACATAAACACGCGTGGTAACATTTATTAATTACCCGATATCCTAAACATTAATACCTCATTATGAGACAGCGGGTCTCTTTAGGTAAAATAAATTTTTTCCGCCTAAACTACAACAAAATGGGAGCCCGGTCGGAAAATTTACAAATCCATCGGTGCGTGCTTGTAAATCGAATGTAACACGAGACAAGCGTCCTGGGCGATATCCGCGATCACGTAATTCCATTCCGCGTCGGGGGATATCAACGTCCGGACTTGATATATCAACCAACGGGGATCCTTCTTTCTCCGGGTCCAGTGAAATATGACTCGATGTCCGCTGGGACCAGCATCGTCGACGGCAATTGCAATTTTTATGCGTCGCCGGATAAGATCGTTCGCTTCCTCTTATGCTCGAGCTTGTGTTCGAGTGATCGCGCGCTGCCGACATCGAAACCGGTGTACTCGATCAGCGTTCATTCGATTACGGACATTAGCGGGCGCGTTAATGGAGCTCGTTCGTTTCCGCGCGAATACGTCGGAGGGTCTTCAACCCTTTTCAGCGAGGGTTACAACCCTCCGGAAACATCCTGCGTGATTTATTCATGAGAGGGATCCCTTCGACAAATAAAGTGCTCATTTCGGGCTATCAGAGTGTTCATAAACACATCACACGATTTGTACGGAGCCCCCATCATTTTTAATATCAGATATATTTTATTATTCTTCGTTAAGTGGTTTGTTCAGTGATCCTCGTTATGTTACTTGAGTTCGTTTGCATTATCCTGCACTTAAATTCAAATTAAAGTTCACGAGGATCGTATTATTAACTCATCAGTCGACAACGCCAGCGTTGCTTTATATTCATCGATTCCTTTAAAACGAGAAAGAATTATCAGTTTATTATACGTTCAATGTAAAATAACACTTCGCCTCGAACCGTGAAACGAGCAACATTCATATTCATTAAACTCAGTTTAAAATCTCCGGCAGAAACCTGGCTCGATATTACAATACAAGAGATTACTAAGTAGTCCGTAATGATCTTAATGAACTTACGATGCAGTTTAAAGTTTAGTCTACTTATCTTTTCCATATTCCGTCCAGTCTAAACAGCTTACGATGACGAAGTTGAGCGTCTATTGTCGGAACATGCATACTCCCCCCATTATTCCATTATATTCGTCAGAAGCGCATTCCATCGAAAGCATGAAAGCATTAAGGCGAATTTAATTTCTCGTTCATTCTCACCTTAAACGCGTAATAGCCGCAGTGTACATACTTACAATTAATCATCTACAAAGCTATGTTCTTTAAAACATTACGATTCGGATGTGAATCTGTACAACGTCTATTTGGCCACGTTTTGCTAAAAATTGTTTTTCTATTGAAGGAACAGGAGGTGGTGTTTCGTCCTAGACACGCTAGAGGACTCATTAGTAAGTCTAGCTATCTAGCGGGCCCTGCCTTAGACACAACCGTGTCGAAAAACTTTTTGAAGAAAGTTATTAATATACTGATTGATGACATTTCAGTAACTAGCGAGAAAGGATTCGACGATGTGTACCTCTTGCGGACGGAGTCGAAACTAATCTTTCTCAAACTCGTTAAATTTTTCGCCATTTATGAATAATATTAAAGTTTTTATCGATCGAAATTTTATAATATATATGTGGAGAATTATGGGCGCAAGGTTCGATCAATTAATACAATTAGCTATGATATGTTGTTTAATTCTTATGTTCCGTTAATTCTTCACATATATATTATAAAATTTCGATCGATAAAAACTTTAATATTATCTACAAAGTTCGTTTGCAACAACCTAATAAACAGCGTCTCTGAAGGTTGCAGCCTGCTTGCGGCAGACAGACGTTACGATTCGACGCGGAATCGGTCGATTGGATCGGCGATCGAGATTAAAGTCGTGCATAACCGCTGATTCGGAGGGAAACGGAGCCGAAACTTGGCGCATCATCGAGGCTGTTTGTGTTCGCGTTCGCCGCACGGCAACCGGAAGCTCGATCGTTTACAGGCGGGTCTCGATTTACACTGGCGGCGTCGGTATGCTCAAATATTATTCACTGAAGTATGTATATACATATATATATATATACATACGAACGCACGCTGTGTTTCGTGTGCACGTGTTTGGTTAACGCTCGAGCCGAGTGCGCCGCGGAATTGAATAACGTTCAGAAAACGGCCTGATTGTGTTCGCCGAGCACCGGGTCCTTACGAACCAAGCCTAAGGATGCGGTGAACCAACCTGAGAGAACACCCTATCTCTCTCTCTCTCTCTCTCTCTCTATACTCCTCCGCAAACGGTAAATTGACGAACTTAGGAAGAACTTGGCCCGATGTTCTTACTTCGGTAATTAATCGCGACGCGGAAGCGGCAGGGAGAGTTTCGATTGTGAGCGGAAGACTAATAACGATGTCCATTTCACATCGCACAGTGGACTCTGGGAACCCGTTTTACCTGGCCAACATTGACACTTTTAATAGATAACCCCTGAAAACTTCGAAATCTAAAATATTAAGGGATCCTGTAAGATAAAACGCGGAATAACAGAGAAATAACCGCATGTAGGGCGCGGTTACTGTCGCGCGAACGCGTTACGCAAGGCAGGACGGTGACAGGATTTGAAAATAAGAGTCGTATCGACGGTGAAGCCGCCCGCCACAGATGCGTTTTATTAAATCAAACCAAAAGGGTACAAGGTATAGTTGGGGCGTTGCAAAACCTCTCGACTGTCGCTCGAAGAGCTCTGAATTACAACCCAACTCAGACTGCCACGGGAAGATTAGGCCCGAAAACGCAAGGCCCCCTCTGCCAGTGCTTTTCTTAAGACACCCTTATCGGGTTTTCCCAGGGAGGGGATAGCCGCACGGCTCGGCCACGTTGTCGACCCTCGCTGCTCCTCGCTCGAGTTTCCTTACAATCCTCCAAAGAGATTCTCGCAAATGGATAGAAACTATGTGATTAGTACATCGTATGTTAATCTTGGAACCATGGAACTGTTGTTTCAAGTACTTTTTCGTCCACCAAATAATTTTCAAGTAATTTAGGTGGCATACTCGGTTGAATCACTCTGCACGGTCGAGCGAACGCAGTTTCATTAAAGTTGAATCAACGTGCACGTTTACCGGGGCAGATCTGACGTTGAACGGGTTCCGAGAAAGCGCGGACGGAGGCTGATAAATTTTGTAATAAAATGTACGTCGGTCAAAGTGTTAATATTTAGCGTTCGCGACCGGCCGGATGGCCATGTGCACGGAAGTTCCCCGTTTGTTTACGTAAAAGCAAACGGTGCTCGAAACTTCTGAGCGACAATGTATTCATGCGGGAACTTCCTTCATTATTCCTAGCCGCGGCGCGGCGCGGAACGCGGAATGCGGCGTGGGATCGATCTGTCGGAAATGTGGTACACGCGTAGAAACGTTTCGCATTTTACACGATTAACGCTATCGAGGATGGCGAAACCGGTAGATATAGGAGAGAGTGGATTATTCATGGTGTACGCTAAACGGGAATCGCTCGGCCATAAAGAGCAGATTGACTGTATTCCGATGGAATATTAACCGACAGTGATCACGATCGTGCCGGAACGGAGCGGAGCGGCGTGGTGGCGAGGCCGGGAATTAATTGACAAAACTTGACTGCCGGCGCGACATTTCGAACGCACCCGCCTCCGAAACGCAATGGGTGCCATTTCCCCCACTCTCGATCCCCGAAATTAAAACTAGAAACTAATTTTGTTCCGACGTGGGTCGAGTCGTGTTTTCGATAATTCGCAATCACTCTTGGCGCGCCGGGCTGGGCGGAATTACGATTTATCCGGCGCGGCGCGAGAAAACTACGCCTCGCTGAACGCTAATTAACATACGTCGGAATAATGGCGCGTCCGGTCGATTAATTGCGAATAAAATCGACGGGCGCCGACCCGTTTTTTATCCTGTCGAAAGCGCATAGTAATTTTTCGATAATGAAAACTGCGAAACAAGCTGCGCGCGCGAGTCGCGCAACCTGCTGTCAGTCACCACGAATTTTTTCAGTCACCACGGACAGTCTTGAGGCTATTGTTATATAAAAACAGTCGGTATACCCGAATATATCACTATACATACATAGCCATAATTGATGGTACTCACTTTACATGGCAATAACTTTTTTATAAATGGAACAAACGTCTTCATTTTTTCTGGTAAGCTAGATGGATTAGTTTACTAAAAAAAGATCTTAGAATTAAGAGAAAAAATAAAGAGAACGTTCTCGAAATTGTAAAATAAGAAGTGTAACCAGCGCACAGAAAATAATTTACACACCTCAATACCGAAGATTAATCAAATCCGGCGCGCAGGTCAGAGAGATTCATTCCCGACATTTCGAGCACCAAAAAGATCATGTACAAAAGAATATCGTGCTAAATAGTGAGTGAAAGAGGATGCAACTGAGCATTAATGAGAGTAACCGTTTGAGGATTATTTATGGCCTCTTTCAGGATGAGTCCGAGTCGCAAAGACGCAATTTCTTTAAAAACATCGAGCCGTAAAGCGAGGAAAGAAAGTAGCGAGTCGGTTCGCTAATATTGAATGACAAGCTAAGGTAAAGACGAAGGGCCGAATCGACCGACTCGGCGATAAAACCAGTCCGAAACATTTTACGAGCTTTAAAAATGTTGATTTACAGGCCAACAAGCTGCAAATGGCCCAGCAATGGTCAGTTGTCGGGTGGAATTGTCTGTGAAATGATGTTTCTCGATTCTCGATCGTCGCGGGTGTCTCTCGGGCTAATACACGCACTAATATCTTTCTTGTAACAAAGAAACATTACTTTTTCCTTTTTTCTCTAATTTTATTATTTACAGGAAAAGCGCTGTTTAGCATTATCGTGACCCATCGTCGGACGAACGTGGTTCCTGAGACGTTTCTGCAATAGTGTCGCAACGAGGTGTCCGATAGCTGATCTATTTTTGTTACATAACTGGGCGCGCGGAGCACTTTGTGCACCATCCTTTAAAACTACGTATATCACAAATTTGATGTCAAATAAATAACACGTCCATAACTTTAAAGTACCTAAGGATAACTGAAAACCATATCGGCTCTAGTGGGATGACACTACAGTCGTAGGTTATGTGTGGGCGTGCCAATCGTAACTATCAGAAATAAAAATTATACTGCATTAAACTACAAACGGAGCACTCGGTGCTACTGCGCGCCCACTTAAGGGTTAAAAGAATCTTCCTGTCTTTCGGAATAATGGCGTTAACCATGTATTTGCAGTATTTTAGCCGGCATTCACGCGTTTCAATGGGAATCGAAGTTGAAGCACGAAAGTTCTGGCGAACCCGTGACAAACCGCAGGCCCCGTCCATGATCGACATTTCGGCGAACCATCAAAAGGCATCGCACGTCCGTGTTACACACCGTGTAAAGGGTTCGAACGAGGATCTGTGTGTGCATGTAGAGTGGCTCCGGGCAAATAATGGCGAGGCTCCGAGTAGATTGAATGCAAAACAGTGGAAGCCCGAAGTGATCTCTCCCGTCCGCAATTCGAATTCGACAGTTCGCGGCGATGTTCGATTTGACGAACAGTTCGACGCCCCCCCCCCCTCTCCCGATAAAGAACAAACTATGGGCTCGGTTCACGTTATCGCTATCGCATTACCCTTGTGTAAGGAATCTTACTCACGCGGACCGGTTACACCGTGAAACTGTTAATTGTCTTCCATGCCACTCGATGGGTGGGAAAATTCCAACAATTACGGTGACAAATTACGGTAAAGTACGCGGTCTTTAGTATATGCCCCAGCTAAGGAGATCCATATGCAACATTATTTATTGTACAAATTAATAAATATTCAATCTATCATCATAATTGAATAATCGAGTATAAGGGTAGTTTGTAACCGAGCAAGAAATTAAGACTGCAGGGTTCGAGGAACCCTGGCGTCTGCGTTTTCCTAACGAACAACGTATAACTAACAAATACGCGAATTTTGTCCACGTTTCCGGGCAAATTAACCACCGCGGACTGGCCATGCCTATTCCGAGTGCAGCTCTGCGCGCGTTAATGAATCCGCGTCGGCGAGAACGCGCGTTACACCGCTTAAACGGATCGGCAAGACAAAGGAACCAGTCGAGAACAGTCTTAACAAAGGGAGAACGCGTTATTATGAACGACGTTGTAATCCGTACGGCATATAAATCATTGTGGCCCTTTTGTAAGTGCCCTTCCGCGTCGTCGCTGTTTTCGATGGAGATCTTCGCGAAACTTTTCGCCACGTTTGCAATCCTTCCCTACCCCTAGATATTGGGTCACGTATTCTCACGTTTCAATAGTTGATCCAATTTGTGGGTGTTTTCTACAATTATAAGTGAGTGAGAAAGAGAGAGAGAGGGAGAAAGAGAGTGCTTGTTTGTTTGGAATGTTCCAGAATGTAAGCGAGAGAGAGAAAAGAAAAACTGTGAATTAGTTTTTCAGTGAATTAGTTTTACAGTGACTGTAATTTACGTTAATAACAACAGATAAATAAAAAATTTAAAAACATTTTATAGCTAAACATTAAATAAATAGATATGGATCCAAATGGACCCAAAACAACTTATTAAGTGCCTTTTTTTTAAAGCGTAGCCGGGTTAATAAAGTGTTTAATTTTTCGGCCCGCATATAACGCCCTTCAAATGAATATAAATAAATTACTTTGGTTCTAGGGAATTGTTGTAGTTGCTAGCGATCGGTGAAAGTGTTAAATGCCCGAACCGTCACAGACGAGTGAAAAGACAAGCTGTCGGTGGCAGGGTACGCGATGAAGCCGTCGAAAAATATCGGCTCGTAAAGAATTATGTCCGGTGCACCTAAACCGATGGTTTTCGCGCGCGTTCCGGTGGATTCGAGGCTGTCGGGGTTTGCGCGCGCGAAGTAAACCGCGCTCGCCGGAAACGCGTCAATATCCGGTGAATACGGCGCAGCGTTGGGCTGCGGACGAAATCCAGTGTCACGCGATCGTCAACGAGGGGGACGGATAACAAGCGTTTAACGTATTTTCGCGAAAACATCGGTCGGTCACGTTTTCCCCGTGCGTACCGCGCCGAGGCGAGGCAGACACCAACGGGGGGCCGAGGTCGCTGCCGCTCCGGTGCTGTGCGCGAATCTCCAACGAAATGAACGAATTAATGACGCGACCGCGCAAAAAGCTCGCAGCGCTGTTTGCTGTCGCTGCGCGGCCAAAGCTTCACGTTCGCACTTTTGTTCCACGGATCGTTCGTTCGTTCGTTCGTTCGTTGGTTGGTTGGTTCGTTCGCCCCTGCATTTTCAATGGAATATACCGCTCCGGGGGTGAACGATCGATGGGATTGTTGGTTGGAAATACCAATAGAATTGTTCGACCGAGTTTCGACCCCGTTGTAGGTCGTACGTTTCTAGAAATAGTCCAACCAACGAATAGATTGCGCTCTGAAAACGGTCTCAACGAGATTTTTCTGCTGGCCGTTAAGAGGCAGTCTCGTGTAAACGCTGCATTTAACGATGTTACAGCCTACCTCACTGATTCTTCGTTTTAGCTTCACTTGATTGTAGTTGTAATTATTATTACTTTTATTATTCTCACTATTATTACTACCATTTATCGTACTCTGAAGATGCCGCAGATTTGAATCGGAACTATTTCCCTTTTATCCCATCATTCATGTTGGGAGGGTGAACACAGCCCTTGAAGCTCACCGAAAAGCAGTATTTCGATCATCGTCGTTGCGAGGTGTTCCCTCGTGAATTTTATTTACCAAGTCCCCGTACTTCGGTGCATCCTGTATATTTCACTCGGCAAAGTTAGCGGACGGTACTCTGAATAAGACAGTGGGGGAAAAAAGTATGAGGTTGGAGAGTAGAAGGAAAATGAAAATGGATGCCGACTTGCCGAAGGAGGGCGGCGCAAGAAAGTTTACGAAAAGGCAAGAAGAGCGAGAGGGTAAGGGTAAAAAGTGGCCGCGGCAATAAAGGGCGAAAAATGGTCGTCAGGAAAGATGGCGGGCCAGGTTAAAGGCGAGACAAGACAGACAGGATGGGAGAAAGGAAACAATAGAGAGAGGAGGAAACGTACGTGGCCCTCTGGTGGAAAAGGAAAGGCAGAGCACAGACAGAAGATATGACAAGATGATAGAAAAAGGTCGAGCACGAGCCAGACAAAGTGGAATCACCGTGAAAAGAGACACCGCAATGGACAAACACCAAAGATGAAGTACCGAGGGGGGAAAGCAACAAACGGGAAAAACATGAGGAATTCGTGTACAAATCAGAGCTGAAAACTCTTACGTCTCTTCCAATTTTTCGTTCTTGCTTTGCGCATAATATTTGCCACGTTCTAGTGGAATAAAACCGCGAGCACGCTCGTACGCGCGTGCAACAGAGGGTGCGAGGGACGAAGGTGTCGTCAAAAATATTTCCGGAGTGCTGGCGAAGCAAACAAAAATTTCAAAGTAAACGCGCAAACAGGGGATGATTGCGAAGGGGTATGAAACGGGAATAAACGGAGTGAAAGTTGATTGTTGGCGCGGGCGCAGAGCAGTTGGGGCGGTTTAAAACGGCGATAGCCCTTAGAGACGATGACCTTCGAGGGGGTTAGGGTTGAAGTGGCGGGACAGAAGGGGAGGCTGTCGTTAGCTACGAGGACGGGCCTCGAAATTGTAACTACGTGACCCAGCGAAATTAGAGGGTAGCTCGGAATGAAGTAAAAGGACGTGGCGGTTAATAGCGGCCGGGTAGAAGCTGTCGTCCTAAAAGCAGCCAGTTAATAGCCGGCGAAAAGCTGTCGCGTGAAAATTTATAATGACAGGAGCGGCTTTTATCGCTCGACCAAACCCTGCGCGAATTCTAAGGAGATTTTTACCAAGCTGTCGGCCCGGGCCAGCTTGAATATTGAAACGATCCGGTTAATCGATGTGGTAAAACCTCGAACAACGGGCGCCCCGCCACACCGCGCCGGGATGATTTATCGGATCGCGGCGCCGGCTTACGACTTTTACGATTCATCTGCTAAGCACCGCATTCCCCTTCCTTTCTCTCGGCTGATGAGAACTTTCAATCTGTCGTTCTGTCATTCGAGATAAAGAAAATTCTTCGAATATTCATTGTCGCTTGGAATAAAGCGCTCCACGGATCACCGCTGAATTATAACACCTGACGAACGTTAATCCGTGGATGTGTGGACCGAAGAAAAGGTGGTGAGGGTGGGATGGTGTAACTAACTATCAATTTCATTGCCTGCCACCTGGGCTCCTAGCTGAAATTAATTTGTTTCACCATAACAACCATGTTCTTGTTTTAATATAAAAAAATACAAGGGGGCCACGTTATCACCTCCTTCTCTATTTGATTAGGAAGAAATTTTCTCTGGTCGACGCGTCAAACAGTTGGCGACTTTGATGTGGAACGATCCACAGGAATTGCCCATAGAGGATTAGAAGCAGAAACCGCGGATTTGCATGAACGTAAACACGGCGAGTCTGTATGCCGGGAAGTTACGAGTTTACGTTTCCACAGGGACTCCGGGCACCGTTTCCTCCAGCTGCCAGTTTTAAATGAAGATGCGAATTGTTTGCAGGCGATACGACGGTTTCTTAACAGAATTCATGTGCTGGAACGATGACAATCTACATATTCAAGCAGCCTCCACTAAAACGTTTCAGCATCTGCTGTTTCACTCGTCGGTAAACCTATTTAGCGGGTTCTGATTTGAACGCTTTGACTCTTGATATATGTACATATTTTGATTCTCCTATGTATGTACATGCTGGGATAGCAATTCTTTTCTTTTTTAGTAGATGTTAACACATTTATTAATTCCGATGAAGTGAATTCTACGAAGATTTCACGCGCTGGATTTGCATCGTTTGCGCAACCTTCAATGCGCTAGCGAAGAGATGGCCGAAAGATCGTGGAACAATGAGAAGCAACTGTGTTCTGCGAGCACGTGTCCGTTTCAGGCGGTCGCGAGTCCTCGTGGCTGGAAAATTTCGGCGTAGGTGGAGCTTAACAATTACACGATCTGTTACGCAATTCCTCACTGGGGATCGAGTATTCGACGGACCGGGAAATCCATTGGCAAGCCGCTCGTTAATCAATTCTACGCGCCGATTGCGAGGCATTCGCGGCTTTGGTATAAAACGCGGAGAGCGTTCGCACGGAGCAGTGCAGAGAGGAACAATTACGCGGCGTGGCGCTGCGGCGTTTGCGCGTGCTCGCGATATGTAAAACGCCTGTACGCGGACCGCACGTCCGCGAATTTCTGCAGAACTTGACGGGATCGGATCACAGTCGACTATTTGGACCGAAAAGCTGGGCAAAATGTGATTTAAAAAAATTTGTCTAAAACGATAAATGTTTGCCGAGATAGTTAAATACCTGAAATATAATCAACCTATCGAAAAATTGATTTAAAAGATATTTAAATCTGTGGTAATTCAATTTGCATGCGCGTACCCTCGTTAAGTTGTAAAAGTAACAATTACCTTGTTAGTAAACAACGAAGAAGGACCAGCTTTTATGCTGGAATTGAATCAAAAGTAACTCCGCTTATTCCGCAGCTTTAAATTGTCTTTTAATTAATCTCGGAATCGCTATTAATAGTTCGCGATTTGTAAGCGTTTCAAACTCAAAGCTTACACGCTCAGTGGTTCGCTCAAATCGGCAAGATTTTCTTACTCCTCAAGATCACCCCTTCACGATCTCGAATGGTTCTTTCTTGGACTCGCCCTTAATTTTCCTCTATCAACAACTCTTTCTCTTGATTCTTCCCACTTTGATCCCTTCCTCAAACTCTATTTCTCATTTCACCTCTGGCTTTTTCTTCTTGCGTGCAATCTCTTTTCCGTCTTCTCCACTTTTCCATCGATCGATTCTTTTATTAATCCGGCGCGAGCTCGAAAGAGATTCGTTTTACTCATACGCGGTGGATTCTTGCAAAACGCGAGCGAAAATTGTTTGAAAACAGCTGCACGTATCTATCGTATGTGGCTGTGTTTTTAAACCATGTTCTGATCGCGTTTCATCGGGCCGATACTGTACATTTATTGCCAAATAAAATACACATACACACGTACACACAGTATTTTTAAATAATAATTTTGATAGTGGTCAGAGTAATATCTTCTGGTTCGCTGTTACGATTTCAGAGAACCGTAAACCCACTTCGTAGTTTCGCAGTTACATTTTCGATCGTTAAAGCGAGGTTTCTTCTTCCGGCGCGTTTTATCTTTCTGCTTTTCAATTTTCGTCCGCGGTCCTTTGTCTTCCGCGTTTTTCTTTTGTGGCGGCGTTAACCTACGGGCAGTTCGGTCGTTCTGCGAAATAAATTTTGAGCGCGGCACGGCGTCGCGACGCAACGGCACACATCGACGGTCGAACGGTCACAGGATTTTAAATCTGCGAATCCGGTGGAAAGACACCGGAGAGCCACCCACCCATTCGCTCGTAAACCAAGTCCCGGCCATTGTCTCGACGATAGGAACTAATGCAGTAATTTTCGAGCTGCGAAAGAAGCGGCCGGCCTTCCGCCCCTTTGCGCAGCAAAGGGCCGGCGCCTGCTCGGGGTTCGTTTGTAGACGGTTCGCCAGCGTTGCCATTGTTCGGCTAACTTTATTACGCCGACTCTCGAAAGGACTTCGAGGGCGGCTACCGCACGGGCATGGAAATATTTTAATAAAGGATCGGTTCAACGGGCCCGATGCTGTATTAACGTCTCCATTAATTTAATATCCCCATGCGAACGGTGCTTCAGAAAATCCTCTGTTTCTGTTGGATCTCGGCGGCTATAATAAAATAATGGCTCTTTCGCCATTTTCTTACGGCAGCCCGGGTCAACCGGCGAGTTTTAAATACACTGGCGGTCATATATTAGGCGTATAAATTCAGTCGCTGGTCTAATACTAAATTAGCTGTTGGGATTATTATAAGAGAGGACTGGATCCGACCAAACTCAATTAGATTCAGCGAGTAAAAACATCTAAAGGATTAAAAAGCGCTCTATATAAATGTCACCTGCATTTCACAAGTAATGGAGATAATTTTTATTTTAACCAAAAAATCAACAATATTTTACTTGAACGTGCACAACGTTATAAGAAGCGCACGATATATCGGATTCGTGTGTCAAGGGATTAAAATGCGAGCATATGTTTTACAACACTGTAAACAGAATTACCCGTCACGCGGGAAACAAATACATATTTCATGGCTCTCGTAATTTAATCGGCGGCTGTAGTTAACAGACGAAGTACATTGACGAAGTACGTGAAAATCATAGAAAACGTATAAAAACACGAATGACACATGAATAGTGTAAACAAAACGCACAGTGAATTTGCGGGCAAAACATATTTTGTACGCGGCACGACGCGGCGGTTCCATCGAAAAATTAGCCAATTTCAACCGAAAGTCCCCGATGGATTTTAATCGTGAGCTGATTAAAATTTTATCGCCGCATTCGCGACCGGCTCAATATTTAAAGTTTCATTGCTGCGAGCAAATGCGATCAGCAGCCGGATAATGAGTGGCGTGAATCAACAGGGGGTAATTTATAGAGCGACGAGTGTAGTATAGAGGGCCGCGCAACCTTCCGCAGCGACTTCGGTACAAAGAACAGAAATAAATTCCTCTTCCCTTTTGTAATTCCCGATCGATTAATTTCGTTTGACGGCGAATTATCGCGCGCGAAACTTGCGCGCGCGTGTTAATAGGCTCGCTCGAACGCGTGGCCCGGTTACTTGAACTTCCCGAATTAATCGCGACTTTTCGGACAGAAATAATAAAGGATTCTACCATTCTGGAAAAATGAAAGTTTCTTCGTTTTATCGGAGTTGGTGAACTCGCGCCGTTAGCGTTCCCATTTTCGTAATTCCAGATAAAGAACAGACCGGGGGATTTTCAATGTAAATTATAACGCTTTCAGGAGTCGCGTAACGAATTCTCCATAAAACTGATAAAATTAAGTATAGAATCTGCTATTTGATCATTGTCAGTGAAAAATTTGTAAAATTGACGCGAGGGACGGACAGGGTTTAAGGAACACTCAAAACTGTCGAAGGTTGGTAAGAAAGGGTTTGAGACGGAAAGCGATCGCCGCAAGAATAAAGGAGGAGTTGCAAATCCCTCGCTGTCTTGGCCGAAGTCGCAAAGAAAGGGATCGGGAACTCGGTCTAATTCGCAAATGGAAAATACCGGTTGAAATTGAATTTTGCTTGGAAGAGAACCTGCAATTGCCTTCCCCGTGGATACAAGCGGTCGGGCGGCGGTGGATTCTCGGGGTCGTCGCATAACCCCGGAGACGATGTTCAACCCCTTGGATGCTGTGCACTGCTCCTCGAGAAAGAGGAGCGAGGGCGAGAGAGTGGGCTCTTTTGACATGCAGCGAGACGTTTAATTTTTCCTCGACCCACCCCGCGAATTTCTTGGACGAATTGAATTACCTGAGCAAACTTCGGTCGATCTCGCTCGGCAGTTGGCGAAGTTATAAGCCGACCCGAATCGCGTAAACTTTCACTCGAACCTGGTCGAAAAACAGACGATGGCCGTTTCAACGACGCGGTCCCCAACAACGATCTCTCCTTTTTCTTTCTGTTTACTCGAGAGTGTGCTCTCCACCTTCGCGCATTTGTAGTCTAAAGTAATCGTATTTTTTTCTTCCAATTAGGCGTATTTAAAATTACAATTTCATAAGCTTTTGTGTTCGTGATTTTTTAGAGCTTCGGTGCTTTGTGTCGCAGGAGTAATGAAATTTTTTTAGGAACTGTTGTACATTATAGAGTTATAATCGTTCATCGTTTATAAATATTGCTATAAAATATAGAACTACCTAATATTGGGGCCGAGATTGAATTCGTACATTTGATAGTATGGTTGCCATTAGAATGCGGCACTGACGAAACTGTATAAACAGCAGCGCAGTATCGAGCAGTGATCAAGTTTACGAGGTTCGAACGGTGCGTGATTCGGTATAAAAGTGAAATTCCACGGGTATGGCGACCGCGTCGCGCCGTTCGGTCGTGGCCATATTGCGAGCTCTAAACCAGTGGCCTCGTCGTTATCGGTCCGTGAACAACAATTTCGCAGTCAGGAACAAATGACGCGGGCACCATTAATAAACGTATATGTATTATTACGTATGCGGAGTGTGCCGGGGATTTTCCAGGCGTACCTGTAATATGAACACCGATCCGCTGACGCAGTAACCGAGATATCGCCGCAGTATCGCGGTTTACTCCCGAACTCGTCAGCCATCCTCATTCCATGCAATAGTTAGGATGTCCGAACGACCGCAATTCATTCGAACAAAACTCGGACTGGAACTGGCGCCCGGTTTCGCAAACGACCCACGGGGACCGGATGCGAAGAATCAAGAGCCGGGACTGGAACTTCGAGGAGACGGGGCTAATATTTACTTCCCGTAGAAACAATGCCCCGTCGCTGACAATTGCAGAATCCAGAGAAGACCGCGTGCGAAATGTCTGCAAAATTATAGGAGTTCCGTGCGCAAACTTTACTTATTAAACGAATAACAATGACTTTATGCGAAATAAAATATCTCAAAGTCAATCGCAGGATGCAGAAGCTAAATGAAAGTGCATTTCCTATCCCGATAATTTATTAGCCATTTAGACCAAATGGTCCTCTTCGGTTTCACTTTATTCTCTGCGTCATGACTACAAGACGATAAAGAATGTCATAAATATGCAGTACGGAATTATTTTATGTTCAGAGTGGACGTCTTGATCAGATGGTCCTTTTTACATTTTGTGCTCGGTGCGGTTAGAAGTATACTTTGTTGCTTCACAGTGTAAAGCAAGAATGGGTGAGATGTTATCGTAGAATCTTTTATGCAACTATTTCTGAGGAGCGTACGGGGGGTTAATTGAAGTTGAAGCGTCGTCGCTGCAAATAAACTCGACACCGCGAGCCGGTGATAAATGTACATCGAAATAACGAGCTGTCTGAAAGGAAGTTGGAGGCGAAGGATGCAGCTGTCTCGAAGCGATTTGAAAAACGAGGACTTTGATTCGCGTAGCCGGTTTTCCCCGGGCCGGGGGAGAATAATTGCCCCGAGTCAGTCTGCCAGAGGCAGTGTCTGAAGTGTAAACAAAGTTGCCGAGTTCTGGCCGTGTATAATATTCTAAATGGATTCTCGAAACGCTCCGTCGAGAATAATTCCCCTTTAACTTGCTCCCTTGAATCGGACGGCGAGGCACGGCGCGCGGCGGCGAAACAAACGGCCGCAACGCAGATTTTAACCTAGAACGCCGCATATTTTCGGACGACTTTCGAACAAAACCGCTCAAACTGCTCGGAACATTTAAACCAAGCTTACCCGGTTGCCGAAAAGCCAATTAAACGCTTGAAGTAATTCAAACAAGCCCTAGAGGCCAACACAGTACAATTTTCAATATTCCCTAAACATTCACGGAAATATTGTGTTTGAACATTCGGATTCTAGGGTGTGCGGGGAGCCGAAATTTTGGGTTGGGACCGGGTAGGGATTCCGAAAGTTTGAGATGCTGTGGTACTGAAAGTTGCAGTCCGGTGGAGTCAAGTTTGAGAATACCAAAAATTTTTAGTCACACGAGTATAACGCTTTTTCATGATTCGTCGAGAGTATCGCTTGCCAGTAATAGCTACAGCGAGTTTCGTAAACATACGGTAATACTATGCTCGAGCAGTCAGGGACTCTCGATTTGCTGGAATCAACGCAGCCAAAACCTCAGTCGTCATGTTCAATCAGCCTCCGAAGTAGCATACACGAGGACATAGATACACCAGGCAGCAGCAATTACCAGCATCCCGAGCCCTTATCATCCGGAATTAATTACCAAGTCATCGACGCTGCTTAAAACGGCGGGTAGATCCGCCGAGAGTATCACTTGCCAGGAATGCAGCAAACGCATCCTACATGCATCAGCATCTTCCTGGAGACGGCTCCGCGTCTGCATGGTGCGCGGAAGCGATGCCAGAAGCCCATCAGTGCGAAGGGTTTAATGAGACGAGTAAATGATGCGTACGAGATCGGAAGTTTTGTCGGTGCTATTCACAGGGAGAGAGGCAGAGAGAGAGAGAGAGAGAGAGAGAGAGAGAGAGAGAAGGGGTCGTAGTGGTATCCGTCTGCCTGTGGAAACACCTCATCAAGATTCTCGGAGCCGCCCCCGCGTCGCTGCACCCCTACAACCCCCCGAAACAGGAGGAATTGTTCCGCCAGGAAAGCCGCCGCCGCTCGAATTACGTCTCATCAGCGCGAGTAACGCGCAATATTCAAATTATCCTGCTGACTGCCGCCGCCTAATGAGACTGTATGCAAATAACGCGGGTCCCGGCTGCGCCGAAGATGCCTCGCGCGAAGGGCCAAGCCAGTTATTTAGCTTAGCTAATTATTGTTTGGCGGGGAACGACGCGACCCGCCGAGGCCAGGTGACCTACCGCGACAAGGATTTGCTCGCTGTCGCGTGGTCAGAGGGAACCTCGGATTACGTTAAGTATGGTCATGGTCGCAGTAACGAGCCTAAAAACACGGGTACATTAAACAATTTTTTTTTATCTTTCTATCAAATGGGCCTGACATCCAGCGTTCACTTCTTTTCACCTCTAGAACAAAAAAAGAATTTCCTTCGAGCTCTTAATGAATTTTTCAACGGTACAGTAACAATTCTCGGCATTTAATATTGAAAGGTAATTTTCTAGCAAGACTTACAAACTCCTACGGCTGAAGTGTAATTTAAAAATTGAAATTGGTTAAAAAGGAATGAACCTTTTTGTGAATCGATAATGTGTGCCAACGGGTGCAAGTTAATTCGTTGCCGTTAATTGGTGAATTTTCTAGTTACCGATTAACAAAGCGTGTACGAAAAGTATCCCATTAACGATAGGTACAATGTCGCTTTATAATTTTAATCAAGTTAGTTTACGATTAGTTTCTAATGAAAGTTCGCACGAAACCATAGAAAAACGCTTTCGTATATACTATATGTATGTACATATGTATGTATATCGAACCTTCCAGTTTCATTAAAACCAGAGTAATAAAATAGTAATCAAGACTTACGGTACAACATTGAAATTTAAGTGAGTCGAGTGCACGCGAGGTTGGCAGGCTTCCAATCTAGATTTCCTCGAGGAAGAAATTTTGTATTAACAGTGGAACTGCCAAGCTGTTTAAATCACTGATTTTAAATCTCTCGTTCCCTTCGTCAGAAAGTATTAAGTAAATTAAAGTGCGCACAGTTTCTCCATTGATCCACAAATTAATAATTCTAATGTTTCGGTCTTAGCGCCTATTTTCATTTGTTTTTCGATCAAGTGCAGATCTTTATGCAAAATAAAAATATTAGAGCGAGATAGAAACCCAACGATAAAGTAAGAGTTGAATTTTTCTAATATTTCTACTATTTGGAATTACACCAACTCATTTTCGTCATAAACGCATAAAATCCGAATTCTAATGATAGCTGTGTAATAAAGACGAAGTATTATGGCAATCGAGCAAATTCCCTCGGAAATTCTCTACCCGTTTGCCCAACTAAAACCACATCCGTGTAACGTAAAATGATAATCGCACGTGCTGGTCTTTCGGCTTGGCGAAACGAAAGGCTCGTTCCCAGCGTTCGTGGCTAGCAATTGTCGCGCGCGCAAAGTATGCTCTCGTCCATTGACTAAGATCCGCTGGCTGCGGGTTTATCCATTAGCCAGACGCATATTAATAAATCATCGGCGAATTCAAGGGGCTCGACAATAATCCTGGAACGCAAACGGTCGCGCGCAATTATTTGCCCTGGCTAATTATGCTCCGCGAAATGGCGTCCCATTGACCGGGAAAACCCTGGGAAATCCGCAGACTCGCCTAATTGACTCGCTCCACTGGGGAATAGACATTTCTGCTGGACAGAAAAGTAAGTCTTTCGAACCGACTTATAATTTTTTACGATTTTCAGCCTATCCTTGCCTTTTTATTCCACTATTCTGCGATTTTTAATCGTGTACAATTCATAAATCGATTGATCAATTTCGATGAAATGTTCAACACGTACTATAACTCGTATGAATCTAGGAGATAACATTTTAAAATGTTCGATACAGGTCCGAATAAAAAAGTTTTACATTTTTAAGTTACTGTTCTATAGCCGACGCGGCGTGTCTCAAAAAAGCGGCGATCTGCGGAGCTCGTTGACGTTCGCTCGGCTGATAATTAGCAGGGCGAGAGCAAACGGGCCTCTATTATTCTAACTTAATTAATCGGCCGGCGATGCCCGTCCCGGCATATTTAAATTATTCGAACGCCGGTGTCAATTGGTCGTACAAATAATCGCGTGGCCGGCCGATCGGTGAATTAATTATCACCGCACTGCTGACATTAGTTATACGACCGGTAATCTACACGCAACACCGGCTCGCGCGAGTGTAAATATGGCCGGGATTCGATGGACATCCGGTCCAGCCGGCCGACGACGTTACTTCCAATGTGATTTGGATTGTTGGCCCTCGGGCCAGACAGAACTATCGTTTCACGCCGGCGCGGCGCCATGTCTTTTAATGAAGATGTTACGCGCGCACCACTCCCCTCGTTCACCCTGTCGCTCTGCCCTCCGACTCTGTCGTTTTCATGCTATAACCATAATCCCGTATTAACTCCTAACACGTGCAGTGAAATACGCGTTACCTAACAGCTAGGGTCAACGGATATCCGGGATGTCAGTGACGTCCGTTCCCTCCGTGTTCCGGGACCCATCGGGGAGCTTCCGGAAGAGCTCGAAGAATTCTACTGCTCTAGATGTTGCTTCGCTGATTCGACAGTAATGATCGAACTGCAGATTATTTGTGCAATTTCCAATTTTTCTAGACAAATTCGATGAATGTGGAATCAAATAAAATGTTATTTTCAACAGTTAAGCGGCAGAGTAAGCAAAAACAACGACGGAGAGATAGAATTTCCAAAAACATTCTTCGATGCTTGTGTAATATAATAGACATGGGGCTCTATTATTTACGCATAATAATTGAAAGAATATTTTCACAGTAACGAAGTATACAATAGGACAACAGTGGAAACGTTCCCACGAAGAAAAATTAAGGTAACGAAGGCCGGGAGAATAATAAAAAGAACGGCGCAACTGTTGATGAATGAAGCAATTAACCGAGCAAGATTCTGTATGACGATGTTTCACGAACATTCAGCGCGCAGGATGCTTGAAAACTGCAGTCACAAAGCCTCAGCATCCTCAATGCAAAATGAAGGGAGGTCGGCACAAAGGCCGACACGGTTGCGTATCTTACCTCGATCAATTTTCCAACAGTTTTCCAGCATTAAGCTTGCAACGCCACTTAGTAACCCTTTGAGGACCGACGTTTTTCTCGAAAATGAAATCTTCTCGTTTAATTATGTCCCGTTTGTGCACCGCACTTTGATCCGAGGGGATCCATTGCTCCGTGGGAGCCTCGCGGAGGAGCTTGAATGCCGGCAACCGTGGCAATTAAAGTATATTTACGAACGAGGCGGTCATAAAATTACCATTTTCAAACGTTTCCCATTGCTCGGCGTAATTATTAAAATAATAAGGTCGGATGGGGAACTTTTATCAACTGCGCCTCGTCGCGGCGCATCTTTATTCATTGCCCGCCAACTTAATATTGTTTATAGAAAACAACGGGAATTTAGAAACTCGCAGCCAGTTTAAATATATGAATATTTAACACACCGCCGGCAAATTTAAGTTCCACGTTGCCGGAGCGAGTCCGAATTCCTACTTAAATGCTGTTATTAAAACAAATATCGGGAGAACTTCGCTTCGAATATTCATTTCATTTCTCCAGGATGGAGAAACTGAAGCAGCACAGCGTTTTTCGAAATGGAAGAAACGATTCCAAAATGATCGCTAGATTGCGGATTTTATGCGGAGGGGGGCAATCGAATTTCCCACGGGCTTGTTAACGTAATGACGATCAGCCCGGCAGTTTGTCCAAGAGTTTAAAATAAAGCCGCGCGACACCTGCGTCTTTACGAGTTAAGTATCCCGTCCGAGCAGCTCGGATCCTACCGGCAAGAAATATTATTTTACAATTTAAGCAGGCTTAAAGCGTTCACCGAGCCCGGCAAAATGAAGTGCAGAAAATACGCGCAGCCCTTAATACCGTACCCCCATAATCCCCTGCGACCTGTGCCTTTTTTTTCATCTCGTCGAACGATCGCCCGTAGCGAAAAACTCGAACACCGTCTTCCCAAAAAAGAGAATCGTTCCCCTGGACCGTTTAAGTATTCCGGTAATCCCGGCGCATAAATAGTCCGAAATCAGGAGGAACAACCGATACACTTAAGCCCGCGCGGGGCAATTAAGCGGTTCCCCTTAATGAAACGCATTTTTATTGTCTCATCAGGCTGGTGCGCGCGCGGGCGGTCCGATACGATGCACGCGAGGACGGAAACCGAAATGCATGCAAATGGCAGCCGGTCGAAGATACCCGCTACCGGGTCAATTAATGGCCGTATGCAAAAGCAATGGCCCCTTCTTACACGAATATCAACCGATTAGCCCAATAATGCTTAAGGGGATGTTCCGGTTTAGGTAAAGAAACGATATTTTTCAGGTTGTGCTCATCACAAATTCTACACGCTCTTAAAATTCACTAGTTACTTTTTAATTATATATTCTGTAGTTATCAAAGGAGTGAAAAATATAAACAAAATCGATTTTTCAAAGGTCCAGATATTTCGCTTGCCGGTCGCGTGAGATTTTCTTACTTTTCGCGTGAATTTGCGCTCTACAGTCTCGTGGACGTTATTGCCACAATTACGCGAAATCGTTCCACTACGTTCGCCTGTTAAAATTCTATTTTCAACTTTCAGTGCACACCGCTGTCGTCGGAAGCTGTACAAATTCGTGTATTTGCTTGTGGAAGCTGTTGCGTTTATTCGTTTCGATTAAATGTAGAATTTCAAGCTACTGTAATGAAATTTTTAGGACATTTATATAATTTTAGGAACTGAAGAGAAACGAAATAGTTCATGTATATTGAAATCGAGGAAAATCCTAAAGGAATTGTAAAACTGAAAATTACAATTTTCATACATCCCTTTTGTTCGTCTAATTTGTGAAAAAATTGTTCCGGGCCGTTAAATAAATGTATTTGCGGACGTACATTACAATGAAAGATAACATTTGATCAAAAGCAAATATAGTCTTGCAGCTTTCAGTAGAAATTACAAAGATAAATTGACTGTGACTGCTACGAGTATACATATATTTAGGTGTATCAATATTGATAAGATTTCATTGTACACGTAGTATAGTTCATCATGAATATATTTCCGACCATGATCAATTTTTATTTGGATATCTGATATTCTATTTTCCAGCGAATAAATAAAAGATATCTGATATCACCCGTCACGGTAAAAATCACCGGGGATGAAATGTTGGAAAAATATTTTAATAACATGAGATATAACGTCACGGTAATTTCGTACAGCGACGAAACAGCTTGCAATTAAACAATACAAAATTTACGCCAGCTGAATTATGAATATTTCCGTAATGAAAATTTTTATTTCGTATCGGTCCCCTGCGGATACGAGATACATCGCATTGAATGATTTATCGTTTCTCTCTAAACTTATTTTTTACGCTAGTAATAAATAAAAGTTAAACGTTGTTATTGTTGTTGTTGTTGTTGGTGACGATTATTATTCCGGTCCGGAGCATTCGGTACAGCGGAAGGGTAGTTACTGGCGTCGCGTCGAGACGCGATAATGCGCCGACCAATGACAGATCGACACGCGGATTAACGACGCCACTGATTCATGGGACGCGCGATCTCCGATACTGCTTCCGTATTGACAACCTACTTTTCAGTGATAAGCGGTACTCCGCGGCGCATCGAGTTCAAACATCGAAAATTGAAAATACAATGTCTTCCAACTTTTTTACAACAATTTTCAATGCTCTAACTTCGACATGCTAACTTCGACGTCCTAACTTCGACAGAAGTTCGGGTAGTTTCAATTACGCTTGAAAAACCAGTGGTTCCGGGCTATTATTTCGGCTGCACGTTTCCAAGGACGCTCCACCTGCAGGACACAGCACGCCTCGTAATTCACGGATCGACACCTGGCGAACGACTTTTCTACCGGTCCGAGTTACACAGCGGCGCGACGCGGAGGTCACGCTTCGTTCCGCTCTGCACTCTTGCACGGTCTGCAGTAGTCCGCGCCCCGAACCCGCCGAACCCGCCGAACTCGCCGAACAAAAAAGTTCGCTCGTCACGCCGCGGCCTCGGAGATTTATGCAGCGTGTCTCCGAAAAACTCGGCCGTTCGTCGGCTTGATCTATACGCTTCCTCCTACGCGAGTTGTTGTTTTGCTACCGCGCCGCGCCGGGGCCACGCCACGATTCCGTCAAAAGTTCGAACGATGCGCCCGTGAATCCGCCCGTGAAATCTGCTGTTCGATAGAGAACCGCATGTACTCGCGGCGACGATTTATGCACTCGCCTGTCGTTCGACATATTTCTACGATGCGTGAAATCATTACCGAGCCGTCCAAGTGAACGTTGCTTCGCTCTTCAGAGCAATATTACACCGCCACCTGAAGAAGAGTTGTTGCGGCAAATTAATTCTTATCTTACCCCTTAGGTTTCTGGACATGATGTTTGTTGAGCAATCGTCGTTTCGATCGCTCTGAAGTTCACGTAATGGCTACGGCACTTTTTTCCAGTACGACTTAACGTCCGGAAGTGAATTTGATAATGAACTGGGTTGATGATCGACTGGACGACAATTTGATAATTAAAGACATTTAATTTGATAAATGACAGCGTGACGTGCCACTTGCGATTCTGTTCGTGTTCTGATTGTTTCTGAGGCAATTAACGCTCTAATTCGTAAACAATCTAATGCGTCCAAAAGTTCTTATATTACCGGCCAAAGTTCTAAAATGTATGAAACGTTCTAATGTTCTTGTTGGACCGGTCAAAGTTCTAAGATCCTATCCGTTCGACTATTGTTGATAGACTAATTCTGATTTTCCTGCAAATCCCTACCATTGCTAGGAAAGAGATCATTTCCCTGGTAGGGATGAGCAGGGGACAGTTCGGGGTGTAATCCTAAAATTGTGCAACGCCCACTGATCCTGTAATTACATTTTCTCACGAAAGTCTCGTAAGACGCTGCACAAAGATCCTTTGTTCAAGGATCTTTCCCCGAAACTGGTGTTGCCATTCTGCTGAGTGTGGGTCTGCGATGCGTCAATCGTCATTGAGTGGAGTACGGCTGGTCTGTTTTCCGATTCGAAACAAAACACTTAACTTTCAGCCGTACCCAAGTCCGTAACTAATTCTAAGGGCCAAGAATGCCAAGAATAACGAAAATATATCATTCCATTTAAAAAAACATCGATAAACCTTGAAATCTCATAAAAATGACCTTGAAATTTTTTTTCCCTTACACCGTTATATGTGGCCCTTCAAACAGTGTAACTTTGTCCTACGAAGGTTTTTTGTACAACGAAAAGTAACGGAGATATTTAGGTGTCCTGCTTTATCGAATTCACCCTGTATACTAATAGGAACAATGCTTGTTGGGGGTATGTTATGGTGGAGGCTCGAGCAATGGTCAAGGGCGAGACCGGAGATGGGACGGTAATGGTTGACGCACGTGGGGTTGTTTTACGATTTGGAGCAGAGACCCGCGGACTGGGACCCTGCAGATGCACGTTTATTGTCCGCTGATTGTATTAAAAATCCTTATCGGAGTCTTGGCCACGACGGTGCCTTGGGTTTCTGAGTTGACCTCGCCCAGAGTCAACAACGTTGGTATATTCACCTTCATTCAACCTTCACTCTGGGCACATATACGCTACCGTTAACACATACTCATCTTACCTGCTTACATATATTCTCTCTCTAGAATGCTGCAGAACATTTCGGAGAAACAATTCTCGTCGATTTCCTGAGAACGTTCAGAGGATCATTAGATTTCGTTGAGACGCCAGCGGAAAAACACTAATTAGAATCTGACGAGCATCCCACAGCGGTGCGGCGTTAATTCGATTCACAGAACGTTCTCGGATTGCGAAATCTTTTCTTCTTCTCTTATTTATCCACTAGCTGCTAATGCCGTTTCCGCATAAACAGAGCGAGAGGAAAAAGGGGAAGAGGAGTTGCGAGAAATTAATTCTTCTGACAATGGGATCGTCCTCTTTATCGCCATTTCAATTAGTCTCTAAAGACTTGTAATACCCTCTGTTTTCAAATTGAACAGCATATTACAAATAAATTCTAGATACGCTTTATGCGAATGTTTGATCGTACAAACATATTTCAGTGTTGGTGGATTCGGGTAATTAATAGCACAATGAAATCAGTAGCAAATATTGTTAAAGTCTCTGTGCGATTCATTTCGTTTAGTCGCGCTCGACAAATTTATAAAGTCTGCAGTCTATTGATAACAATTAAAATGTTCTATTTAGTTAATTCCGGTTAGCAATCACTTTCCGCAAGCGTTAATTGTTACTGACCTACAATCGTGATTGGGATAATTACAATGGACTGCAAACATTTCAAGCGTCATTATTAGCGCGTAATCAGATTCTATTTTGTAACACTCCGATCCGCGCGAATCACAGTTGCCACACTATTTTTATAGTTGATTAGCTGCAGAATTTCAGCGTCTTCAACCTAGAAAAATGTTACTCGGTGTCTCGCTAATTAGGATGCGTCAGTTTTCTCAAAACTTGAGATCAATGACAGATTTGTCTCGGCGTCGGTGAGGTCGGGGTAACTTCTTTTTTGCAGATCCCCGCGCGACACGTACATACGTCAGTACACATCGCCGCCACTGTAGTTTCCGAAGAAGTCAGCACAGATCTCGGAAACAAAGGCGTCGGATCGCAGTGTAAACGAAACGGTTGCGGAGAAGCTGTCGGGTCGGCCGGTCGATAAAGCGCCGGGGGTTGCGAGGATGCATAAAAAATGCATCTTCGGGGGCTGGGTGCGGTGCACGAGGATGCGTCCGCTTCCGCGTCCGGGCGATTTCCAAACGAATGGGCCCGAGGCTCGCGGCGTCTTCTTCGTCTGGGATGCCGATTCGGTTTAAGACGTGCCGTAAAGCTCGCAATGAGACCGGGGAACAAGGCTCGCCGGTAGGGGTAGGTTTATCGCGCGATAAGGGAAAGGAATGGGGGCTTCTGGGAACGCGCGGGCCAGCGTTGGCCCCAGTTTACGAGAGTCGGTTTAGTGGGCCGTTCGATCCGCGGTGCCGGTGAAAGGTGCGAAAATACTAGTGCCCCGGAATGCTTCGATACCTGGACTCTGGCTACACGTAGCACTCGGAGCTTTTCGGGAGAAATCTCCCCGGCGAACTTCACGAACCGATTTCTATGGGATTTTAGATCGGGACCAAATAGAATCGCCCAGAGACACGGTTGCATTAAATAGCTCGCGCAATTCCCAGCGAATTTGCGAACGCCAAATTATTTCAGTTTTATTGTTAAGCTTCTTCTAGTTGTTCCGATATCACGGGAGGCCGGATTTTACGCATTCGAAATGGCTGCAGCTCCGGGGAGCACACAATAGAATAGAGCATTAATGGGGTTCAATGAAGACTTGACTGCGTTCTGTAGACGATTAAGTTCTTCACGTCGAGTTTGTGTTTCGCATTGTTTTTTGGAATTATTCTGCGGGAACCTGAATAATAGACATGCTGGAGAGTTTTAGAGAAATATGAGTACATAAGAGCTCGATGGATGAATAGAGATTACACGTTTCCCGTATCAACATGTTCAGAACAAACAACGATGATTAATAATACTCTTACGATTCTTTAGTGATTTCTGACCAATTAAATTTTTTAATTTAATTTTACTTTTTTAATTATTACACGATCGATCGTGGTAACCATACATTTCTTGGAAAAAATTTGTATCAAACTCTTTAATCCGTATACGCTCCTCATAAATAGTTGCATAAAGAAGTCGAGGATAATAATTTACGCGGTTTTGTTCTACGCGTTAAATCAACAAATTGTGTTTCATTTACAACGTCACATTTTAAAGAAGTATATTTTCCAACATAGACATTAAAGGATCAACGATTTTACAGTATGCGAATATAGTAAACGGATGAATTTTCACCTTGAGGCACGTGCGAGTGTTAAAAAATTGAACTATCAAAAAATCCTTATCCATGGACCATAGACTTTAAATAATAATGTGTTAACAGTTTGGATGCCTTGACTCGACCCGATCCGGAGATCGGGTACCCGCACACCCCATCATATTACAGGAGGGTTGAACGTGCTTGTAAGATTGTTTTAAGAACTCCCTTACGAGATTTAAAACGGTAAAAAAGAAGAACCACGAGACAAAGCTTGGGAAAAGGGCGAATGAGCTCGGAGAGCGTGCAGGGTATTGTATCGCGAATTCCGTCGCTTTCGCGCGTTCACCCTCCAGGGTCGTGCGGCCCTTCGCATAGCGGGTGGAAGGGTCGGAGAGAAGCAGGTGGAGCCGAAAAATGGCCGGCAGCTGGCCCGAGTAGGGGGATGAAGAGCGAAAGGTGGGTCTTGAGTAGAGGATCTATTCAGGGGGCGAGCGCGGCGCGGCGTCAAGCCACGCGATGCACGAAACGGAAACCGAGTTGGCATCCGGAGATTAATTACCGAGTTTCAAGGGGATGGATCCGGGGCGCAGCCGGGAACGCTGTAACACCTCGTTAAGGCTCGCCGCGGCTTTGCGTCCCGCGCGATACTCGTCCAGGGAGAGAGGCCTCAAAGTGCGCCCGGGAACGAACGAATCCGGCAAACTCGTCGGATTAGGGGTCTGAACGTGTCATGCACTCGGCGCGGGACACTCGACAAGCCGGAAACCACCGACTGCCAACAGACGCTCGCGGATCCGTCTGTCTATCCGTCTAGCAAGCTTGCCGTAGGCTCCGGAGATCGACGTTGAGCTTCGCAATTTTTGTTTCGCGTTTTTGAAAATTATACCACCTTGTTGCGAGATCACCGCGCTATTTATTTTTCGCTATAACGAAGCACGCCATAACGATAATATACATTAAATGCTGGATATCTCATTTATCTCTGAACAAAGCAGCTAATTGCATTCAATCAATTGTGTAATTCCTGAATATAGATAGCTTCTTTTCAATCACGATTGCGTTCATTTACAACGAGCCATTATCGAAGCCTTAGAATTAGATCGTTTTTGTGATTAAAATCGAAATTAATTGCATTATAACTTTACGGACGCGCGTAAAATCGCAAATTGGTATCACTGGATTGAAGGTTCGATCAATGATATCACATTTAACGTTGGCGACATTCCGATTTTTGACGGGAACGTTTATCTTGTCGGACGCGGAGGGTTCGTGACCAGACGGCTCATTGTCTTCCCGAAGCAATCCAATCTGTACGCCGCGCCGCGCTGCACCGCGTCGGACGGGCGTGCGCAGGGTTTCCGCAGAAATAAGATCCGGTTGCGTGCGAGTCCCTCATAGGAAATTAATTTCTCGTGTTGCCCCGGAGAAATTCTTTGGTCCCTGGGAAACGTATTCGGACGTATACGGCATCGGGTGCGGCACGGCGCGGCGCGGGAGGGAGAGCTCATAACGCGGCGCAAACGTGACATATAATGGAACTGGTATCTGCGAAACCCTGTGGACGGGCCGAGACCCGGCCCCTCGCAGCTTATTTCCTGACGCTTATGATCTATCTGGCATCGTGCGCGCGTTCATCGTATTTCGAGACGTCGGACAGGGCCAGTAAACGTCACGCCGGATCTTTCTATCGACATTTTATTTTCCGTCGAACACACGGCGCGGCGCGACCCGGCCTCGCAAAAACCAACCGATCTCTTCGACGGAAACCGATATTCGCTGTTCCGCGGTGGAGTCGATCGGTTTCCAGGTTGCTTCGGTCTCGAATATTCGGAACGCGATCCCGAGCACGGCATACGTGAGCGGGCAGCTGTTGAAAAATTCCCCGGTCAAACGCGTCGGGATGCATTTATCCCGGCGACCGACGACTCCGCGCCCCGAAACGATTCCTGTGTCTGCTCGAACGACCGATCCGTTTGCGCCTGTGCTCTTCTATCACCGAGCCACCGCTTTTCGCGCGACCCGTGCTCGTCAATTTCCCCGAAAACTGGGAACAACGTTCATATCTTCGTTAGTGGCGCCTCGTTCGTTGAGAGCAGATCAATCGTAGGGTATCTTCGTCCCTAGGCTCTTACTTTTTCGCTGCGGTAGAATCTCGTTTATCCGAACTCGTCGGGAGTACAAGACAGTTCGGATATTAGAAGCTCGCTCACTTTTATTTTTCGTGACAAGTACTATACGATGGAATAAAAAAGTTTGACCTTGAACATCTAAGTTGTCATTTCTGCGTGGAAACGCTCAAGTGCTAAGACGGTAGAAACATTCAAAGAATTTAAGAATATCGATATATCGTCTCCAGTTTTGTTTCGTCGCGACTGCGTGTGATCGCGACTGTTTGAAATGTTGCCCGCCAAATTAATATTGGGCAGCCAGTTCAATGACGTTACGTGATTACAAAAGACAATGATTGTTCGATTCGAAAATAATGACGTCAACAGACGTTAAAGAAAGCGTTTCGTCCGGTACCTACTAGTGGACTCGCCAGTAAGGCTAATCTAGCAGGTCCTGCCTTAGACGCTACCGCACGCGAGAGAATATAAAGATACGACGCGGAATTTAGCGCGGTTATCGTAATCGCTAGACAAGAAACACCGCATATAAAACGTCACAATTACTACGAATACTAGACAACGGCTCGTGCGTTGTACTTGTCTTCCCGAGGACTGTAAAGTGTCACGGCGTTCGAGCGTAGAGCTCAACTGAGTGAATTCGACTTCCAGTCCTATCGCGATGAGACAGAAAAATGCACTGATTGGTTCCTGCCGAAGTTGCATTTTCCAATCAACGCACTCTTGACTGTTTAGGCCTCCTTCCCGTGGCTTTGAATGAGGCCTTGAAGAGTGAGATGCATAGCTAACTCGGTTGACGACGGGTCTCGGTAATTTGACCCTTCTTAACGATCGCGGCTACCCTTCGGAGGGACGAAATTTATGACACTCGAAACTGTAGAAAACCAAACATCGCCGAATGCCAATAGTTTGATTGTTCTCAGTCAGGAAGGTGCCACAAATAATTTCGGAAGGAAACACACGTAAACTGTTCCTGCGCGACGGAAAAAGTCAAATTCAGATTGCACAAAGAAGAAATTGATGCCGACAATATTTATATTCTACCAAGTTCCGCAGCGTGGCGACAACCAATCTTCGAGGTGTGAACGCGTCGAAAATCTCGCGGCGAGAGTCGTCGATAAATATGGCAAACCGGTTTACACCGGTTTCTCGTGAATCTCGGCGAATCCATGACCGAAAAAAGAATCAAGAAAGGGGGTTGAAAAACTGCCAACGGGTAAACGAGGACAGGGGGGAGGGGGTAGGTGAGAAAGCAGGTCGTCGACAGAGGGGGGCAGCGATGGAAGGATGCGCTGGCGAAGCCCAGCACGGTGCACACCGGTGCAATTTCGGGGGACTGCGCGTCGCGTCGCGTCGCATCGCGTCGGAATTCGAATATCTCCGACGCTTCAGCGGAAAGCTATTCCCTCGAGCGACTAAAGCGGCAGAAGCCTACACAGAAGGGGCTGAAACTTTTGTTTTCGCGGCGGCAGTGCAGCCGGGGGTCGTGCACACAATGCACAGACATGCTCTTCGCGCTCCACCCTATCCCTCGTTCCTTCTGGTCTTTTTACGCCCGCCATTTTTACGCCGCGTATACCGCCCGCGCGATCGAACTTTATACTCTTCTGCTCGGCAACCATCGACTGATCATTCTTGTTTTCTTATTTTGTCGAACCCTCTCTTTCCCCTCTCTCCCTCTCTTTCTCTCTCTCTCTCTCTCTCTCTCTCTCTCTCTCTCTCTCTCTCTCTCTCTCTCTATGGCATGAACCAAGGAAATTCCAACTCCCCCTACCTCATCTCCATTTCTATATTGGAGAGCTCACCCGGGGTTGTGAGGTTGCTTCGACGAAACGGACTCAGGGTCGTATGATGTTTGAGCTATTGGGTGTACTAATAAGGCACAACATTTTTATTTCGCATAAGAATTTGAGCATAGTTTTGGAAAATATCAAAAACTCTGAATCACCAAAACGTTACGGCGAGGTCGTTACAGTAAATTTGAAAGTGCTATTTCGTTTCTGTTTCGTACAATTTGCACGGACTAGTTTTGTGTTTCTCATAACGGTCTGCAGTCTATTTGTTTATAACACACTTGAAATTCCACCTCGATGCTCCAGTTTTGCGTGGAACGTTGCTCGCAAAGAGCGGAAACGAATCGCAGGGAAACACGCTCGAACAATCGGCAACAATTTTCCATTTATCGCGCCCGCTACTTAGCGAACGATCGTTCCGAATACTTTCTTCCCGCTAACAACCAATTAGCCTAATTAGCGGGCCGAGCAGTCTATAATCCGAGAGCCGCTGAGGATACGCGGAACAATTTCCGCTTCGCGAACTGTAGGACCGCCCGAGAACCCGTATCCTGGGAATCATAAATGATAATACCGGCGCGGCGGATGCGCGATGCTAATTGAAATCAGCGCGGTTGTTTCGCGCGTGCATAGCCGGGAGGAAAATACTCGGGAACTTCGTTGATCCATTGATTCATCGTTCGCCGGGGGCCGGCGTGAATTATGTTTGCCTAACGTTGTTGGCCGGCGGCCTGTAACAAAAGAAAACAGGAGGCCAGAGAGGGGCAGAAAAAAAACGGAAAGTGGAAAAAAGGAACGTGGGGTGGGGGGACAGAAAACAGGGAGAAATTATTACCTCGACTCGGTAGGACTTCGCGCGCTTTGGCTTTTTGTACGGGGATTTCGCTGCATCTTGTACCCGCTCGGTTGCGTTCCATTCGCGGCGGAAGAGCCCGGCAAAACAACTCCGCGTTATATTGTGGATTACGTAGCACGAAAGCCGCCTCCCCGGTGAAAACACTGGCCGGGGATGCTGTTTGAAAAAATTCGCGACCAATCCCTTCGCGCTACTAACCAGTGCGAATTCATTCGCGATCCGTTCTACAGACATTTTAGCTTTTTTACGAACAATAGGAGTACCAGTCTTGCGATTCACCTCGATAGCTTTCTAATAGGTGTGCGAGAACCTAAAAATGTCGGTTCGGGACGGGATCGAGACTCGATGCATTCCCGACCCGTCCTGACCATGCGGTACCCGACATTTTCGTGTTCTCTTCCAGTTTCGAAATTACTGCACGAAACTTATGATCCCGTAACAGTGTGCTTTATCTTCTGAAATGTTTCTACCGTCTCGTATTTCATTTGTTATTTTGTAAATTCCGCAGTCTACCGATCAGTATTAGTTTTAGTTTTTCGCAAAGGATATCTGCAGAAATTGAGACGGTTAGTTTGCGTTAGTTAACTCGTTTTAGTTAGGTAATGCATACGTGGAAACTGGAAGTTCTAGTCGAAAGCAAATGCGCATGCTAAGGCAATTCCGGTGTGTAGTTCCTCCGAGTCCGGGATATACCGAGTGGGTTATCTAAAATTAGAATCTAAAATGTTTCTGTTGCTCTTAATTACGTGGAAAGACTTTCAGAGCAAAACATGTTCGCTTCAAACGAGCAAACATCATTATAAGAACTTTTTCAATGGATCAGAAGAGGTCTTATTAGGTTACTTTATCCAGAGGATGATTTTCCACGGAACGAATGAGAACAGAACGAAGTATTTTCTTCGTTGTGATTTCTGAACGGCGCGCCGCGCCGTCGGGAGCAATGGTGATGTTTCAGTCAGCAGATTTACTTAGCACGCCTTGTGCATTTCGCTTTCTGTGTTTCGCGTTTCGCATACGCTCGCGTTTACTGACGAGCGCGACTCCTCTCGAAATATGTCTGCGAATTCGACGCGATTCCTCGACGAGCGCAGTTTGTGAGCGAGAAATGTTGATTGGCTCGTTCCGTGTCGGTGGAATCACGGAATTGGCTTCGATTTAACGGGAATACGACTCGACAACCATTCTCTCATTTTCACTACCTCTCTCTCTCTCTCTCTCTTTCTCTCGGTGATTCTCTTCGCAAAAATACGAAGACGAGAACTTTGCGAGCTGCTACTCGAGCCACGGGAGAAGAGTGTCGTGTATATACCTCGAATCCCAACAATATGTTGCGAAACGTTAGGGGGGGGGGGAAGTATTTGTTTAATTAAGTAAGTGGAACGAGGCTCGCTGCAGCGAGGAAGTGGAACAGGCACTGTTCAGGTCCCTGACCAGACAAGTGAAACGAGAGCGGGTGTGTGAAAAGACAAGTGGAATATGGACTGCCCTTGGTCAGGCAACTGGGACAAGATTGTATTCTTAGTTGGACAATGAGGGTAATGAGTGTCGCTGATGATGACATGAATTCTGGAGTGACTGTCTCGCTGTGACGCGATTGAATGTGGACGCTCCGCTGTCCCAGAAATTAGGAGAATAATTGCGGGATTTTCATTCTTGAATGAAAGAAAATGATTTTTAATCGTACATCTGGAATGGTGTGCGTGTATGTGTTTCTTTTGACTTGATATTTTTCAGACTGGAATAAGATATTAACTGGAATAAGATAAGAGAGTGGAATAAGATATTCGGCGAGATACGACAGTGGGATAGGATTTTTAATCAAACGAGAAAGGGAAATAAGATCTCCGATCAGTCAGAGAGCAGTAGAATGAAATTACCATCGGCATCAGATAAGTAGAATAAGGTCGGTAACCAGGCGTGCAAGTAGTATAGGTAATGACTTCAGTGATCGGACAAGTGGGGAACGATTTATCTATAGTCGGGCAAATTAAATGTCCAATTCTGCGCTATAGATTAATGATCGGTCCCGGAGTAGAATACGACGTCCATTAGTCAGACAAGTAGAATAAACACCTTCGATGGTCAATCGGATGTAATTTACCGTTGAGCCGCGAACCTAGCTAGACGTAGACATTTATACACGTTCATCTATCTATACAGTTTATCTATCTATACGTATATGTATTTCGTTATATTTAGCTTGACTTTTTCCAGCAACATTTCCATTAGGTCTCTTTCACATCGATGCCGGTTAAGGTATCCTTTTTAGAACATTGCTCGCTGTGTAGCTCGTTCATGTAATTAATATTGAAGCAAAGGTACCTCGTGAATACTTCACAAGCCGCTGCAACCGATTGCATCCGATTCAACGGGACATAATTAATTAACGGGCCACACGTCCACCAATAAACTTCTCAATTATTCCATTCCGCCTTGTTAATCGTATTTCTGGACTCACGTTCGTCGAACACCGGTGCTCGGCCATTTTGTTTGTTGCCGGGTAATGCAGCGAATTGCATTGGTTGCCTGTCAATATTTAAATTATTATTAATCCTTTATTACCTGCACGCGCGCACTCTTCCTATGGAAATTTGTTTGTCCTTAATCCCACGTTTCGATTACCCCCACGCACCGGAAACGCAATCCCCCGACAAACGAGTACAGAGAAATTATAAACAATTACGCTTGTAATGGGCCGTCGTCGTTGCGCAGACCCGTGATAATAAATAACCAAGCGTTCTATTTCGGTAGTCTTTGATACCTCGTGCAGAAGATATTAAACGTGTTCTTATCTAAAAACTGTGACAGAGGAAGATCCGCTTTTAATTTCCTGGAATTTCGGAACACGAAAATAGCATGAATCGGAGACTGCCTAAATGCACGCTCGCCTGCTTCAGCCTGAGCAAAAACGTTTCCTGCTGAACGCAGGCTTCTAGTCACCATCGCATCACGGTGATACTCATTACCTTTTTATCCCTCACTGAGAGACGTCTATTCTGCTCAGCCGGGCGGTCGTATTTCACTTGTCCGATTAAGAACTCTCATATTTCCCTTGTCCGCCTAATGACCGCGCGGATCGCACGGTTTCTATACGGACAAAACACGCCTTTCTGTACAGAGGGGGAGAGAGAGAGAGAGAGATAGCGTGGCCAGTCTCTCGAGCCGATTCTCCCTCTTCGGAAGAGAGTCCGAAAACCCTTGCGAAGCTCATTAGGGAGCAGCTATCCGGTTCCTTCGCGGTCAAATTAGCAAAGAAGCGGCTCTTTTGTCGGAACGGGGTTGGGGTGTAACCGGCCCGCATCTCTCGCTCGGCCCTCCGGCGAAAATGTTTGATGTAGCCGGTGGCGGCAAGATGAAAGTTTGATCTTGAAAGCGGCGCGTCACGCAATCCCGCGCAGACAAAGCTCCGTCGGTGGTTAATGCGCCGCGTCATCGTGTGCATGGCGCGTCTCGTGGCGTCGCATCTCGCTGCGCTCAACCCCTGTGCTGTTCCCGTGGGTGCACCGCCACGGTTCCCGGACCTAAAACCCAGAGAGAGAGAGGGAGAGGGAGAGAAAGCTAAGCCCACACCCGTTCCAGCTGGAAACTTGCGAGTCGAATCGACGCCGCGGCAACCACTTTGCCGTTTGTTCGGCCTGGCACCTCCGCGTGCCCGACCAAACGAGCTGAAACTTGGACTCGAAGACTCCGCTCACGGTGTCTCTCTTTGACCCAGCCTGACCCATCCATCCTTTCTAACGGCGAGCCGGCTTATCCCGCTCGTCGAACCACACTCGGAAGGTAGTCTCACTCTCTCTCTCTCTCTCATTCTCTTCTACCCCCGCGTTCGACCACGGACGTCGAACGCCTGCAACTTTGATGAAGTTCCCCGCACAGTCGCGCCGGCACTTTTGATCGCGCGCACCCACGGGACCCGCGGGACCTTTTTGTGGACGGTCGAGAGCCTCGAACCGTCTACCCGCGACCGGGGGAACTGTATTAAGCTGCTCAACGCCGAGTGGCGTTTGCCAGCGACGCCTCGCCTAGCCCCGCCTCGCAGCCCTTCACGAACTTATTGTCCCCGGCCACCTTTCTCCGCGCCGGTGTAATTAAATCTGAGAATGCGATGGAAGTCTTGCCAGCTGCCTTTTTCCGCGAACCTTGGCATGGCACGACCGCCGCACAAAGGTGTGACATCAAATGAATCGACGGCCTTGTTAGTACCGTTCGTACTTCCGGTAACGCGTTCTGTAGTACCACGCATACCAATTCAAAACGTACAGTAAAAAACCTCAGAAAATCAAACTACAGCCGCCCTTTAACTACCTTTTGAAACCACCTGATTGAACATTCTAATAAAAGTACGATTTTGAAACGAGGCTAGAAACCACTAAACGAAGGTAACGCACTGTATAAAATAAGTAGAATAAGCCCAGCTGCGTTCAGACCGCTCCCCTCGAGTTCAATTAAAACTGGCCGACGATCGATGTAAATGAACGGTTTCTAATACGTCAGGTTTGATGAACGATTCGAACGAGCAACCGTGCCGATTCGTTCGCAGGAGAATATTTGTTTTATAAGTTTCCCCTCGACGAAATTTCATCTCGTCTCTCTGTTCTCCGTTGAATGAAATGTGAATTTCGTCGAGCGGCATCCGATAGCGTACGAAATAATAACCGCTGGGAATATCGGCCGACGCGATAAGTAATCTGTAGACGGTGATTCGTCCGTTGCGACTGCTGTGTCGGTGGGCATAGAATTTTATTAATTCGTCAAGTATATGTTATCGGCGCGGGGGGCACACAGAGGCACACGTTCGTCGTATTTCCTCGGGACAGACGAACCAGGAGCTGCTCGCGGGGCTTTACGAAACCCGTCTCTGTATTTTCATTCACGCCGGTAAAACACTCTTCGTTTTCTGTAGTTCTGCCACTCCGGGCCCCGGGGAGAGTTATTGCTTGGTATTTTGATTAAATCGGCGAACGTCGAACCATCGCTATCGTCCGGGCAACAGGAAAGATTGGACTGCGGAATTTCGAGTTCGAGCTTCGCACCGACCTGTCCATTTTTAACATCCGCCATTATCGATCCACGCACCGAACCGCGGTGTAACGTTTCATAAAGTTTCGCCTTCTGTTATTTGAAATTCCAAATGCGTCTACACGGCGGCGTCAAGAGAACGAAGTTCCACGTACGCGTTCCTTGGAAGTTATTCTTCACTCTTTTCAGGACGTCGAGATCAAAAGTTCTCACAGAATTCTGTGGCTAAAATGCGTCGTTATCGTGAAGTATCGCCGCTAGAATGAACCGCTGTTATTTTATTATTCAGTCGAGCGTTTTGAATGTCTAGAAGTCGACGCTGACAAAATTCGTCGGAAATATTCGAGTTGACTTCGTGAAATGGAATCGATACACGCTGTGGTTATGGAGAAAATCGATGTTTCGTTGGACCCACCCCGTACATTTCTTCGGCTTCTATATACCGTCCGAATACAAACCATTCTATACTACTAGAATACGATACGAGTGCTTCGAATTTTATCTCGGCCGTTAAACTCGAGAATATGAAATTTTATGATTGTTTTAAGATACACTATTCCCGGCGTCCATACGAAAAATGACGGTAACCCGTATCCATCGGCTCACCTCGAAGCTTACGGATAGATTGCGGATGCTTCAAAGCCAATTCCTATTTTTATGGATCAATTTGGAGGAACCGAGGCAGAATAAAGTGACATTTCCCATATCGACGGCTAGATTAAGAGTAATGGAAGTTGCGCCGAACTCGATGAAACTCGTTTGTCTTTCATCGATTTCCCGCGCTTCTCGTGACACGCAAACTACTCGAAGATCCGCGGATCCAGTCGTGAATAGGCAACAATTAGGAGAAAGCGAGTCTCCTTGCGTTCGTGTTACAATTACACCGTTCTTGTTTGCGTTTCCGCCTCTCCCCCCCTCTCTCTCTCCCTCTTTCTCTCGGATCGTAAAGATCCGGTAGAAAGTAGTTTGGCGAGTCGTTATTATGATCCGGAATCAGACTCACCTCGACGGAGCCAGTAAAATACGTCGAATCATAGTCCACGGCGGTGCGAAGGCATCGCATAAAATTTTAATGGCGTCATTGACTCTTCCGGACTCGACTAGGAGAACGTCTTAAGCCTCGTCGACGAGGTCGGCACGTTCCGTTGGACAAGGATTAGAATCTGGAACGATCGAGACGTCCTGACGAGGAACTCGGCGAGTTTTAAACGAGGGAGGATTTATTGGGGTTAAATCCATTATCGTCCACCGGCGTCCAATATCTCTTGCAATGACAAACATCTTGGATCTTCCGATTTGAAATTTTCAATGAAACAGCGTGCGCGGAAAAATTTTTTTAAATATATTCAGATACCTTCTGTGCACTGTGATTTTTCAACAAACTCGCGGCTCCTTGGAAAGTTTCGCCGACCTTAACGCTTGCGACAGAATTTCGCGCGAGCAATAAATTTATTCAAAAGCAAGTGGTGGGAAAAACAACGGGCTGCGCGGATGTGGTCTGGCGCGAAATTGAAATTCCCCGGGACTGTTTGCGTTCGCATCGAAAGTAAAGTTTTCGGGAGCGTAATTTATGAGAGCCAGCGGTCTACGGGTCGTAATGAACATTCAGGTTCCAGCGTAAACGCAAATATCGAGACGCGTTACACGACGCCGGGACACGCCGCGCCGTAGCAACTTCCCGAGTGGAATTCCCGATTAGCTAAATCAGTATAGGGTAACGAATGGCGGGGCATAATCGAAGTTGGAAACATTGTCGGGATCCGAAGGCGCCGGCCGTGTTTCCGACAACTTTCGACGGGAAGGGAACATGCATGTCGGCAACGGCGACGGTATCGTTGCCGAAATCGCGGTCGAGCTTTGACATAACGATCAACTACGTAAACCTGCACGGCGATCCTCGAAACGCGCCCGTGGAAATTACGCGGCAGCGACCATAATTTTTTTCTTTCGCTCCGTGGAACTAACAGTTATGCTTTCCTGCGCGAGCTCGCTTATTACAGTCCGCGAAACGAACCAATTTCACCCGTGAGCGAACTCAAAAGCGATTGTATTTATTTTCCATTATTATCTGCGTAACTCTATGCGAAAAAAATTGCATAGAATAATGATTTCGATTAAATTTCATGTAGCTTTCGTATTATTTTCGAGTTCACTTCACTGTAGACTAAAATTACGGAGTAAATCTTTAATTTCTCGGTTTATTTTACTTTCATGCGCACGGAGAATATTTAGTGGTGCGTTCATTTGTATCATTATTATTGTTTATCGATACCTCATTTGTTCCTTTCTGGAGCTTGAATGCAGCATGTGTTATTTCCAATATAAAATGCAATGACTTGGCAACGATGTAAACTGGAATATTTATCATCAATTTTCAGAATAATTATTTTAAGATCTGTTTGAAAAGTCTACCTTAACAAAGGGAAGGATGAAGTGTACTTAGTCTTGGTGTGCTTCGGTAGAACAAGTTGTGAGTTTCAATTTTGAGTCTGTACTAGTTTCAGAAGTTTTGGGAAAAATGTGTCGCGTCTGACTAATGGCGGGTATATTCCACTTTCTGGTGCACAAATGGCCCGTTGTTACTTGCCTCTAACAGTCCGATCCTGTTTTCCTATAACTTGGGCAGAAATGTACTCCGTAGTGTCTGTAAACAGACTGACCTACTCTACTGAATTGTCTGAACACGATCCTATCTCTACTTGTCCGACGCATCTTGCGTTCCCACCTGCCTGGCCAGTTACTGTTCTGCTCCACTTCCTTTGTCAGACCTTCTTCCATTTACCGTACTGTGCACTGTTGAATCATACTCGGTTGTATGGTATTTAAATTTTCATAACATTTTTCATCGTAAACAAGTACCAACAGTGTTTATAATTCTGGAACGTTTTAATAAGCGCATATCTGCATCGTTCAACTTGACTGAAATTTTGATACGCTTGCATACGATTTATGAATAAAACTATTGCGGAAGCTGAGGAGTACTTTCGTATGCTGTACAAGTTAATTTAACCGAAAACTGTAGCTTTTCATTTCATACATTGGAGTAGATGTAATTTAATTTAATAGCACCGTTTGGTATGATTAATATTAGAATTATTGAATTTTACGACATCAAATAGTGAAAATTTGAAGTGTATTATATTGAATAAAATAAGGAAAAGCTTTTAATTTCATCGATAGCGCAGGAAGGTGAAGAGGTACGTCGTTGCATTTGCCAGTCTAGCGGCGACCCTATAAGACTAATCTCAAGAGTATCATCTCGAGCAGAGCACAGTTTCCAGTTTTCGGTAATATGGGCGCCGTAAACCGAAAATTTCTATTGGCCCATCCCGCCGTTCAGCAAATAGAATTTTTACGGACCCCTTTGCGGTGTTATAAATGCATAAAATGTAACTCGGCCACGGAAGTGCCTGGGATGGAACGGCTCATAAACGAATATTTATGAATCCGGGGGTTAAAAGTCGTCGACGTCGCGACGCGCGGTCGTTCTTAGAAGACCCCGCATAAAATATATATGTATGCCGGACTCGCCTTGAGCGATGTCGACTCGGAAGACGTGGAAACACGTCGTCGATCGGCCGCGACGACAGATCCTGTCCAGTCACCGAAATGTTTCAATGTGTCAGCCCCTCTACCTCCGCGCTCTCTACCCCGGCCTATTTAACCGACAAATAAATGTCGATGCGCCGTTCGGCCATAATTTTCGCAGCAAAGCAAGAGCTTCGGGCTGCTCTGTGTTAATTTAATTTCAAATAAATATAAAAATGAATGAATTCTCCTCTCGATATTTTACATTACTGCCACGGGCAAATATTTCGTGCTAAATAATTCACTTTGTATACCTATAACAAACGGTGTACGGTAAAGAATTTTAATAAACATGTCGACGACACGATCGCTGACAAATATTTGAAATGATAATTAAAAACAGTGACATAGAACGTGTAAACACAATCATACACCATGGATTTTAATATAAATATTATATATAATATGGACTTTAATATTTATACACCATGGAGTTTGAAAATTTTCTAGCAGCGGTGGTTGCTACCTCTAAATTTCGAAAATTATATTTGGTGATGGTCTAAACGTTTCTGTGGGGTGTTGGTCTGCTGCTTCACCTCGTCTGTGGCGCAAGAGTATATACGACCGAAAACTTTTCACGTCGCTGTAGGTATTCCGAAAAGTTCCTTGTGGTCTCCACTTTGTAGAACTTGACGTCCGGTATGTTTTATCACGTTTTTATTAGTCGCGCGCATAGAGGGCTGCCTAAAAAAAACTCGGAATTCATCAGTTAGTATAACGAGTTCGTTTCCGGGTTAATATTTTTACCAAAAACTCGTTAAAAAAAACGGAGCAAAAGCCGGCGAGCCGGCTTGGACAACTTCTACGGCACACCAAACTGATTGTGCGAGAGAATGTAAATAGCAGAAGCGGTTAAAAAAATTCAGAATACGAGATGAGAGACTCGAAGATGAGCCGCGGGAGAAGGCGTCCCAGTATCATTAACGAAGATGTTTTGCGAAGAATGAAAACATAGAACGCGCAGCCATTGTGAAACTATGAACACCTAGAAAATTTTCCGGAGCATCTAAAAATCTATTTTATACAATCCACAATAAGTTCCTTAGTTTTGAAAATAGCAGTTCACAATGAAACATTTTTTATGCTGTTTATAGTTTTCAGCGCAATTTCATTCCCATTTGTGTGTCTTGTTAATTTTTTAATAAAAATAATACGTATTTTCGTGATATTCTGTGAATGTTCTGGATACGTACGTATAAATATACGAATTCATCCAATAATTTTCCATGAAACCATGTTTACAATGGCCATATTTGTGAAACAAGGAGCCATAATTGTGCCGGAGTGCGTACGCGCATAAATAAATTAATTTATTGAATAACTTTCCACAAAACCATGTTTACGATTTCCGTAATTGTGAAACAAGAATTCATAATTGGGTCTGGGTTAAGTATGCGCATACGCAAATGAATTTATTTGATAATTTCTCGCAAGACCCTATTTACATACCTTTAATTGCGAAACGACAAAATCATAATTATCTCCGTCTACTGTGAATCTCTCATGAAAGAAAAGAAAGATTGTTCCGTGATAGTACTACACTGAAACCACTAATTTTTGTGTAAAATTTGTGTAAATTGTGTAGAATTGTGAAAAATCCATTAAAATCTCAAATTCAACCATTTGAATTTTTCGTGTAAGAGTTAATTTACCAAAATGACGCTTCTCAATTTTTTCTTAAAATGCGGAAAGTCAACGGAATATTTTCGATGCACAATTCACGATGTCCGCAAAACGATCGGACCACTTCTAAATCCGTACTGCATCGGCAGCAATGCTGCAATCTTGCGCGTCGAGATGCTCGGGCGCATAAATAATTTTGGCGTGATCGCAGGGAAGCGAAATGCGCATTCGGGACGCCTCGCGCAGAAAATAACCGGGCAAACAGTCTAATGGAAATTTATGATACCGGATACACGCCGGTTATTGGATTTCGCGTGAACGGGCCGAATCGGACCGTCCGGGCCGGCCCACTTCAATCGCCGCTGATTACTTCGTTTTACATTCAACTGATTTCGTTCGTAACTGATTAAGCGTCGTACGCCGTTAATTTTTACCGGGGTGGCGGCCGTCCGTTGGAACGGGGAGTAACGACCGGGGTGGTATCGGGGAAAAATGTGCCAGCCGAATTTCATCGTCGCGGAACAAACGGCAAACAGTCGACGGTGACAAATCAGTCGTTTAAGCGGCGTTTTTATCAGAAATCACGTTTCGACAATCGTTGCTAATTGCGGTTTAACGATCGCAGTATAGATCTCCGGTCTCGCGGGGAAAATATTTACCCAGTGATTTTTTTCCCCGGTTCTTTCCGGTTCGTCGAATTTTATTCCGCTGATTTTCGAAAATTCCCTGAAATCCGTTTATACGATGCTTTGCCGGCGAGCCATTTTCGTTTTCATTATTTCGTACGATCGCAACCGGATCGTTTTTATAGGGCGGAGCGCGTGCCGCGATCGAAGCGTTTGTTGCTGTTTCGTGTCTATTCGAGAACGGGGACGGGGCGCGCCGGTCGACGAATGAAAACATTCGCACGCCAGTCCCGTCTAATCAACGCGCTGTCACAGACGCTGCCATCGTAAAACGCGACGATTTTCGCGTGATGACTAGAGACACGGGTCAATAGAAGTTTATGGGACCGCGTAAAGCTTGCCGCTACGATTCCGCAGCTTTGTGTCGTGTTGCGAGCGCAACTCTCTCTCTCCCTCTCACCCGTCCCCCACTCCCGCCGCCCAGAATTTCACGTGGAATTAAACGAAATTTAGTGTGCTGTTTGCGGCTTTACGGTAACGACCCCCTCCTCGATAAAATACACTAATCGCCTTAAGGGAAACGGTATTTGTCTGGAGTATCTCTTTGTTGGGCTACAGGCAGGCTCAAAAGTGGCAACTTTTTGACTTCGTAAGTCTGTGCGCTCTGACTATTTCAAAATGTAATCGTTACCAGTTGTAAACCCTTGACGGGGCGGACCTTTCTTATAACTACTTTTTATAACTGTATGTATTGTATGTAATGATATTTGGTCCCCTCAAGGTTTCAAATCCATTCCACCACTTCTCCCTTTGCCAATCCTCAACTATCGCCTAATTTCCAATTTCAGCGGGACCTACTTTTTATTAAGGTGGGTTCCGAACCACCTATTTTGCCAACAACAAGTGAAACGCACCCAGAGGGCCACTTCCCGGCTTTTTACCGAGCGGTCACCCATCCTAGTGCGTCCCCCGCCCTACGCCGCTTTACTTCGGAGATCGAACGAGAACCGGTGTTTTCAGCGAGGCAATGGCCGTTGACTTACTTTTTATATAACTGCAATTGCTGATTTTTCAAAATATATTCTTCAAGTTATTTAGTTTAGACTTTTAACTTTTTTCTGTGATCATTTCTGTCAGCCGAATGATTCATTGAAAGCGGAGTATGATTCCGACGGAGAATTTCACGAGGAACGGATTGAAACGATGACGCTTCAAGCGCACGCATTTTTTCAAATTCAATGCTCTCCGAGAGTAAAAGAAAGAGTGTGTGAGAGAGAGAGATAGTGAGAGGAAGGACGGAGGAATAAAAGCGCAGCTTCACGGAAGCCGAGAAATTGCGTCACTCGAGCTCCAAGAAAACAAACCGCAAGCAATCCGAGGCTCGTTTGCTTCCTTCTTTCGCCGGGGAAATTAGAGCACGGCTGTGTAACCGGCTCCGTGAAAACAACAACGGAGGTCCCGAGAAAAATATCCTCGTCAGGTCCTGACTCGTCAGCGGCCGGAAGCTTCGCATGCGTATCAAACCGCGCGCGACTGTGTGGAAAAAATTGCGAACCTTGACTCTCAATATAATTTCTCATTATTCTATCTAGGGGGACTAGAATGGTCTGGGAAATTTGGTGACCCCATTTTAAGAGATTCAAACAAAATGTACGTTAATGCACGAATATTTGTAAAAAAAAATTGAACGAATTTAAACAAAATGACATTTATCTTGCTTATTAATCGCGCGATGCGGTTGATTCGTGTGCGCCGCGCGCGGAAAAAGCGTGCACGCGTAGCATAGTAATTAGTCACGAACATAAACGTCACGGAGGGCCATCGAATATTCATCAGGTGTCAAGCAAAAGAAAAATCGATTATCAATTCGAAACGCATGCTAATTTTTCAGCGGACAATCAATTGTGTTATTCGTTCAAACGACATGAATAGATGACACCGACGCGACCCACGTATCGAAGACGATTTCCCGCGATAAAGGGCCGGAGGCTTTACATCGATCGATCATGAGCGGTGATAAACGAAACTTCAATTAGTACAAATTCGACGGGTTAATCGTCGGTTTATGCGATTTATTTTTCCAACGGTTGATAAATGAATTTCGCCAGCGATGCTGCAAATTGCGACCGCGTACCTGCTCTCGCACTCTCTCTCTCTCTCTCTCTCTCTCTCTCTCTCTCTCGTTCGAGGTGGTAGAAACAGGGGAAGAGAACACGACAGAACGATGGGAGGAAGGGGCACGGTCGAAATTATTGAATCCGCTAACGATATATGAGACGCCAAAATTCTGCAGACTGTACCGTAAACCAAGTAATTAGTTCTGATTGAATCGTAGCGGATAGGTATGCAGCCCGGCCGCCAGAACTGGATTTTCGCTATGCATTTACCATGCGCCGAGAACGCCGGTGACTAATTGCCATTTACGCGGAACTGTAAAATTTGATTACGCGGTCTGTTTGTTAAGTCGCGCCAAATTGGGGCTGAACGTTAACTGAACGGCCCCGATTACGGCGGCCAGACCGATATTCCGCGACCATCACATCCGGAAGACGTTTACACAATTTCCAGCTTCCTGATTGATGTTTTTCAACGCTGCGTAACAAACACACCGCTCGAACAACGAAATCGTTTGCGGAGAAAGAGTCGACTTACATTGTTTTAAACATAAACCCTCCAAATTCGCGAAATGGCCAGACACAGAGAAAATCGGCTCGCAAACTGTTGCAGGCGCAGGCGTATAAAACTGGAGACATCTTATTCGCGCTTGTTTACAGCTCGGCGGTGAGTAAACGGGGATGACGAGCGGATGAGGTATAATAAATTGGCGGTTCCGTCGAACACGGAACACTTAACCGGCGCCGCAGAATGAAAAAAGTAGCCTAATGCGAAGCACGAGAGGGGTGATCCGAGGGTACGCAAGAACAGCGGGCGGGATAATAAATCGCCGACGTAGTATCTTTTATTACACAAATCGATCCGACGGAAGCGGAGCATCGAGCCGTGCACGTTGCGACCGCTCGCAGGGAAAGAGCGGAACGCGCGGATTTGCGAGGACTGGAAGCGATTCCGTGAGTCGTCCACGTTCGCGAGCACCCCGAAGGGTGGCGGTAATTCATTCGAGACTCCTCCATTATGTAAAAGCCGGCCCCCAGTAATTTAACAAAATCGTTCGCAGAGCAACAGGACAGAGGGCTCCGGGACCGAGGACTTTAATGCCCGCGAACGCTCCTCTTTTTTTCGCCGCGATTTCGCGCTCTCGTTTATAATCAGACGAACCGCTCACTTTGTCGGCGAGCGTTAGACTGTTCCCGCGAGTTTCTCTCTGGCACTCGTCGTTATTGTATCATAAAATCGGCCGTAACTCGACCGTGCATTTCGCGCAGCCATACGAGAACCGAGGCAATGAGTTGGACGCCGATCGCGAGAAAGCTTTCAGTTGTTTTATCAAGTTGAAGTTAATACGTTCGCTCGTCGACGAAATAAATTTCCGTTTTATTGCGATCCATGGGGAAAGTAGAGTGCGGATCTTTCTGTGAAATATAGTAGTTTTCTATGTAGATCATGCAGAACGTTAAGACTACCGAGAAATAAAACTTTCTATTTCGTTCTATTAATACCGACGGTACCGCGTTTATGCATCGAAACGATGCACGATTTTCTAGTGTTGAATGAAAATGTCTTTCCCCTTTCATTAGATTTAATTAATTGAAAGCGTGACTATTTTTCTCAGAGACTTTTACCAACGTGTTTGTGACATTTTTCCGATTGAAACGAGACCAAACACGACACAGTTCGGACACGTTTTATCACGGTAAAATGTAGTCAAAAATTTTTTGAAAATGCCAAACTTGGAAAAAGTGATTTTTGGCCATATTTTCGCGGTTTCCAGACCACTGTGCAGCGGCGAGAGAGGAACCGTATGTGTGCAGAAAATAAGTGACGCTTCAGTAAGAAAAGTGACAACAGAACGTCAAGTGTTTTCCTCGAAAGCTAATGTTAGACATTTCCCTCGAAAGCAGCAGCTTTAAATGCATCGTGAACGCGGAGTCCTCAAACACGGCAACGTCGATTTCTCCAGTCACGTCGCCTCGAATTTCGCGGAAACCGGCAGGGGGGTAGAGGGGGACGTCACTATTATTCGCTCCTGCGAATTCTCTGCCGCTGTTCTCCGAATAACTCGGTTATATTTGTCAGTATTTAGTTCGCGCTTGTTTGCACAATTAACTCGTTCGTCGCGAGTTCAAAGACTGGCCGTATACATATGGAGGTAGAGGAAAAGAGAAAGAGTAATAGCGGCGGAGAGGGGAGAAGAGGGGATGGGTGGCGGGAGACAGTTTGTTTTGCCGACTTTTTTCGTTTGTTCGCGCAATTTACAGTACACAACTCCCCCGCGAGCTTATGAATTGACTTTCTGTCGCAATAAACCTTCGGCGAAATGAGTGCCGCGATGCGCCGGGCTTATTTGTCGTTGTGAATTCGATTAATATGATTTTTCGGGGTTCTCGCTTTTTCCAGTTTCAAAGGGAATCATTTATTCATAAAACCGCGTGTGCCGCCGCGCCACCGCCGTCGTTACAGAAGCAGACCCAACCCGATCGCTGAAAAATGCGATATACAGACGCGAAAGTACAGAACGCTCATGAAACTCCCAGCGTCATTCGTCATTCCTCTACTACTTTTTTGTTGCTCGTTCTTTTTCTTTTTTCAAGACAGTCTCGAATTCGCCCGGATGCATCATCGTTTCGAAATGTTATAAAGCATTTCCGGGTTTATTTCGTTCGATGTGGTCGTCCATACGGTCTGCGTACCGAGTCACGAAAATTTTAATTAAAATTCCAGTGACGCGCGCTCGCTTTTAACATTTATTTCCACAAAAAAAATCCGAGCAAAATTTAGTGCCGTCACTGGACTGCAAGTATTAATTTTTGTGGACCAATTTCAACCGACTGGAATTAAATGCAATCTTCCGAGCAATATCGAGTTAGTTTCTAATCCAGATCCTATCAGGTTTGGAATGAAATCGTGAATTTTTAAAAATTTTGCGCTACTCGTCCTCAGTCCGCAATAACAAATTGCGCTTCGTTCGAAAATCGACAAAAAATTATGATCGAGGGAGCCGATAATCTTTAATAATCCTCCAAGGAAACCCATTTTCTATCTTGCGTGCTGCAAAACGTTTTGTTCCCTCTTCGCGATTAAAATACAATTCGAGGAATTAAAATTGGCTCGAAAAAGAGTACGTGTCAAGCGCTAAAAGCTCCTTCGTATGCAAATAATCATTAAAATCTCGTTACGCATGATTGATGTCTAAACTTGCGCTGATATCCGCCCCGCGAGCATATCGAGCTTATAAATTCAGTTGAACCATCTGCTCCGCGGCATGGTTCGTGTGGAATATTTCTCGGAAAGTTTACCCGGAGAAAGCCTTTCTAAAAACGGTGCCGGCGAAGTTGGTCGAAGGCGCGGGAGAAATTCAAATTTCCCGCGGAAAAAGTTTCGGCCCGCGGCAAAAAGGTTCGCGAAAACTCTCGAATCAACAAGCAACGATCACTCGATCTTTGCCGAGCCTGCCGCGCCGCGCAACAGTCTTTTTGCTGGAGGGTGGCGCGCAGAGCAACGAAACTAATCCTCGAAAGCAATTAGTACGAAAAACTGGGTCAGAAAAACCGCGGTCTGCGGGGGCGGAGCGGTGCGGCGCGGCGGCCGGTGTCGGCGGAAGATCAGAAACAAGACACGGATTACTCGCGGCCAGCAAACAGGAAGTCCATTTAATCTCTTCCCGTCGGGCCGGACGAAAAATGGAGCAGCGACCCGGTGCGGTGCGTCGACCCGACGGAACCAGCCTAGTAAATCGACGTCGCGAATCGCGACCGTCGACCGACATTCTCCTCGACCCGCCACTCGTGTTATAGTGCTCGGTTAACATCTCATCGGTTCAGGAGTCAGCATCCACCTCTCTCTCTCTTTGCTAAGAACCGATTAAGAGCCGGTCACGGATCGCGTAATACATTCTCGATACGATCGGTTGAACGCCTGGGCGGTTTCGGTTCAATAAGAACCGTGGCCCGTAATCAGCTCGAACAGCCTACAATTTTTCACTCGACGCCGAAAGCTCCTCGTTGCCAGTCTTAGCGAGCACGCGACGCGACCACTCTAAGCTCGTTAGTTTTCCGCACGACACGGCGCCGTAAGAAGCGTTCCATTTGCTCCCGACCGCGTTAAAGGGTCGTCGGAAGCCGACGAAACCCTCGACAGCCGACGAAATCCGCCGATCCTACATCCGTGCTTCGAACTGTTAACGAGATTCCCGGGCCCTCGTTCCCCGAGATACAACCGGCTGGATACCTTTCGCGTTGTCTGCTTTCTTCTCGCGGCGAGAATCGCGAGGCTTCCGCCGCGAAAGCACGTGTTAACACATATTTTAAACGAGTGCCCGAACGATCTCTGACTGCCGGGTTAAGTTTGGCTTACCCTTCCGCGACACACTTCGTTTCAATCTACCGGGTCGGTGCTGAAACATTTCGTGCAACTTTTACGTGGACCTTCCAAGTGTACTAGGTTAGGAAATGTCCAATCTCGGAATGCGAAGAATGCTTTTCGATCTACCAGCAGCAGCGTCGTTTTTTGAAATTGTCATATTTCCTGCGCATTTTCCGCAATTGTTTTCCTCCGAATCAATTTGTTAAATATTTCGTTCGATGAGGCAATTCTGCGCGAGAAATTATTAGAAATTGTACAGGTCAAATGTTCCTCCATAATTAATAATTTTGCGAAATAAACAAACAAATGCGGTTTACGGGCCCAGCTTCGATGATTATTATCGTTTGCTGCGTGTACCAACATACGTTCATCATTGTTTCATTATCATTCTCGTTCTATGCATTGCGTAAATAAAATTGCTTTTTAATGACCATCGCAGGCAAACTCAAAATAATTATTATATTTCATACCGCATGAATTATGCAATGATTGTTCGGTAATTTCGTTCGATCGACATAAATTTTGCTTCGATTGCACGCGATTATATTTTAAACAAAAAATTCGTTACAAGTACAGTAAGAGTAAATTGAAATACATTAGAAAGTGTTCGAAAATATCGAATTTAAAGTATCTGGATCGACTGGTTTTCGATGGTTACGTTATTGAGGCTGCGAACTCGCGTGATTTCGACCGGAATACGCTGGTAAACTGTTTTTAACTTGTTCCGCGTGGTTGTAGAAGGGAGAAAAAGAATAGCGTCGGAGCAAAATCGATCAAGTTCACGGTAGAATTCGCGGGAGCGGTTGATTCAGAGCACCCGCGAACAACCCGAAACGCACCGGCATTCTCGCGGAAACGGAAGATACAATTCGCGGAATCCTATTGGTAAAGTTTCAGTGATATTCGAAATTCTGGGTCGGTCGGAGGTTCCGCGAACCGGGTGACAAATTTCTAAGGCTCGATAAAATCGATCAACGTGCTGATTTCGTAGAGGGTTGCTGTGTACAGCTGGCGAGAAATGGCTGCGAACCCCTCTCGTTCGTTCGTAGACATTTTTCTTTACCAAAAATCCAATCGAGACGAGATCGTATCTGCTATCCGACCATTAAATCAAACATCATCGAACGGGCGATGGTCTCAACAGGTATCATAAATAGACTGCGAATTTTTTAGTAGATCAAAAGCGAGACGATAAAAACATTTAAAGTATTAAAAGCAAAAAATAGTCTTGCAATTAATGCAGACAATTTTTATTTCGCAGAAAAATCCAGAATATATTTATTAAAAAATATTCCCTTGATAATTTCCAGGTCTCTCGTGCAATGAAAAATATTTTCCACCGACGACATTCTGGTCCATGTCTGCAATGTCTACCTCGTCGATACGAACGACGACGGTTAAAAAAAAAGTTTGTGTAAAATATTTTTCTAGAAATTGCTCTCTGTCGGAGCTGTATCATTATCGGTGAACGTCGGTTGGGTAGGTGGCATTGTTCGATGCACTCAAGAACAATGTCCGCTAGAGCCCAGATGGTCCAGCGCGGCGAGCAACTGCACAATCAATACTCGTCGGAGCTACTGTTGACAAATTTCGATGACTGAGACGAGATAATTGTTGTCATACGTTACTCCGACACGTCGTAAATCGATCTACGGCTCGAGTTCTCTCGAAGCCAGTGTCGGAAAGTATCGCGCGGTCGATTCGACGGGCCGATATCATGATCGCGGTTATAAATTAGTATGGCAAAGCAGGATAAAGGGGTTATCGCTTGATCGTTACTCCCGCAACAATTCACCGGTAGCGATGGGATCGAGTTCCGCGTGTTACCGACTCGAGCAAAAGTAATTGCTGTTTTGAAGTACTTAGATTTCAGAGTTCGATTAAAATTCCGCAAAATTGTTGAATTTTACTGCGAAACACCGATTAGTGGTCAGAGGCAGCGTTTCGATCGTTCGGAAAAGTTTAATTGACCGAGCTCCGGCCATTGTCCTGGCCCGCGGATAAAGCATAAGTTTCTCTTCGCGGCGCGGCGGACCGAATTTCCGGGAAGTTTGATTATAAATCTTGGAACGACGTGCCGGATAAATCATACGGCCTGTTCGACTTTAGGGTGGCGCGGGGCGTCGCCGCTACGGAAATCCTGAAGATTGGGGGCGAACTTCGGCCGGCTGAAGCGAGTTGGATTGCTTCTGGATTGGGTCGTGGTTGGGCCAGGTCATGGCGACGCGAAATTTGATCCTAGGACAGTTGTGCACCGTCTGGATTCGCCAAGTTTCATCCTGAGGTTGTCACTACTCCGTGCTTGTTTAGACGCGTGTTCCGCGGTCAGTCTGCTCGCATCGTGATCATAAAGGATCTACAGGAGTCCCTCATTTATCGAATTGACTTACGATAAGAGTCACTTGCGGCTCCCTTATCTGCAAAATTGTTCAATTTCGATGCGATCTCGCAGTCTAATGATAGCATTATCGTTATCGATGGTCTGCACGAGCAGCGAAAAATTGCAATTTTATCGACGGTAACCTCTAAGGGTGAAACGAGGAATAAAACGAAGCTGGTCCGCGCAGGTAATTACAATTGGCCGAATAAACCCTTTGGATTATTATCCGGACGAGGCGGGTAGCTGAATTGTTGTAAGCAATTCCTGTCGGAAGTTCGGTTCGAGTGGTTTTACCCAATAACATCGATCCCAATCAGCCGGTCCTTGATTGTCCGACGGACAATCAGGAAATGTTCTCCGGTCGCGACGCGATATTTAAAATAGAGGAAGCGTCCACCCGCAATCGTTCGCTCGCCACACCGGTTATCCATTGTTCATTTCGAACGATTGTCCAACTCTTGAAAGGTTCTCGCAGTGGACACGGGTGGTGTTTGTACGGCAATCTGTGCGTGCACAACAGCACACCGGCAACCTGTCTCTGTCTTTGCCGGTGTCGTTGTGAAGCCCGTAGCTGTCGCGCGGCCCGAGTTACGCGATCATATTTCACGCCGATGGGCACACGATAATCCCGCCCGTTCGACACGCATTCATTAACTGAATCAAACGTGCCCATTGTCGGGCCGGCGCATTACCCGGTTGTTTTCGTTCCAGAAATTTCCTGGCGCCGCCCGCTAGTCGCCGGCTGTTTAGAATGATTTGCATGTAGCCCGCGATACAGCTGCGTGCAAAACGCGTTCTGCGCTCGCTGAATATTTAATAAACCACCCAGACCCCACGACGAAAGATCACGCCGCACCGCGCGCCGTTCCGTCCGGAATGTTGCTGTTTTTACGATTCGGCTGAACCGCTCGGTTTCTCTAAACGCCTCGCCGCGCCGCCGCGCTGGAATAAATGGGAAATATTAAAAAAAAATTCCTTATAAAATATTTTGTTGGCGAAAACTACCTTTTCGATGTTACATCGATGCGAATTTCCCTCCGAGGGATGCTGCATCGTCAATTGCGAACGGAGTACACGAACGGTAAGGGTCGGGATCGTATTATGGCGTTACGTTCAGTTACAGTTTCTTGTTACCGCGATTTCTGCGTCTGCTACTTCTGCACGGCAAGTAGATTTACGAACGCGAGCCCCTGCAGTTCGCGGCGCGGTAAATTCGGAACTACCCCCTGGCGCATAATCACTGTTAAACATTGAAGCAGCCACAGAACCGTGGGACGCAACCCCGACTATTTCCTCTTACCTCATCGTTTACTAATAATCAAGCCGCGGGACTGGCAGAACTCGGAGGGGGATCGCATTGATCGCGGAGAGACATACTAAATATATGTATATTCCCGTGGAACTAACCAAAGAGGATTCCACCGGCGGGGAAGCCTGGAAAACTCCTGACGACCTTCTTTCCGGTCGGTCTCCGGCTGCAAGCTCTCACGACCAGTGATTTTTACGACGACACTCCATCGGCCTCCATCGAACCCCCCTCCTCCTCCGCGAACGAAAACCGGTTGCACCCGGGGATTCCCGGTGGTTTTGTCTGTGGCCGCAGACTGGATCAGATGCTCCCGATTCTCCGGATTTTCGGGGTACACGCGTTAACCGGAACTTTTTGGTCATTTCCGACCCTGACAATTTCGAGCTTCCTGTCACGAACGTTCATTGGCGGATCTACTATACGTATAATTCTGTACACACTTCATAGATTAATAAATGGTTCGCTTGTCTGAGAATTTCACAACTGACAGTCAGAGAATATACATTTAGATTTTTCACTAATAATTATTAATGCGGTGCATGTAAGAAATCGACAGGGCCAGTAACAAATTGGCGCTTCAACTTCCGGTCACGGTTTCTTGCGAGCCACCGCGAGCGTACGCGTTCGTGTCCTTTTTTCGCGAGTTCGTTCGCGTTCCCGGCCGGGCAGAGGCTCCTCATTTTTCATTCCGGTTTTCTTCGTCCTCGCGCTTTCTCGGCCGGAAAACGAATTCCTCGCTGACGGGAAACCACGGCCAGATGAGATTTCAGCGAGGTCTCGGGCCGGAGCACTAAGGGCCAAGTAATGCGGCCCGTTTTATTGCGACCATGGTTTTCGAACTTTCGCGCGCCGGCTTCGCGAAATTGCCGCGATGGAACGCGCGGAACTCCGGCGCGGCGTTCCTCCCAGCGTCCTTTTGATTTGCGCTCCTGAACAGCTTTCGGCCGTGAGTCCACGACGTCGGAGATCATACTGATTTTCAGATCAAAGCCGGAACGCATTTCTATTGCTTATACGAACGTTTCCGTTGTCGAACCGTGCGCGATCTTTAAAATCGACATTTCTTCTCCGCTTCACTGTGAATATACATTTTCGAAAATTTCTTTTCTACTTGTACGCGAAGATGTGTGTGCGTGTGTGCATTTCCGAAAATTTCTCCACCACTTCGTTGTCTAGATGTATTTTCTAGAATGTCTTCTCTACTTATTTGTGAAAATGTATTTTCGAAAATTTCTTCCGTGCTTGTTTGCGAAGATGGATTATCTGAAATTTCTTTCTATTCGATGATAAAGATAAATTTTGTGAAATTTCTTCCTGTTTGTTTGTAAAGATATAACATCGAAAATGTGAAGTAACGAAAATCTACTATGTTAAATAGGCAGTACCATGCAATCAGAATAGATTGATGATTTTCGGCTCGTAAAGATCAAAATTAATTTATAAGTGGCTTTTGAGAAATTCCTGCGACTGACAGTTCCAAAGAAAGTCGGTCGCAGTTTCTGAGAAATTTCAGTTTCCCGGTGTCAAATCTCGACTCACGACCGAGCTTCCCCGAATAGATGGGAAAACATTTTGAAGGAAGGACCAAGAACGAATTTATGGCAGTCCGATCTCTTAGGAACTACCCGTGCAGAATCGAAGATCAAAGAAGTCTGAAAGACATAGCGGCAGGGCTCTGTTAAATTTTTTAATTAGGCCGGTCTTTATTTATTAACGCAATCCTCTGAAAGTAGCGGTTCAAGGAAGTTAATCACGGACGCTAATGCACTTCCAACCTAGTTTTCTTTTAAATTCCGTTTGCCAGCAAAGGAACATTAATAATCGCTAATAGATTGCTAACTGAAATCCACAACTGGCGTAAACAGCGTTCGCATGCGCAAACTATTCCTGATGTATCACGGTTACAAAACTGCAGTAGGTCCCTGAGATTGAGTTCCTTTGACTTTTCTTTCAACTTTCTGCATTCTCCCCGGCATTCGCGTCATCTTCTCGAAAGTTTCTCTTTCTTAACTTCCCGATGTTTCATTCTCGTTCTCGCAGCTAGCGATGGGATCGAGTTCAATACGCGTTCACGGAACCAAGAAAAATCCAGTACAAATAGATTATTTCATGTGATTTATGCATTTATAACAATGTGAAATACGAAATAGTGAGGATGTAAAAAAAATGTTAAGTTTCAATGTATCATTTGTACCTAATTAAAATTAATAAGAGAAGAGATCAATGTATCTCCAAGATTCGCGGTCTACTAATTACTCTTCGGCAGCGGAGAAGCCACGGAGAGGGTTGTAAATTTTTTGGCGTAGCATAAACATAAATTATCATCGGCCGACGCAATATATTCGAGAACCGGCCCGCGGATGAAATTAGCGACGATTTTCGCGACGGCCACGCAGAATCGCTGTCCCATATTTCCGTGATTTTGCCGCGCCGCGCACTCAAACAAAATTCGCACAATGGACGGTGTCCATATTACTGAAATCTGTTCGCAACAGTGAGGTGGAAGTTTTCCGACCCAGAACCGGTAAATCTATCGATGGCGAGTGCAAACAGTCCTCGGCCGGTTGCGCACCGGCTTAACACATCCCGGGCCACTTTAATCCGGATATTTCGCGAATCCGGCCGAGTCGGCAGACACTTCTGAAATACTTCGCGAACTATGCGGGTCCCCGGGTCCCGAACTTCACCGGCCGGGAACGTCAACTTTTAAAGCGCCCTCGTACGAAACGTCCCAGTAACGATCGCGGCGAAGATGCGTCCTGGAAACTATAAAAATTGTTGCTACGGTCCATCGAGCCACTTCAACCCGCCAAAAATATCCCGACGAAAATTCTGCGACGTGATGGCGAACTTTCCCCCGCCCATCTCCCATGTCCCGGTGAAATGGCTTTTCACTTCGGATTTTTCGAAGTTCGCTTTGCTACTTCGCGTGCATTCTGCGCCACGGGAGTTCATTCTGCCCGGGAAATGGACCGTGGCAGGGAACTGTGTAACTACGATAATGTTTATCGCGACAGGCCCGGCGTGTTCGCGAAATGAGGACCGAGTAATAAAAAGGAAATGAAAATAGATAAAACAACGAGATAAGCATTTCGAGAAATTGTGTTGGCTTTATCTTGTTGTAACTTGCTCGGAAATAGCTGGACGATAATCCGACTCTACTTGGTTCAGAGGTGGAAGTCTCTGCTTTCACTGTGCCGAGCTTATCGAGAAGCAATTGGAGTGAAAGTATAATAGATTTATTCAGAGAAAAAAAATAGTTTGCTGCTGGTTACAGGTTTCGCCTGCTATATCGGGTTCAATTACCCTAGAAAAAGCTATCCCAGTTCAAATATTGGCAACTTCTTGGGAATCGGAGATTTAGTGTTCAAATAGGTTTCGGATCGATTGTACGTATCGACGAATGAAAAATTCCGCGAGGAACTTTGAACATCGGTGTTCAAATAGTTGATTTTCGACGAGTACACTTTGCTTTACGGTTTCGCGGACACTGAAATTCATCGGAGACGCCGCGTTACGGTTTCTCGAGCTGATCCCTGGTACAGGGAATCGGAAAAACGGCGCGGCGAGGCGCGGCGGCGGAAGCTGTCGCAGTCAGCGCTCTCGACGCTGATGAAACGGAAGCAGATTCGCGTCCCGATGGAATCCTCGAATTCTCTTCCTTCCCCGGGATATTCCGCGTTCATATCGTGGAATCAGAAGTGTCTTCCGGGGAGATAACCGGATTCGTGCGAGTAATGTGCTCGGGAACGGGTGAAAGAAACCGCGATGAAAGTTCGGCGGTCCCTGCTGCACCGCGAACGAACTTTGATTCAAATCTGAAAAACGTGGTCGAATACTTCGGGGAGAGCGAGAGATAGAGATAAAGAGAGTTCCGATGGAACTTTCGACTTCAATGAGACTTAGCGCCCACACGCAGCGCCCTCGTTCCATCAGTATTCATTACATTGTAATTATACCAGCCGCGTGGACCTGGAAACTATTTCAAATTCATGGGCCACAAAAGGAAAAGATGAAATTTGTGGATTACGGTTTATTATAAAAACGCTGACTATGAGACGAACGTCGGTAGAATTTCGGGAGCTGGTTGTTTTTATATTAGATCCGAGGAGATGTTGTTAGGTGAATTGTTCGGACGTTTACATAAATGTTACTATTTCTAGACCGTTTTAAATTGCAGCTTTTATCAAAAATGCATAAAATCCGCCGTGCAGTAATAACACGTCAGAAACCAGACCGCCGAGCGTCCGTTTATTTTCCAGCGAGCTGATATAGGATCGCTGATAATTGAAACCCGGGAAGAAGCGATCGATCGATGACAACTGATCCGCGAATGCAAATTAATCGAGTTGGCCGTGTTCGGAGGCACAGTTTAATCTTCGGCGGCCGTTCGGCAGGGAAATTGCCTCGTTAAAATTGCAACTTTTCACTCTTGTTCCGGTCAAATGGATTTCCCACACCTACTCTCGCGAAGCAGTTTCCCAAGAAGCTCGCAAAGGGCCCGCATGTTGGTTCTACAATTTCTTCCATTGACCATCGTTTCACCCCCACCCCTTCCCCCACTTCCGAACTTCGGAACCTTCCGAAACTTCCGCGGCATTGTGTGCGCCGTTCGAAACGGGGAGAGGTCATACCGAATCCTTGCCTGTAATCGCCCGGTAATAGTTTCCTTTCCCTCGAAGAGACCCTCGTGGAAAATTAATTTGACCGGTGATCGCGCTCCGCCTCGCGCCGCACCGCGATGATTAATCTCGGGGATTCGCAAGTTCAAGACCGGGGACTTAGTAGACAGCGAGTATGTTCACCGAAACATTAATCTCGCCGATTTTTACCGCCAGGTGCTCCAAGAACAGCTCCGTTCAACGAGGATCTTTCCCCGTTGTTGTCTTATTCGGCAGCTGTTAAAATTGTTCAATAAAAATCAATCCTTGGAGAATCTACAAAATTTATTTAAATAGCGATTTCACCCGCGATCGTAGTCATTTAATCGAAGAGTTTATAAAGATCGTTGAAATATAACGTAACAGAGCTCGAACGCAGAAAGAACAAAAACATGTTCAATTTCCATCGGTGCAAATGTTGTCGGAGCTAGAACAAAAACGTGGAAAAATGTGAAATCGAGAGACGACTGTGCAGTGACGAAATTTCGTAGGCAACAACTGTTGCCACTGTAACGTCGTGGAACGAAGCGTTTTTAAAGCAGCCATTAATTTCCCGGCAAGCTAATATTATGATTTTGATTCGGCGTAGTCGAATACCTTAAGGGCGCTTCACAATGAGCCAGGCGACGAGGCTGACCACTCGACGCGAAAAACCGCGCTTGAAAAATCACAGTGCGCCCGATGCATATGCATGCATATCTGAGATACAGTCGCGCGGCCATCGCGTTATATTAATGCATTTTTCAGCACGCTGGCTAGAACGAGCCCGAGAGTAATTAATTTACGCGCTCGCGGAATATTTTCCCAGGTGGGACGACCGAGGATTTTGGACGAGCTGGACGCGTTCTAGTCAACAATTCAATTTTATTCGAAAACCATAATACAATGGGCTGGCGTTTCCATAGTTTCATAGTAGATTGATCGTAGAATGTGTGACCAGCGGCTCGTCGAAACTTGCGGAGCGACATATGTTTGAACACGACAATGGAAAAAGGAAAAACAAGAAACAAATCGTTAGAGAAATTAAACGCGTCAATTACGAACCGTGTGGATTTATTATCAGTGCGAATTTTATGCGTTCGTGACAGAAATTAAACGTGAAAAGCTGGAAAGATAAAAGGGATCGCAACACTTATTAACAGTTTCTTATTGTTACTAACTATTAGTAACTTATTGAAAGTTTCGGTAATTTCGTCTCAGGCCACCTCGAAAAATATTACTCTTGCGCAGGAGAGCTCGGATTGAATTACGTCGCATCATCTACAAATCCATTCTGCGCTACGCAGTGTCGTGTACTGTGTACCGTATTAAATTATCCGCCGATTTAATTAACATGTTGATTATATTGTGTAATTAGAAGTTCGTTAAAAAGCAGCTTGCAACAAAGTATGATACTGGGAAAGTTCCAATAAATTGTATAAATTGCAAAATTGTATAAAATTAGCCGGAGGATTAATGACAAACTTTATCCATCTATTTAGTAAACTTCCGACACTGCACAATCAAGAGAAAACTTCTCTTCGGGATTCTGAAATTACAGAGCGAACGGGGGGAAAAACTAAAATGAGTTCAGCAAGCTCGAATAAAGCTAAGCGAGTTCCTTTCCTGATCCGAATAATACTGCGACGTAGATTGCACTTGTTGCGAGAACCCCGATTAGTATGATTCCTCTTAACGTTCTTTAATGAAAATGTTTCGAACATCGTCGCATTAAGAAGATACTAGTTCAAAAGTTTCAGATCCGATCACACTTCCCTCAACCCATTTTGCATTTAAGTTGATAATTAATAAATCCGTTATGGGGATTTTATATTCAATTTCACAACGTTTGTGGGTTTAAGGAATTTATTTCTTGATCGAACTGGCGTACAAAATTTACCGGAACTCGAACGACTCTCGGCTGAGGACTGACCTCGAGTCTTCTAATAGAAGGTAGAAAAATCTCTTCCAAATAACGCTGGCTTCCTCCAGACCTTACGCACGTGGAGTTTTTCCGGTTGCTAAGATCCTACGGCGCTCCGCGATTTATGGTACCCGTATGTCGCTATTGAGACTACGACTAACAAAAATTAAAATCATGCTAGGTTCTGAATCTAAACAATTCTCTCAAAAATAGCTTTGTCTAGTCACGTACACCATAAATCGTGTTCAGCTGTTTTGCAGGCTTAAGACTTGGACTTTTCTCGACTGGTCCCTACACCGTTCATCTAAAAATGATTTCTTTAATCTAGCAATTAGATCCGGTATATCTAGTCCAATCATCAAAAAATGTTTTAGTTCGAACATCAAATTTCAGTGTTTCAGCTACTTCCAATGTTGAAAATCCCAGACTAGAATACAGCATTAACTCTCGATTCTTCGGAGGAGGGAAAGAAACGGATCCAGGGAGTTGCTCGGCGGCGATTAACAAGTTTCGGTTACGTGCGTGCCCAGTGTCTAAGAGGGGCGAGACCTTTCATGCAGCAGCAACGATTATCGCGATGGCAACTTCCGGCGAGTTTCAGGGCCTCCTGCGAACTTGCCGAACTCTGCCTTTGTTCGAACTGCCCCCGTGGAACACGTCGACTACTGTTTTTTACCCCCTCTCGTTTCTGTTTCTTCCGACCTCCCCTCCCCTTCCCCCGCGGGACACACCCTTCATGTTCCGGCAACTTGTGTCCCTGTAATTGTAACGCGCCTCGCTTACTTTCACCTGCTATTTCGCTGGAACGGCTCGCCAGCGCCAGGACCTTGCACTGTTATTTCAGGTCGATGTTGCAGGAATTCGTTGCGCCAGTTGCAGGTCTGCCCTTTTACCTCCTGGCCAGCTCCGGCTTCAAAGTTAACCGAAGTAACCGAGTTTAGCTTAATGATGACCGGGGATTTGAATCCTCGAATCCTGGAACCCGACTCTACCCCGGAACCTGTCTAACTTGTCGGCCTTTAGACAACGTGTTGATTTTTAGCCATTACAGTTTTAAACCCTCTTTGCTTCGAGTCCTCTGGAATCACGATTCCAAAATGGTAGATTAATTCTGGCACATTTAAAAATAATTTTAACACACTTTATTTGGCATACTCAATACAGGTGGCGGCAATATTAAGTTAACACTCTTAAAAATCGCATAACTTTTTTAAAATTGGTCCAAACGACTCGAATTTTTTTAAGATGTTAGACCGACTAGTTTGCTAAAGAATGAGTAAACAAAAATTTGTTTAGATTGCATATGGTAGGAATCATAACAAAATTTTTAAATGATGTTTCTTAAACTTTTTTAACGGACCTTGCAACTATAACTTAAAAATTGTGTTTTGTAGATTTCGGTAACTTGTATGCATACTGAAAATTTCATCAAAATCCAATGCAATGAGCTACAAACGTAAAAAGATAAGAGCTTAAGGATGAAAGTCGCTGAGTTTAGACCTTGTCAGAGCATTATGTGATCAAATTTAATCGTTTATAGCTCATTGCAACGTTCACCGTATACGATAAAATTTTCTGTATGGATACAAGTTACCGAAATCTACAAAACAAATTTTTTAGATTATCATTACAGGCTCAGATAAAAAAGTTGTAAAAACATTATTTTTTAATTTTGTTATGATTCCTACCATTTGCAATCTAAACAAATTTTTTACATCTTAAAAAATTCAAGTCGTTTGAACCAATTTTCGAAAAATTAAACGATTTTTAAAAGTGTCCACTTAATATTGCCGCCACCTGTACATTATCTAGAAGCGATTATTCCACAATTGTTGGAAGTATGTAGCCCATGGGTTTCCTGTAAAAGTTTCTTCACCGTGGACGCCAAGGGAGCGTACAAGTATTCCAAAGATTCTACATGCGAGCTTCGAGAAGTCCGTCTTCGACGTCCCCGGACCCGATACAGAAGCTTCAACGTAAATCCTGCCATTCGACTCTAGCTTTATATTTATGGGCGCACTAAGGTGGCTACCGTGCGACCTCCATCTATCGTATCGACGTAACAAGAGGTACGACTTACGAGTGAACCCGAACGACGATAGTATCGAATTTTGAGAGAAAGGTCTCGGCCCACTGTGCACAGACCGTGGATGTTTTAAATCCTATCGTGGCGTTTCAATCTTGTACCGGAGCCCGGATACCTTGTAAACAGCGAGTTATCGAATCGTTCCTAAATCTTTTTGTCTCCCCTTCGCCATCCTATCTACGATAAAGCATTTTATCGGTCGACGATGCTGTTTCTGCTGGTTCATGTCCTCCGCGAAATCTGACGCGTCGACGGAACCAGCAGCTTAATAAATAATATTCTCTCGCACCGTTTCTGGAACGTCCGAAATTATTCGTAATTTCATTAGAAATTTGTTTGCGCATCTGTTTTACTCGATTCAACGGAAATCATCACGTGCCATTGGAATCTGGTAACAGTTGGTTTACTTGCCTGACCAACGGTTGATCCGTTCTACTCGGAGGTATACGGACATCGATAGTTTGACCAATCACCAGCCAAATTCTACTTGATTGTCAAAGGGTCCTAGCGCACTTCTGCGGTAAATTGCTGATTGGATCTACCGACACCCCTAAGCAACTTATCCGGACAAAGCCGTGCTTATTCCACGTCAGTCGATTCGATGAAAATGACGCTAATTTCCTTTTCGAGTCGACCATCTGCCGTCTTGATTAATCATCCCTTCGCCCTGCTGAAATTTACGATAATTTTGCTGTTTGTCAACAAGGATATTAAACGAGTTATAAATTGAAACTGGGTACTCGGTTATCGACGTAAGGGCTAAATAAATCCTCCACCTGTTTCTGTTTCGTCGCGACTGTTTGAAATGTTGCCCGTCAAATTAATATTGGGCAGCCAGTTCAATAACGCTACGTGATTACAAAAGACAACGATTGATCGATTTAAACATAATGACGTTAACAGACGTTAAAGAAAGCGTTTCGTCCCGGACCTGCTAGGGGTCTCATCAGTAAGGCTGATCTAGCAGGTCCTGCCTTAGACGCTACCGCACGCGAGAAAATATAAGGATACCACGCGGAATTTAGCGCGGTTATCCTAATCGCTAGACAACGAAACATACAAAACGTCACAATTAATACGATTAGACAAGACAACGGCTCGTGCGTTGTACTTGTCTTCCCGAGGACTGTAAAGTGTTACGGCGTTCGAGCGTAGAGCTCAACTGAGTGAACTCGACTTCCAGTCCTATCGCGATGAGACAGAAAAATGCACTGATTGCCGAAGTTGCATTTCGGACCCCAAATGGACCCCTAACGCCATACGTGTAACAATTTCTATTACAAGTATTTCAAAAAGGATTTTAAATATTTTTTTTAAGTGGAAGAAAGATTTTAATAAATTATTCTCCGCCAAGAAATTTCAGACTCATCGGCCACACCGTTTGGAAGTTACAATCGCGCAAAGAATGCTTTGGGTCCAAATGGACTCAATAAGCGTAGCCGGGTTAAAGATATCCCTTTATGGCAGCTCGGCGAAACCTGACAGTTGAAACTACGCGTTCCACGGTGGAACATCGCCGCGGACCGCGAAGGGTTAAACGCGAACAATTCCTGCTTCGCGTGTTACAACTTGGAATTATCGTTCGATCATCGGCTGCGACGGGTCTTGGCGTGGCCCGGCTCAACAACTTCCGGAACAGGAAGCGGATCGAAGCTCCGCTCGCGCCGGGTCCGGCCATTATTTATAGACTCGCTGGCTGGACAATTTCGTTCGTTTTCCGGCCGGTGGGTGATTAACCGAGCACCGCGCCATGCCGCGCCGTGATCTCGGATTTCCAGAAGCCGAACCGGTCCGCGTTCGATTCCTGGTGCCGAAACTCGTCGAGTTTATCGGTCGAAGTAATTGCTACGCGTTTCCGAGATAATTGCCGCGACAGCTTTGTCACCGGGACGCCTCGGCTTTCGAGACCTTGCAATTAGAGAAGTCGGGAGGAGGGGGGTGGGGCAAGAAGTGGGATAGCGTGAGAGATGAAAGGAGGCAGGAGTCGAGACGCGTGGGAACAAGGGCGCAACAATGTCTTCTGCTGCGACAGGGTGCAACGCCGTCGAGTGCCACTCGACTAAATAGCTGGCTGCGTTCCGAACGCCCGGTTTGTTTATGGGACACGCGCGCTGCTGCCTTCCCGTCAAGCCAGATGAATTCCCAGCGATTTCAATTGGTTAATTGGGATCGCTTACGGCGACCATCCTCATATTACCGAAGCCGTTCCACCGGAATTCATTTATTAATGCTCGTACTCTAACGAGTTGATTAGAACCACGCTGCGCACGCGAAATCAAATATTCCCCGTTCGTACAATTTTGCGTGCAATGCCCGCCTCGTGTTTTTGCTGAGCCTGGCGAAAATTATTCGATGGAAGCATATCGAGCGCCTATCATTCTGATAATTTGTAGTTTCGATTTATAAAACGTTTCCCATTAACGATACAAGCGAATGCAACGATAATATTGAATGTATATTTTATAGATATTAATACAAATATGAGTATGATTGTTTTTCCATAATGTATCACGTTTTAAGGGAGGACAAATTCGGAAGAAATGCAAATAGAATATGATAATCGATTTTCATCCACATTTTGTAACACCGACCGACGATACCGAACTCTATAGGTTTTAGATGTACCCAACGCAACGCTCCAGTCAATTTCTAATTACATCACGGTCGGAAAGTACAGTTGACGCGAGTAAAAGTGTTCAGGGGGGCCACTTCGTGCCTCGGCCGAGGCAATTAATCACTCGTCGCGGATGACGGATCGCGCACTGTCATGGACGTCGGCCTGTTTAAGCCGGCCAGCTAGCCCACACACACGAAAACTCAGTGGCACTCGATAAACGGGAATTGCGTGGAAACGGCGCGGCTTCACGAATCACGATTGAACACGGAATTCCGTTTCCAGGACGAAAAACTCGACCGAGAGAGAGGGAGAGAGAGAGAGAGAAAGCACGGGAGAGTTTGTTGTTCCGGCCGTAGGTTCTCGCGTAGGCGCACAAATCAAATGGCCTGATTGACTTGAGTTCGATCGCTTCCTTTTTACCGAGAAACTTTGAGAATTGATTGCTGACTGCTCTCGGGGCCAGTTGCGCGCTTTTTCCCGTCGATAACTTCCGCTTCGGAATATATTAATTGGCAGCGGTGCGACCAGAGTTGTGGCCCGCATTGTTCCCTGAAATAATCGCAGTAATTTTAATGATAATTGTGCACAAATGGCTTCGGATTCGATCCTGGTCAACAGAGGTTTTCGCAGTCTGACAGCTCAGTTGTATACTTGAATTAAACGCGTGCTCCAAAATTCTATTAAACTGAATTTCTTATTATTTGTTTCTGCGAATATAGATACCTATAGAAAAGTAAAGAAACATCGAAAGGAGTCCGATTTATTGTTCGGACTGCGATGGATCTTTTATAAATAAATTCTGGGAAAGATGAAGCTTTTTGCTACCGACAATGGCTCACTGTTGGATGCGCATAAATCTGGTATATCGAACATTTCTACGAGGAACATGCATTTCTTTCTGATTTAAAAGGAAATCATTTTTTCGAGACGTGCATACAAATTTAACCGAGATACTGTGGTCTAAGAGTTCAGGACTTAAATGTAACCCAGACTGAAGCTTACATTTATTTCATTGAAAATGTAAGTCGATTAACGGTGCGCTGGAGTTCGCTGTTCGTTCGAGTGATCGTCGAGGGCGTATTAAAATGTGTTACTCGAACGGAATTGACGAAGCTTGCAGACTTTTTTCGCTTATCGGGAAACGGATGTTCCTCGATACTTCTCGGCTGGCAGCGTTTCCATCAATATGATCGCCGTCGCGCCGGCGGATTCCCCGTTACGATTGATCTCCGTTTTATTAACCAGATCACAATAAACCCTTACCGCGCGTCGGTTTTCAAGGCGACGCGACGCGACGGAAGGTGGGATCGGCGCCTATATAAATCGAAAGCCAGTTTCCCCGTGGCCCACATTTCCCCGGAATCCTCTCGAAAGCGTCGCAATACTCGCGCAACGATCGCGGCCGCTTGTGCGTGGCCCGTTCCTACTCGTATTTTTCCCTCGGTTTCGGTATTTTGTTTTGTCGCCGGGCTATCCACCGAACGCGACGCGCTCGACTGATTTATAAAAACAAGAGTAATTTTTACATACGCCCGGAACGTGATCACTTGGTTCACCTAACGAATAAAAAAAAAGAAAGAAAAAAAATACCAACACAAAACACACGGGTACGTGAAAAATCGTCCGCCATCAAATACCGTAAAGTTTTCGGAACCAGAAGCTACGACGTTCCCGGCCGGAACTAATCCGGACGTCGCGTCCATATAACTCTCCGCTCGGAGTGATACTGAAAATTGTATTATTCTACGATACGATTTTCACGCGTGCGATCCGTGACATACTGCTCCAGACGAACCTGTCGTTAGAGCGACTGTATGTTTCCATTTGGTCGGGCATGTAGTTCAGGATGATTACCAGCCGGCCCAGTAGAATGAATCTCCATTCAGTCAGACCAGTAGCGCAGATCCGTCATTAACCGCTTCCCGGTATGTATATCTGCACTCTCTGTAACAAATGATCAAGTCAGCGATTCGTACGCATCCCACAAGGAAAGTTATCGAATCCGTAAATTCAAAAAATTATGAAACTTTGCGCACAAGCGGAGCAAGTTTATAGTCATAGTAATTTGACTAGTAACACCAATCAACAAACAATTCTCTCTATTGTTTACTTACAGTGACAAAGGTACACGGTCAATATTCATAGGTTTCGGTACAAGCAATACAGACAATACTGTTGGCTTGCTATTGTAGCAATAATGTGGTCCCATTCAGTGAGGTAAGTAGTGCGAATCAATTACTGGTCGCGTCAGTAGAATGAGTCTCTATTTAGTCAGGCCGGTTACGCAGGTCGATGATTAGATGGTCCGGCAAGCCCTGCAGGCCGTGCGATAAGTAGTACAACTCAAACAATCGATCAGCCTAGTGATATAGGTCATGTTATAGTCAGACAACAAAACCTAATCGAATCAATCGCTCCTTCGGAAATCAATCCGTCTCGTTCTCAATTTATCCGCTATAGTTTCTCTTTCTTACCGCTGACACTGAAAATATTCGAATAAAAATGGAATTCTAAATATTCGGATGAATTGATTTCGGATTATAATGGATTCTCTTCGTAGAAATGAGATTGCGGGGAACAACGAGGTCAGGGATTCGCCTTCGACGGTTTTTGCGTCACCGGAGCGTTCCAGAATCTGCTCGAGAAATCGTGAACCGCCGCGAAAATCCCCGAACATCATCGGCAGCGTTCGATTCGGCGGCTTCCGCGCGCGTTTGATCAGCGGCTTCCTTTTTTCCGCGGCTGATATATCGCGCGACGGGAACGTATACAACGGTGAAAAACGTGCACGGGCCCGGAGCTAAGCTTTTTGCGACTCTGGCGCCGATCCAAGGGGGCCGAAGGCGCGAAACCCTCTCGTCTTCCTTAAATCATCACGGCCGGAAGGGTTCGAGGATCGATCCGTTGTTTTTGCGGCTCGTCGAACCCCACATGCTCCCGCGAAAGAGATTCCATTGACAAAACTATCCCCAAAATTCGTATAAAGCGACGTCCGAAGATCGATGAGCGTCTTGCGAGATCTTTTGTTTCAATTGATTTGAAGAAATTGCAGTCTGAGGTTAATAATTTCATAAAACGAATTTTTCCGGCGAAAGTATTATCAATTATTTTTTAACAATTTGACAGATCTAATAATTATTGGGTTGGCAAGAAAATAATTTCGGTTTTCACTAATAGACAGTGATATATTTTTTTTTTTTGTTTCAATAACTTCTGTTAAGGTTAGAATTATTTTCTTTCTGACATTTGATAATAAGATTGCAGAGAATTTAAAATATTTTATTGACGAGTTCATTGTTCATATCAAAAATAGGGTTTTACTTCACTTTAAAATACCGAAATTACTTTCTTGCCAACCCAATAATATAAGCCCATTGTGAAAGCTGCTAGAGGTAAAAATGCAAAACAATAACATATTTTGTTATGTTTATGTGAAATATTCTAGATCAAATGTCGTAATTTTGGAGTGAATATGAGTTCTAGTGCAAAGAGTTCTGATAATTGCTCGATTACGTCGAATCGATGGAAAGTTCCGTGAGACCGGGAAGAAACCTCTCGCTTTTTGCTTCTCGCAGAATTTCGCCGTTCAAAGCAGTATCGGTGTATTTATCGGCGCGCGATGGTCCCAAATAATACGTTTTCGTCGACGCCATCTTAGCGCAATCAAGGTATACTATCGCATCCTCTTCAAGCTGGCTAGACCGAGAAAATATTGATTTTTCTCTACCTGTTACCGTCTCCGGCGCGGAATTAAGAGAAACGTAGGAAACGCAGGTCCGGAATTGCACACGGAGCGGAGGGACGGCAAGAGTGTTTCTAGGTTATTTATTTATTTATTTGATTAACGTATGAATGTGTTCTTTGATGCGAAACTACAAGATGGCAAAGGGTTGAACATGGAGAAATGAAAAGCGGAGTTAAAAGAAACCGACCCGCTAATTTACGGAGAAGTTTTTTCACGCAGATTCATTACGAGCTGGAACAGCAAGCGGGAGTTCTTTAAAAGAAAAATATACGACGGACAAGTAAATTCTGAATAAGTGAACCGGTACGCGAACGAAGGTGTAAAAACATGAATGGAAAGCGGAAAACTAGAGATTCGACTAAATGAGCAGAGGTATGAGTAGATAAACAGGATCCTGCGTAGGCAAGTAAAAATTTCAGTGAAAACTTAAATAGGTGAGGAAAATCTCAAGTGGACGAATTGGCATTTGTGTAGATAAATGAAGAATCGAACGTACCAGTGGAAACTGGTGGGTGAATAGAAATTTAAGAAGACAGGCGGCGACCACGTCGATAATCGAATAGAGTCCCGAGTAAGTTTACAGAGATTTGAGTAGGCGATCGAAGACCCGAGTAAAGTCCTTGGTGGACGAACAGAGACCCGGGAATACGTGTGGAATATACGACAGCTGCACATTTATTTTCCTGAACGTTCCGCGAAAGTTTTCCCGATTAATCGTGCTCGAACGTCATCGAGGCGGTAATTCTCGGCGATCTTCCGCTGCGCCGGCGGGGACGAAAGCGAAAGATAAAAGTTGGGTACGGAAGGAAGAAGGTGAGATCCCGTCCGGCGATTCCGAGATAAAAGTCGCGGGGCAAGATGGCGGAACCGTTTCGAGCCAATGTTCGCAACCGGTTCCTTCTGTTCGAGAGTTCGAAACAATCTTCCCCGGGCCGGTGCTCCCCGAGCCAGCTTCTTCGAGGCCGCGAGAAGAGGGATGGATATACGTGACCGCCATCCCTTTTCCTGCCATCTGACGCTTCAATTTCAGGGCAATTCACGGCAGCCGAGTGGCAATTCGCAGGCAGCGCATCGACCGCCGACACGAAACGAGATTTCTATCTGTCGGAATGAGCTAATGCACTGGCGAGTCTGCTCCTAGTCCTGCTTCTGCTCCTGTGCCCCACCTCCGGCCCCCTGACCCCGTTTCCATCGCCGAGAATCGTCTCCGTTACGGCCAAGATACTTCAACATTCTCGATCAGAGATGAATGTCATTCGCTAGTTTAACTAAAAACAATTTCTTCCACTTGCCTCCTGGAAAACGTACTTGATCCACTTGTCTGATTAAAGATGCGTCGCTTGTTGCCTGCCGGAAAACGTGCTTGTTCCACTTGTTTCGCTAAAAACGAATTTGATCCACTTCTCCGAATATACATAGATGCAGCTCGTTCACCCGTTTTACCACCGGAATTTTTTCCACTTTTTCAGCTATTATTGCCATACAAATTCCAATCGAACAGTTAACTCCCGGCACTCCAAACACTCGAACGGGGAACCGTGTAAAATTTCGAAATTTTGTTGAAATGTTTGTCACTAGATGTGCTGCGTAAAACGATTTCGTAAAAGAGTGACGTGCTACAATAAACCTGCACTCATTTTACAGCTGGAAGTCACTACTTTCGCAAACCATCGTTCATTTTCATTTAAAAAAAGTTTCACCGTACTCCAGTTGGTGGAAAAACGGGAACAAGTTTTTCCACGAAAATTCTAAAAATTCCAGCGTGTCTGGAAACATCGGGAAATTTTTTCCAACAAAATCTATCGTGTATTTCCATTCACAAACTCGACGTAGAACAACTATTTCATAAGCGTTTTATCGAACTCCCAACGAAAGACATACTGCCAACTTCGTACGCGCGACGATTTAAATTTCTAGAAGAATATAAATGAAAAGTTTAAACAGCAGTCTCCATGAGGCGTACAAGTTTGGCGAATAATCGTCGACATGGAATTTCGGTGAAAATCAGCGAACGGCTCCGAACTTTTGGCCAGCGGAACACGGGACAGCGAGTCCGCTATTGAATCGGCCTGTCGACGCGCACGCAATTAACATCGACGAACTATTATCAAAATTCGAGCCAGATTCAATGGAAATTCGGGGGCAGATATCAGAATTCAAAACACCGGGCGAAACAATTTGCCGTGTTCCCCGGCCGCACACTTGTCTCCGAATTTTGTTTTCCGTCGGTTGATTTTAATTGCGTAAGCCGCGAACGCAAATAGAAACGAAGTTTCGCCGGAGCGCGCTTCGAACTTCCTCTAAACAACACGGGGACCGTAACAAGTAAGCACACGTCACGCTTCTGTCAGGTGTTGAAGTAAATAAGTTTCCGCCGGTGAATTTTCCACCGACTCGAAGCGAACATTTTCGACGATGATCGCGGGGAACTTCGTCGAACTTCCCCACGTTATTTATTCTTCCAGCAAACAAAACCCCCGCAGCATTTACGAAACTCTCAAATTTCGGTACAACCTCCCCAATTTAAAACCGGCTGGTAAACTTTCGAAATTGCTGCCACGCTTCCTGCAAACATTCCCAGAGGACATCTTTCTCGACTTTCTCGGTGTAATCCTGTTAACCAGACAGCTCTCTTTCCGATCAATTTTATAAAAATTATTATCAGTAAATTCCATGTGGTCGTAATAATTTGATCGCTCGCTGTGTATAAAAAGAAATTGAGTTTTCGAAAATTCACAACCAGAACACCTTGAACTGTACGGTGGAACGGTCGAGGGAGCAAAATCGCCGATATCTATGCTGTTTCCACTCGAGCAGAGAATTGCCATTAAGTTTCAAGCGATGGTGGTCGATAGTGTACGCACGTTGGTTACGTAGAAAGCGAACAGAATTGCAAAACAAAAAAAGACACCGAACACGACAACAACGACGGCATCGGCGGAGGGGTTTAGCAGCGTTCGTACGCTTCGGTATCGAACTTCGAGCTTTTATGTGTCTCGCAGGCACAGTTGGACAATGACGCTTTGATATTGCTTGTACCTAGAAAGCACACTTACGTTGTAAAAGGTTAAGAGAATAAAACGAAACACCGTTTCAGAGGAAGTTTTGAGTGTTCCGTGGGTAACGGGGACAAAGTGTTTTCTTTCGGAAGAGTTTCAACGGTATTGCGACCACCTCCACTTGGTCACTGGTCCGCTTAAGTTGTTGTCTACTTAGATTATCGCCGGACCGCCTACTCCGTGCGTTTATAGCTTGTAAACACGTTTCGAACCGAGAGTACTAGTCGGACTCGTGATACGGATTGCCAAATGATAATCGATTCGTGAGAAATGTCCGAATGAATGATTTTTATTCGAACACGCGTCGATAGTGAAAATCTGTAGGCGATCCAAATGAATTCAATCTTAGTACTATTATTAGACAAAACGTTTCCTAGATTTTCGTAACAAAAAAGTACGTTCATAGTGCAAAATACTTTGTTATAGAAAGCTCAAGCTTCGACATGAGACCAGAACGTTTTTTCACGAAGTTAAAACAGTGCGAAGATGGGCAATTTTTGATCGAAAGATTCGCGATCCTCTAATTATGCACGCCAGTATAGCGTTCGGTAGTGTTAACATAAAATGGAAAACCAAGAAAATCGCAGTCTAATCAATTGCAACGCACGTTCGACATATTCCCCGGCCACATCCGACCAGTTCTCACCATCGCCAAGGGACCCGATGCCCTCGGTGCATCACAGACCCACCCCCCAAGACTACTAACCATAGCTAATGATCAATAATGGTCAGCGGAGGGTCGAAGACCTGTGCTGCGAAGGGAGCCTGCAATCAACGTTCAATTAAAACCGAGTATCCGGAAAGATCATCGTTCGAGCGCGGGGTGAGCCAGCGGTTCCTGGGAAACAACCCCGAGACCGTGTCCGCCGCTACGCGCCGCGCCGCACCATGCCGGGAGCAAAAGGACGAACAACGAAAACCGAGTGGTTGTCTCCGGATGGCACTTTAAGACAGTCCGAGTAAAAACACCGGGCCGCGATGTTCACGGGGCAAAAGTTTTCGGATCCGTGTGGCGCGGGGGTGGTTCTGTGCGGCCATGCGCCCCACCTATCGATCCGCCACCCCCGCGGCAAGCCACGGTCACCCTTGGCCTCTGTAACCAGCGATAGCCGTACGAGAGCAGGGAGACCCGTAGAGATATTTTGTTTCGCGGAGCGCTCGTGGACGCTCGAAACGCCTCGAATCACGTCCGCAGCCCGAGGGCTGGGGGCCAGGGGATGAAAAATCGCTTTCCCGCCGAACGAGAGACAAGAAACTCTCCCAAAATTGCTAGCACGCCGGCAAAAATCGACGAAATTAACCCCTAAGGGGTATACCTGCCACGGTAACGTGCTTAACATTTTTTGTTTCAGTATAAAAAATAATAATTTAATATAAAATCGAATTGAAAATACCTTAAGGGGCTTGAAAATTTTTTTGTACGTTTCCTACAACTCGTCTGAAACATTGTTTTGCGTATCAACTATAATTTTCGAGTAAGGAAATTTTGTAGAGAGAACGGGTCTGTCGACGCACTGTGCGCCGCGGTTATTCCGAAACAGCACACGCGCGACGCGACGCGACTCGATCACGGGGGAACAAAAGAGCCGCAAATTGTTCATCGAACTCGATAAAAGGCGGCTTCAAACAGGATCATAGGATTCATCGGACGAGTAATCGAGAAAGGGTAAACTTTCGCGCTCGTTGAAAGACACAAGTTTACCGGGCCGCAGAGACCATTGGGAGGGGGCGAGGGTCGGGGGTGGCCGGGCTCTTTCAAAAATTAGATTCAGCGCAACTGGAAAATACGTGGACGTAATTAGATTAGAGTTCATCGGTGTGTCCGGCCAGAAAAAGTCACCCCTCAGGGCTCTTCTCGTTTCCAACCGGCAGTTAATTGATTTTTTATCCCGAAGCGGATTTTCCACTGGCGGTCTCGGCTATCTTTCTCCTCTCTCTCCCTCCCTCCATCTCTCCCTCTCTAGTTCGGATTCTGGTCATCGTGTTACCACTTGCAATCGAGCCGCGTAGACGATCTTCGAGGTTCGTGGGACGCTTCCGAAGGAACAGTTAAGTCGTTAATGTTCTGATCGCAACGAAAATCAGAGCAGCTGAAAATGAAATTTATCTTAATCGGGCAACATTTTCTGACATCATTTATCTTTCGCAAGCCGCGTCACTTCCAGCCTGGAAATTAACCCTTTAACTAGGGGTGACGAATCAATTCGTCATTCGTGCTCGCCGTCAATAAAAAAAATTACATGGCAGGAAAGTTTATATTACGAAGACGGACCTATAGGGGTTGCGAGCGTCTAGATTTTCGAGAGCTTAACCGTCATCGTTTCCAATATTTTGTAATACCGCGCGAGTAAATTATAGTTAATTCGAACGTGGAGCGCTCTTATGGTTTTTAAATGGAAAACTGGACAGAATCGGAATAGCGTATAGCATCGTGACAGTTCAAAGAGCGGACCGAGGGAATATAAAAAGCGACAGGCGAATGAATGAACTAATTCAAAATGTATGAACATCGGTGGACTGAAAGATGAGGAATATTCAAAGAACGGAATAGTGGAAGAGCTCCATATTTCATCAAAAGGCGTGCGCGACTAAATAAAACGCTCGAAGTCGGCTGCTGATCCGTCTCCCGTCTTCCACGAACCACTTTCCTATTCTTTCTTACCTCGGGGTTGCCGTGTACAACTCAAACAGGGAATCTCATCAGGAATCTCGCGATCTGTCACGTCGCCGCACCGGTATTTCGAGCACTGAAATCATTTCCTGCATCAATGTAATTATCTGTCTTCTCTATTCGCGCCGTTTAATTTATTCACCTGCGCCGAATCCGCTCTGCAGCAAAGTGCACGAGATTTTCAGCAGGTGTACAACGACGCAACGCGGCGTTTCGGATACCACGCATTACCACGTTACACGAAAGTCTATCGTTCGTTAACAAAACGACAGAATTTTTCTAAAAATACCGTACACGCGGTGAAATAAAGAAAAGATGGAAAACATTTTATTTTGCGTAAGAATTCGCGGTCGTTCCTGTAACTTTCGTGCGGAGCGTCTGCTCGCGCATGAAATATTTAGAAAAATTGGACGTATTTATGAAACGGTTTCCCGAACGGTTTCGGAGACGTTCCAGTTCACCGAAAGCCCGACAACGATCCAAACAAAGCGGCAAGGGTATTGCTGTCGGACCGATTTTTCCTCGGAGCGCATGAAAAATTCGCCATTTACTCGGCATTCGGAACATCGCGCCGCGGATACAATATTAAAAAGCTTCCGGAACGGATCCGCCGATATCAAACGCAGAACTGAGGCCATAAATTCTTCAAACAGTCGCGCCCGCGAAGAAGCGGCGCGGCGTACATATAAGAAAAATTACACAAAAGGTTCGACTATCCTGGCCGGCGCAGCGGCCGTGTATCTCGAGCGTATCGCCGTTTGCGAGAAGAAAATTCCATTATTTTTCTTCCCGTTGCTTTTTGCGACAACGTTCCATCTTGGATATCCGTCTCGCTTCGGTCGTGCGCGATCACATTTACCGACGATCTTCGAGTCCCATGGAAATCGCCGACACAGGCTTCACCGACAACAATTCGCAGAATTTGTTATCGATCGAGACCAGTGTCAGCGAAGTTTGTTGTCAATGAAATCTGTTATCGGTGGAACCTGTGTAGTGAAACCTGCGTCGGTGAAACCTGTGTCGGTGATCTCCATGGGACCTCGATCTTCAACCACTGTCTCCCCCCTCTGAGTTCTTTGTTTGCCCATACATATGTATGTACATACAGACGTTACTTTTTGCCGAGAAAGTCCCGGTTCCTTTGAGCGCTCGGCGAACGCTTCCCCTGTCCTTCGAACCCCGGTCTCTTTGATTTCACCGGGACTGGGATTGATTGCCCCCTGCGCCCACCCCAACCTTACCTCTTCCGGTTCTTTGTTTCGCTGTTTTCCGCCAATTCGCGTTTCCTTTCCGCGACGATTCGTCTCTCGTCCCGAGGTCGACTCGATTCAAGCCTACGAATCCACGGCGACACGTGGACTCGGGATATTGTAAAAGTTATTCGCACATTTTTGCAATTTTATTATTACATGGATTGCGAGTGATAGCGACGGGACAAAAAATTGATTTGTTGGAAATAATCAACCAGAATACCCCGTTAAGATACGATCGATAAGTCTTTGATTCGATTCCACCATTGATGTTAGAGAACAGACTCGAGCAAAATTTCCGGTGGCGATATTTACACCAGCGGAGTTACTTTTCATTGCTGGTCACGGCTTGTAAAAATTATCCGATCGAACAGACAGAAGCCGAATGGAGAGGGGCGAATGAATTTGTCAGGGATTTTCGGGCAACGTTCCGGACCAGCGGGACTCTCCCACGCGTTACGATTTTTCTCGGGTCGGTGAGCAACGTCCGGTTTTTACGGAGAAGTGTTGCGATCCTCGCGAGCCGATGTTTCATTCTAAACAAACAATGGAAGTAGTCCAACTTGCCCCAGTTTCGGCAAAAATCTATTCGCTTCGGACCCAATTAATACCGATACTCGAATTAGCCGTCGAACACTGTCAAATCGTTGAATACCAACTGAATGAAATGGATACATCGATGAATATTAATCTATGGCATTTGTCAATACCAAGTGAAGTTTATAGTAAACTTATACTAGTCTTTTAAATTGTGTAAATTGTGAAATTATTTATTATTTTATTGGAGCAATGTGATTGAAATAAAAAATTATTTCATTCAAACTGCTTAAAATAGTTATTTTTTATCTTATTTCAATTGTTATTTATTTGGTATTTGTATTTATTTGTTTATTTGTTATCTTATTACTAGATATTTGTTATCATTTTTAACTCTTAAATGCAAAAAGAACGACTCCGAGTAGAGAATTTACGTTTTGAACGAGAGGAAATTGATTTCTATATTTTTCCGGCTACAATATTTTTACGAGAGCGAGAGGAGAATAATTGAAAATCTGTTGAGGAGGAGTGTAAATATTTTCGGGAGAATTTGTTTGTCGCTTCACCGGTTACGTCGATAGATATTTCACGTCGAATTTGTAGAGCACCTCGTCATCTTTCCGGCGGCTTTTAATTTATCGTTTAATAGGATCCTCCCAGGCCATTATTCGATCGTGGGTCACGCGGAAGTCGTGGCACACGGGACGTTAAGGAGGCAACTTGGCCCCGACATTCCCCGGGGAAAAGATCCATAAAGGGTTTCGGAGGACGTTCCAATAACCAAAGAAACCGGTGATTTATCGACGCTCGGATTCTTCGATGTACCGAGAGAAGATATTTCACGGCGTAATGTTCGCTGTTCGACGATCGAGCTTACGACGGGGAAATACTTTCCGGCTACGTGCTGCTTACCCGTAGTTTTCAAGGCATGCCCACGCTTTTAATTAACAGATTTTTTTTTCTGTTCACACGATAAAGCTGACGTCCGCGGCCAAGGCTGCCAAGCGAACGCACGAAACAAGCTTCCCCATTAATGAACCGGAAGCGCTGTTAAAATTTAACGAAGCGCATGATAACCCCAAAGTTGCTCGTACGAATCGCGGGCAAAAGTTCGAACGTTCAATTAAACCAAATCCTGATTATTCCGAATTCTTACATGCAGGTCAACCGAAATGAAACTTCGAATCAATTTATCAGTTTGTAATATAAATAGGTTCGTCCGGTTGTAAATATAAACGTGTTTCAACACGTTAAATTGCTTGCTCCACGCAACTTGCATTTATTTCGTTCGTAGAATCTATCAGCGTTACAGCTTTTCATTCCAAGTTCACCCTTTTGCGGATCGTATTCAGCTGTTTGCAATCCAAATTTGCCCTGTAGAAAATCAAATTCATCCATTTGCAGATCAAGCTTTCCTACAAATTTGTTTTCGCAAATTATTGTACATAAATAAAATTAACTGTTCCTGTTTTTCTTTTTTTACGTAACTGATTAAAACAATAATTGCAATAACGATAAACCGAACGATGCATCAACCTGCTCCCCCCCCCCCCCCCGGTCACTCCTTTCAACGTAGAGCTACTTGGAAATCACGTCTCCGCGGAAAATTGAGAATTTTGATGTAACGCGATCGCCAGTGGCGACTAAGCTGATTGAAATTAATAGCGGAGCGGAGGTAAGCTGCTCGGCTGTTCGCAAAGTCCCTGAAACCAAAGTTACGGTCCCCGTTTCGCCAAGGCAAGAATGTTCGATTAAATCCTCGTCGCAATTATTGACCCGTGCTAGTTAAGAGAAGTCGACAATGAAAACACTTTGCGACCGCGAATGCGGTAACAGTTTCTTCGCCGTGCGAAACATTCGAGCTTACAATTCGCCGGTTAATATGTTCAGGAGCCGAGGGTAGAACGGGCGGTAGCACCCTATTTAAACTTTCCCGGAACTCGGATAGTTTCCAAGATACCCGCACAGCGCGCACCGAAAATTTAGCAACCGGCTTAAATCCGTGCGTTCTCGGTGACGTCTAACAAGCTCTATTCACGAGTCCCGTTTACGTTCGAGCGCGCGGTTAAGTGCATATTCACCTTTGAAAAAGTTCGACGCGTCCCCGCTGACGTAATGCGTTAATGTGTAAAAAGCATCGCAAATTATTCCGTCCGGCGAAAAGAAATCGAACTTCTACAATATAATTGGGAACACTTAAACATCTCTGTTACGAATGATTTCTGGAAATGGTAGTTATTTTTTCCAAGATTATTTTTCCCGATCAAGGTCATCGATACTTTCTTTAATACAGTCATAAACTATTTTATGCAGAAAACGAATATGCAAGCAATATAACTTAATATTATTCGCAACAATGGAATCCCGGTTTTATCTCAGGTTCCACAACCAATGGCTCACCCTGAACGTCAACAAGGGACAGACAGGCCTATCAACGGAGAACAAAAGCCACTAGCTTAAGTATTGAAAGCGTTATTCTACTGAAACGGTTCGATTAGGTGATCTACATATTCCACGTTTCGCCGAGAGGCAAATGTCCGAGGACACACGGACACGTACGCGCAGATTCTACAATCAATACACTCTAAACTCCCCCCTTTCAATTTCACCAAACGAGTCCATAAACTCTCGCCCATTCACTCGGTCACACCCCACCGCCCCCCCCCCTGCCACCTTTCGCCCCCTCGCAAAATCATTCAGTCACACCTCTAACCACACCGACCCCCTCCCCGTTCAAACAAACAACTCCCCCGTGTTCGTTCCCTCGCCTCAGTCCCTGGGATCACCTTCGCGCAAACACTCGCTCCCACAGTGACCCGTCCCGTCTACCCTCCGTCCCCATGCCCTTCCATCCACCCCCTTTCCACCAGGCGCCCCACCCCCTGTACACGCTTCAACCCCACGAATCGTTCATCCCCTCGCGTGCCCGTCATTACACGGCCGTCGGTTTCGTGTCCAGCATGAAACGAGCAGTGGTTCGTACCGCGGATCTCCATCATCCCGTGAAAATGCTCATGGGGTGAGAAAACAGGACGGGGAGGGGTTACGCAGGGGGTTCAGGAGCGAACACGTGATCAGGGAACACGCCAGGGGGAGGAGAGCACGTTCAATCATCGTAGGTACGCGACGCTAGCAATTCCGAGGAGAGTCACTTCGCTCTCGTTCACCGGCCAAACGATTTGTCAACCCCTAACACCCACCCCAGCGATCGTAGTTTCGAAATCCTGCCGGAAAGCTAAAGTTCGAAAGGCTGAATTCTTTCGAACCATTTATCGCGGGTGGAATTTGTATTGTGTTGTAACTGTTTTCGAGACATCGCAGCTCGAAGTTAATGATTTCACGAAGATAAATCATTTTAAAACGATCGACCGGAGGGGACGGTTTCGCGTTGCTTATTTCCGGCGCTATCGTTCTCCGTTAATCCTCGGATTCGTGACCAGGACGCGACGGTCAGCTGTACCCATAATTTTCTAGCTGATCCCGCGAGGCACGCGTCGCGCTTTCACCCCCGCACGACCATTATCGCCCGCAGTTGTGCGCGGCGTACACGTTGTCACCAGAGACAATGGACGGGGGCCGGGTTTATTTTCCTTGTCGCGTTCGGCACGGCCAGAATTTCGGTCAGAATTTCATTTCCCGTTTATGCGAGTAACAAACTGCACCGGGCTCCGCTCTGAAATGAGCTCTAGCGTGTAACGCAGTCCCCCCGAAACTGTGATATTGACCACATCGTTGGACACGCCGCGCCGGTGTACAGTGTTTCATTCGGAATTTTTAATCGTCGATGCTCGCCGTTCGAGATTTTTCGCCGCACGCGATTTTTACGCGCGTTTCATGAAATCCGTTTAGCTAAAAAAAAAATAGTTTAAATCTTCATAACTTTGAGGTTTCACTGATAATATACTTTTAGAACATACGATTTTAAGAAATCGGATTAGTGGAGAATCCCTCTAAATGCACAAAATTCTCGGTCCGAGCATGATAATCACGGGGACACTTATGAGGACAGAGTATCCGGTCACCGATCAGACGGAATTACAATGTCGCGTTACACGGTCGAGTCTCGATGGCGCTTGGCAAACGAGCAAATATTAGGAGACTCGTTAAAGGAACGACGATAAATTGTTTCCCCTGGGGTGCTCTTCGCCGCCGGGCAATTTTCGCAAGAATAATCCGGCCACATAGAAAGCTCCTTAACGCTTTTCCTGTGGAAACGTTCTCCAATTCGCGGCGAGTGCTCGTCGATGCTACTCGACTCGCCCCGGAGCACCCGACCCGGCCCGGCCCGGCCCGACGCGTGGGAGCTTTTCGCTCCGACCGAGTAAGCCGAGATTCATCGTACAAACAAAAATAATTCTTGCTCGGAGGTTACGCCCGGCTTCCGGTGCAACCGCGGCGGCCAGACAAGGTCGAAAACTTCGCTTCCGCCGACTCGCTCGTGAAAATCGATCCCGACCGACCACTACTCTCGACTTTGTTCCAGTTATTAGGCACTGAACTCGCCGGGGAATTACGGCCACAGCATATACCCGACGGCGGGTCGTCTTGAACGGATTCGACGTTTTCTTTCTCCTGCTCCTCCTCTTCTTCCACCTCTTTTTCTTTTCGTTCTGCAGACGAACTTTTCTCGGAACGATCTCAACAGCACTTGTGACTCTTTTCCCGAAGCGAATCACCTCCCATTTCGAACCTGCAAGATTACTATTATTTTATTAGCAGCTTTTTGTCTACTAAACGCTACCAGCAATGGTATTAACAGAAATTATTAGATTGTTCTGAAAGTTCTGCAGATTCTTCCTTAAAAAGAATTTATTTATCGTTCGTTGAGCTTTCTACGAGCAATCCGCAGAATTTTCTGAACGATCTAATATATTTGTCATTTTATTGCTCCAGCCATAACTTTACCCATCTTGCAATCTACAATCTGTTGCACTATCTTTGTTTAATGTAATCTCTGCGATTCTAGGTTTTATAATCTACATTTTGATTTATGTTTGCCATTTCATTCTGACGTACTTGCTTCTGCTTTGCAATTTACGATCTCGACGGAAGTTGTTGCTCGTTTTCTGACCTTTTATTGCGAATACTCAAACATATCATTATTTCATTGGATCAACTAGAACGTTTTGTATCCTATAAACATCAAAGCGATGCTTTCAACAGAAACTGCTTTCTTCATTTTATTACCGTGTAATTCGATTCTTTTTGTAACCTACAATCCATTATTATTTTCATTGTAACTGTTTTAATGCAATCTTGGTTTCATAGTGTACATTTTAATTTAATTTTCATTTTGTACATTTAATTTTCAATCTGTATTTACGAATCCGCAATGGACATTTTCATTTTCTCATTTTGTAGTTTTAAATGTTTAATCTATATCATAAATGCATGAAAATCCACAGTCCAAAAATTTTTATTTCGCGTAAAGATCCGCAGTCTGCTCATTAAACAAAACAATTCGGTTGCAAAATTATTAACAAACCGCATATTCCTAACGTGCTAAATCTCGGAGTACTAAATGAATTGTTCATCTCGGATAAAATTTTAACTAGAACGCCCGACTTTCGCTTGAATTACCGCCGCTAAAAGCGAGTCCGTGTAGATTGAAATATCCATGAAAAACTTCTTACATCTGGAATGCATAACACGCTCGTTCAGGCTGAAATTTAACGTGCAGCGATCCAAGGATCTAGGCGAAATACAATTTTATATCGAGAAATTTATAACGAGACTGGCAGCGCGAGTATATTTCTCCGCGAGTTCCGCTCCCGCGCTCGATTTAATGGTTCCCTTTTAATTTTCCCTCGCGCAGTTTCCTTCGCGAGGGGGCAAAAAAAAAAGAGAGAACAGAAAGAAGAAAACTGCGAACCCGATCGCGTACGGCAATTTCGTGTTTCGTTCGTTCATTGCGCGCAATTCCGCGTCGGATATGCGTGGAATTGCCGAGGTCTACTTCGAAAATAAATAGCGAGCGCGCTGCGTTCCCGTTCAGGAGACGCATTTATACTCGGCAAGAGCAGCGCAAGATTTTAATGGGCGGGGTCATTAAATAGGGGTATTACGCGCGGGGGTGTCTTTGTCGGCGAAATAAATGAAAACGCCGCTTCGAGCCAGGGCTGAAGCGGCAGCCGCCTGGGTCTTACCTAGGAAATAATCGTTTGTTTATGCGGCGGCGGAAGCCGAGCGAATTTTAACTCGTTTAGAAGCGACGTCGTCCCCTTGCCCGAGGAATATTTTTGCAAAAGATTGTACGCGAGAACACTGTAAATTAAATTGCGCTCACATTTCTCGGATCCACATTATTCTCCATGAACCGCGAAGCGAACCAGGTCGAGCGAATAAAATATTCTTCTCCGTGGCAACTTTCGAAAATATTCGATGCACCAACCGGAGACAATCTACTTTTTGTACCTATTCATCATTCGTACAGTGTGAAATTTATTTTCTGATATCTTGTTTCGTTTTTCTACAGGGTGGCACGAAAAAATGACCCTTTCAGTTTGTGATACAAACCGTACCGAGTACAAAATCGCAAGACTAAATTTAAGTATTTAATATGAAGACATTTATTCCATGATTTCAAAGAGACCCAGGTTGAAATAGAGCTGACTGAAAATTGGGAGCAGACGATTTACTTAAGGATTAAAAAAAAAGAAGGATATTGAAGATGTCTGCGTGCATCGTGAGCCCATTTCAAAAGATGTAGTTGAAGAGGGATTTACTCTCGCGTCCATTTTCGCGGCTCTTTTTCCTCGATCGGCCGTGGCGGCGGCTATCGAGTGATTTTTCGCTGGGAGAAAGCAGCTTCAACGTTTCCAGCGCAGGCTCTTTCGAGGGACTGGGAATTGTTTTAACATCGAGTTAACTTTATTCAAGCGCCCGCTTCTATCCCTCTTTCTCCAGAGGGAAAGCTCACCGCATCGACGAGAACGTTTATATTGTCCTCCTTTCGCTCTGCCAGCCCGTTTAATCGCGGACCCTTTCGACTTTATCGACGAAGATCGAGTGTCACCGCGAGCGGCTAATAGAGTATCATAAAGGCTGGCGGTTTATTCGATAGTTCTTACGGGATGACTTGTCTCGATTGCTTCTGACAACCGCTCGACCCCCTTTGATCGGCTGGAACGGCGCGAGATGAAGATTCTTTCGAGAGCGTGTTAATAATCTGCGATCGAGTGTTCTTTCTCTCGGATTCCGATGAGAGCACCGCGCCGCGCCGAGCCGGTGCACTTGATTAATAAGAGCTTCAAAAGATTGCGTTCCGCAGTCTTAGGTAGCTGATGCAGAAACTATGCTACTCTCGGATTTGCTGGAAATATTCTACAGTCAGATTTATTTATCTAACCTTCGTAGTCCTTACGGTGCCCGAAATTTATCGGCGTGCTTCACTTTCTAAACCCGTCTTGGCGTATTCCTCGGCCTCGGTATTTATCGCGGATCGATACCCGGTGAGAATCGATTTAGCGAACGGTTCCGGGAGGGAAGGGGGTCCGTAAAAGTTGTTCAACCGGGAACTACTCGCCGGAACACCGACGCGGATAGCGATTCAAAGGCGAGGATTACGCAAAGACGAAACCGAGGAAGACCGATTCAACTTCGCAAGTAATACCCCGGCATTCTGCTCGGTGTATAAAGTTACGCAATCGAAAACGCTCGGCGCGGCGTAAAGCTAGCCGAAACACGGGCCTCGGATGCCGATGAGGGGCGGCGCGGCACGGCTAGTCCAAGTTTTCCGAGATAGACGTCTCTCTCTCTCGCTGTCTCTCTCACTCTCACTCCTTGCCGGCTGCCTCGTCCCCTCTCGGTTGATTAAAGGCGTTAAGAACTTTCTCCACGGCTTCCTCTGTCTCGTTCGCGCGAGTTAATTGATTCGCGTCGACCCGGGTACATGAATATTGTATGGAGGGAGGGGGAGAGTAGGAGGAGAAGCCGAGACAACTTGCCGGGTTAAAAGTTTTAGAAAGCGTAAAAATCTGGGCTCTCCTACGAGGAAATTGATGGGAGAGCGCGACGAACACCCTCGATAATAACTGTAGGAACAGAATTGTTTAAAGACAGAATATCTGTCCTTTATTAGAATAATGCGACAGATATACAAAAGATATGGTGCAAGTGTAATACAAAATGTGTCCGTATTCGGGACACCTTGGTGTCACCTTACTGTTACTGGTGTTACTGGTTCGCTGATCTAAGTCGTTTTTGCGGGCGTGACGTTTGTTTTTGGTGTCAGGACGACGATTCGGTAGGTTGACACATAACAGTAACGAAAAATATGCACTGACCTTTTGTCACATAGTTGATTGAACGATACAACAAGCTTACAGAAATATTCAAAAAGTATTCCCGCCTTCCATATAGTTTTGTTACAAATTTAATGAAACAGTTTACGGCTTTGTCTCGTCTCCGACACTTTGAAGACGCGCCTGCAGGCTCTGTCGAGGTCGTCGGATATTTTTCCCGGTTACTAATTCATGTCCTCTCGCATATGCACGCTTTCACGTAGTAAAAGTACTGCACAGACTAGCCTGCAGACCTCCCCGGGGAGTCTTTCGACTGTGCCGGAGTCTCCTCGGGAGATTTCCTCGACTATGTTCAGCCACCTTCGGCGCGGCGTCTGGTCGTCTTTAGCTACTTTCACCTCCTCCCCATCCCACGCAAACCTTCGCCGCCCTTCTCAGCTCCCTCGACCATTTTTGGCCAATGCTCTTTGATACTTGGGCCCTTTGATCTTTCGAAGTTCTCAACGGTTCTCGAAACCAACTCTGATCCTCTGACCCGGCCCAGGCCAGAGCTACTGACTTCTACCTAACTGGAACACACAGCTTTCGATACGCGAAGTCTTCAAACGGTTCTAACGAGTGATTAGATGGTCCAGAGGATCTCAAAGGGCTCGGCGAACCAGTGTCAAGTCCTTCGGGATCTAAGCAGTCCTAGGAGATTAACTGCTAAACCTTAAATGCCGCTAGTAGTCGCAATTGATGAGATCTAAAAATTCAAAGAAACGTTGCTAAACGTTCGAAACTTCACTGAGACTGCAAATTGTTCTAAGAAGCGGCTGCTAAGTCTTCGGTAGCCTCGGAAGACGGTGCTCAGGCTTTGAAGATTCAAAGAGTCTTCGAGATAGCTGCTAGAAATGTAGCAAACGGGTTCAGACAAACATGTCCCGTGAAGTCTACCCAATGTAAAGAGGTGATTGGTAAATCTTTCGCATCCAGAAGTCTCAGCGTTCGAGTGCCAAGCCATGAAGATTGAGAGAGTGCTCAAGACGGCTGTCGGGAATATCGCAAGTGGTCCTAAACAGATTGCTCGTTAAAGCTCGGAGCGGGGCTGAGCGATCCTGCGGGGTCCCTTTTGATCCTCGAGGAGTCCGGCCAGTTCCCGGAGGCTGGTATTAATCTTGAAAAGGATCCGTCGGCTGGTTGACAGGGGTTTTTTTACCATTTCTCGGAGGGTGTTTGCCGTCCTCGAAACGATCCGCCGCACGCGTTGCGTCATTCCCCAAGATTTCAAACGGGACCGTCGGGGTAACAGTTGACGAGAAACCTCGCCCGGCAAATTTACAGAATTCCCCGCAGACCCGGTGAGAGCCAATGCACTCAGCGAATAGAGGTCGTGAGAAGCTGGAGGGGCGAGGGGGGCGCGGGGAGAACGATTTTCAAAGCGTACGCGTCCTCCTTTAGAAATACAGTCGCCCGGGTTGCACGCGGGCGCGGAGGAAGGGGGCGAATTTTTTCGATTGGAAAAACGTAGGAAGCGGTGTTTATGTAACCCGGGGCGGACGGTTCGATTGAATGGCGGTGTCGAATTGAAAATCCTTTCGAAGAATATCGCGAAGTGCCGGGAATTTTTGAGCGGTTGTCGAGCGTTCTATAGAATTCTACGGGGGGGGGGCTGAGGAGGGGCGGTTGGTTCAACTGCTCGCGCGAGTTGCGCACGCCGCCGGTTTATCGCGAGCCTCGTGGCGAAATTCGCCTGGAAATTCGAGTTCCAAGAGTGGCCATCCCGAGGAGATGTTATCGCAAACTTGCCGAAGTCTGGGATCTTAAGACCCACAAAAAATTACATACCTCGCGTTCCGTTTAACTCCGAAATAAAACTGACAAGAACCAGCGCTTGGTCCTCGTGGCTGGAAAAATTCTTCGAAATGCTTGCGCGATCTTTGAAACATCGATATACTTTAAACATTTTTTTTTCATAAAAAATAACTGTATATATTATAGTCCTTATGGAAATAAAAATTGAGAATACTTTCCCAACTACGCAATTCGATTCGCAGGTGTGATCGGTTACATCAACAGTTCATCAAGAGTTTATCAAGAGTTCTCCTTTGCTTTGCTTATCACCTTGCGCAGTACTTCATCTAACCTACTCGCGTAGATCCCGTTTACAAAGGTCACTAATACAATACCACTGTCCCTATCTATACATAGAATGTCTTTAGCTCTTCGGATGACTAGCGCCCTAGTTTGAACCCTTTTATTATTACAGCGTTCTATGAACGGCGATCAGAGCGTAAAACTTCTGGCGAATAGCGATGGAACAATGAAATCGCCATTAAGGGTTCCTCGCGTACTATCACATCCATTAGGGTTCTATCAACTTCATAGAAGATCAAACTTTTTCATTCATTCTTCCTTCTACGTCTTTCTCTACGTTTTATACCGAGTTCTAGATGTGCTACGGTGATTATTGAAATATCAATGAAAACAAAATGCTTTCGAAATAATGAAATGTCAAACTATTGTCTCCTACCGAAAAATTGTTTAAACACCTCTGAAACCAATTTTCTCAAAAATACAGTAAAGTCGCGATCTAAGTACTTCAGACCTACACAATCTCTGTCCACTGAGAGGGGCCAAAAAATTGTTTCCCTACACGATCTCGGTCCCTGCTTGGCCCCGCCGATGGGACCTATACCGCGAGACCTGTACAGCCTGGTATAGAAAAATTTTATTCTACATCTTCGACTGATTTCTTTTTATACAGAATCACCCCCTTTTTCTTGTACCAGCAGTTACCGGTCACCGTGTAGGAAGCTCACATTCGCACGAAAACGGCCAAACGAATCTAACAAACGCGAATATAATTCTACCGTTCTTGCACGAAACAAAACCCCGTCACGTCGCCATGCAATTTGCCAACAAGAATAAATGTACGCTTACCTGTAGCGTAAAATTACTTTCTCTCTTACTCGATGATTAACGACCTACTTCTGAAATCGCAACGAAAAGAGCGATTAAAAACAACCGTGCCATTTTCAATGTATTCCGCGACAGAACCAAGTATCGCAATGGATTTCGTGACCGCGGCTCACGGCGCAACCGTAATTCTCGATTCTCAGTAAAAAGTTCAATTTCCCGTGGCGTGTATAACAATTTTCCATTTCTATCCATACTGTCCATTTCGTATTCCGCCGCACGATGGGCCGTTTAAAAAAATGTTCGCACCACGAAGTAGGTTAAAACTACAATTCTTTCGCAAGCTAATACTTGATCTAGATAGAAAGAAAAGGACGCGAGAGGTGCTCGCGACTTTCTCGATAGCGGCGACATTTCGCTAGAAGCATTTCAACAATTCCCGGCAATTCGAACACGAAATTAAGTCGGTTGGATTCCCGGTGAGTAAAGCGACGATACCCGCGCCCAAGCTCTCGTCTCCATATTGGTGCGGATATATTTCGGGATTTACGGCCCCCGCATAAATCCGGCGGTCGATGGGGAAACTTTCCCTATAACTTTTGTCGGCAGCCGTCGCGATCGGGCCACCCCGAACCGACACATTCCGACCGTGTAATCCGCTTATTCTTCCGACCGCTATAGTTCTTCGGGCCCGGAAATACAGTGGGTGGAATTTCTATAAGAACGCTACGATTCGCGAAGAAATATTAGCGTGCGCCATCAAACTTTATTACTCGTCCACCTGAAAGTTCGCGCGTGCTACGATTACTATGGGACAATTTGTGGCACATCTATGCGAGAAAGTGGATTTCTCGGCAAAATGTCTTTTGAGTGATAGACCACCGTACTCCGGTGGCCTAACCAGCCGCGGGCAATTACGTTAGGGATCAGGACACCCTGCGTCCTTAAACCAGGACGAACGAGTCATTTGTAGTTACTAATGACGCGATCTAGATCACCCGGTTGCCGCCGCCGCCAACGACGACGACGACAACGTTTCGCCATACTTTCCGCACCGGATCCCTAAGCGACCGGCTGGATTACGGTCGCGCAATCACCGCCACGAAATTATGCAATTAAACCCACTCCCGCTTCTAATGCACGGCCTGGTTCGGCAGCTAGGCTCATTTTCCTAAGCGTCAAGGACGACTGCTGATGCCTCGGGATCAATACTCTCGGGCAGCTTTTCATCTTTGCCTCTCCGGGATCTCGAAACGTTTTCTCCGCGAACGTTTCTTTCCGTCTCTGTTCGAACTGTTGCGACCTGCTTCGCGTCATGACTAGACTATGAAGCTTTACGGATAATCAAAATTCCTTACATCAATTACAACAGGAGTCTGTTACGGACCGACGGCTGGCAAATGTGGCGTAACCGAGGTTCGGTTTTAAAGAACTGAAATAGGATAATGTCGTGGACTCGCCAATGTATTATTTAACACCGGGTTGCTACTGGGAAGGATATCGTGGACTCATCAGCGTATTAATTAACACCGGGTTGCCACTAGGATAGGTAGGGTATTGGAAAAAATCGGCTCTCGCAACTTGCATGTTAGTGGATAAGCCTCGAGCGGCAAAGGCTTATCCTAGTGGGGTAATTTACTAGAAAACCGGAGTTGGGTACGGATGAGGGTAATGTATGATACTCTCTAATCTCTTTATAATTATAACGTATTTATTATATAAAAAACGTTACGAACGTTCTACGTTCGGCAAAAGTCAAAGAATAGTATCCCTTCACGATAATTGTCTTTGCTTATGATATAAGCAAGATAATTGTATTCTGCATTGCTTGGCTTTCGGTACAGTGACTGAGCGAGAACAATTTCTTACATCGGCACGCGGTTAATAGACATAGATTACGCGTATTTGTTAGGATTGCCCGCGCAATTAGTTCCAAGCTGGGATGACGTTGCTGTCTTTATTCGAGCAAAAATGTTAATGGCAATTAGCTGCGAATTATATTGTAAACCGTGCAGTAATGATCGGTAGCTCGAGTATTATGCAAAGACGCGCGGAAAACAGCTGCGGTTAATCCGTTGCTCGCGGAGCTGTGCGATGCATGGCACGTAAGATGGCTGCGCGTTGCTGCCGGATGATATTTCTGTGCAGGGATGAGCACGCTGCACGCTCGCAGTCTCCTGCAGAGCCGTATCTAATCCGCTTTCGTAGGAAAACAAGGATTTTATCATAGGTAAACGCTCGTGCATCCTTCGGCTATACTAACTGCGCCTCACGGGGCGCATTTTCAGTCAATTAGGTCAGCCCCAGTTCCCCAGTGAAAAGTTCAGAAATTCGATTTACAGTGCCTCCATTAAAAAGTCCTAAGCCCGCTCCCCATCGAATCATCGATCACAGACCACCGTCGTCGACATAGTTCAAAATAATTACCAGCTGTTCTAATTTTTAATACGATTTTTTTTATTAATCTTTCGGAACATCTTTCGGGAAATCAATAAGACAATGTTTTCTGGTTACATTTGGAATATTTTTTACCATTTGAGAAATAATTGCGAGCAACATTTTAAATGGGACACCCTGTGTAGCCATTGGAGAGATATGTGCGTACAATAAATATGACGAAAAAAAAATTTGAATCGCGTCATAGTGCAAGAGGTTGAACGTAGTTCGAAATATTTTCGTTCCTCTTCGATGATCCGTGTGATGTTCCGACATCGAACGACGCGATCCGAAGAGAGCGTCGAGCCGCGCATATTGTATGTCGGTGTGATAATAATTTTTACAACGATGACGTCACCATATCAGTATACCGTGAGTTGATAAACTGAACCTTTAAAAAAGCCACAAAAAGAAACGGCTCCACAGGGAAACCTAGTTCTACGCCGGTGGGGCACGACAATAAAGCCGCTCCCGGAGAGAATAAAGTTCCCGAAAGTTTCATATATCTTTCCAAAACGTCAGCAGCATCTGCGCTGTCGGTCAAATAGTTTTTACCGAAAATATTCCGACGTACGACGCCCTGAAACGAGGCACTTCCGCGGCTCGATCTTCCCGCCGGAAGTTGTCGGGGATCGCAGGATAGAGCAGATGATCCGAGCTATCCGAAAAATTCTATACGTTTTAATTGAAAATGCTTTATAATAAGCCTCCGCGTTGCTTACGAAAGAGGAATTTTATTTTTGCGGAATTCGTTGTTTCGCTGGAGTATGAATTTTTTACGAAACAGTAATTAGTTTAAGTGAACGATTTCCAATTTTTCATCGATTGACAAGACATTTTTTTCCTGAAAATCTCAATCGTATAAATTCCATGGAAATTCATATTGAATTCTTCACGATTTGATTCACTCCAGTTTCTACAGCACTGGTAAAATCAATGAAAAAACGAAGTTCCGTTCGACAGCAAAATTTAATTTCGGAGAAGGTTCTGTAGTCTCTATTAGCGACGTGCAGGCGGCGGCCGTGGCACGAAATGAAGTTGACGTTGCAAATCCATTCTTTGTTAACAGTGAAGCATGAAATTTAACGGTTCGCTGATTGCGAAAGAATGCGAGAACTTCGTTGTCAACCTGGCGTTTACGAGCGTCGAAAGTAAAGTGCATGTAAAAAAAAAAGTTGTCTGGTCCTTTGTAGCACTGGCACAGTTCAAAGAGGAAGAGAGAACGAAATGCCAATGTCTATTACTTCTCGGTAGTTGTTTTACATTTCTCTACTTTCGCACATTCTCTTCGAACGTAACACAGGCTCCGATCGAAGTTAGAACATTTGGATTATTTAATCTTAAAAAAGCAAAGAATTTACTAAATTCACTTCGAATAATCTCAAGAGTGACGTAGTATTAATTTCGAAGGTACCGAAACGAACGAGTACGAAAAAGTTCGTAAACATGCGTTATTATTTCACTTCCTAGCGGAGCGTACGCTGCAGGAGAGTGTACGATTGTCGAGCACCGATATGAAAAATCGGCTACGATGGCAAGCAAACATCTCGCGGGCATTAAAAGTTGATTCCGGGGGACGGGCTGAAAGTTCTCTTTATTTCATTAAAAGTACACCGCGGTAACTCGGTTTCGCGGGGGCAAAATGTCGGGCCGGACCCGGGCAAACAAGTTTTGCGCAGCACCGGGGACAGCGGGCCGCGAACGCAAGAAACCGAAGACGGAGAAATGAAGTTGCCGGAACTCTCGACGCCATGCCATACAGGAACTTTCCAGGGCAATCGCTCGCGGCAACGAAAACCGGTGCGGCGCGGCGTGGCGTGGCGCGGTGGCGCGGAGCGTCGCGGCGCCCGCAAGAACCCGATAAGGTTTTTCCGTTAAAGACGGCCCTGATAGCAGCCACGCGGTCCCGACACTTCGCGATATACATGTCGCTCGATCCTCTCCCAGCCCCCATGCCAACCCGATGCGATGCAACTATTCACTAGCCGAGAAGAATAACTTCACCGGTCGTTCCGAACATTGTTGGGGTAAATAAACCGCGAGGAACTCATTCGTCACTGTTCAGCCTGAAAAGTTCACCCCCTTCGAAACTCGGCAACTTATATGGCTACAGAACTATCTACTTAACTTCTGCGATTTTTAGTCGCGAAATTAAATTACCCTCGGCAAACTTCGAGCTTCGATATCTGCCTCGGTGCACGGCGCACCGTGATCGACTTATCTAAAGTCCTGGGCCAAAATCACTATCGCTTGAAAATTTCATTTATTCGCAAAGAACAGAATTGAACACGCTTTGCTCACGAAAGTATTCCAGTGAACTTTGAAACGAAGTAATTTTTTTTTAATTGGATCAAACGACCTGATCTTCTTTCGAGCATTTATGCAACGTAAAAATGTTTGTTACTGATACGATCAATTACTTTTTATCATAAACACGTAAAATCCAAAGTCTGATTACCAAATAACATCGATTGTATCTTGCTCGCGTTGCGAATCGCGATTCGTGCAAATGCACTGTTTTGATCGACAGTCCCAGTGCTCGTTGTCTCCGTCGATCCCGTTCGTACCCAGTCAATTCCCAATAATCCTTTCTGAATGACGTGTCGAGGACCCGGCAAAAACTGAGCCCCGAACCTACACCGAGTCGAATTGCCTTCGTTGGATCATTGGGAGTTACGACCCGGCGACGTGTTTTACTGTAATGGAATCATTCGCGAGATAATGGCTTCTCCAGCCTGTGGATCCTTTCGGTGCTTAACTCCGAAGAGATCAACCGGATCACGACGATTATACTTCCAGCGATCTTCTGATTGGGATATCCGATCATCCGACGAGGACGTCTAGCTTTTGAAGTCTTGATGGTTTCCCGATGCGAGAGTAGTGTCTTCGGTTACCTCGATTTCGTTTCTATCTGGCCGTGCGTCGCGCCGCAGAGTGTTCGAGACAATGCTGAAAATTCCGATCTTCGAACTATAAAATCTAACGAAATTTCTCATCGTAAAACATCAGAAAATATATAGTTCGCGATATTGCCCACAATTTTTACTAAATATACGAATTTACTTAATATATCCCGCAAAAAGAAAAAAAAAACACGACGAGCAATAACGCGATAAAAAAGAAAGAAGTGAATTGATAGCCGGCTACGTGACAATTAATAGACGAGCAGAGGCTCGAGTGTCGTCGGGACACAAAACTGCACGATAGACGAGAACCGAACGGTTCGTTAGGTTTGGTTGGAAGATACCGTTCGGGGGATCGGTGGAGGCTCTATAAAACTCGAGCACGCGCTACAAAATTTTGTTACCGGGCTCGACACGCTCCCCGGTTATTCCCGCTCGTGCCATTTCGTTAAACGCCGCGCCGGCGAAGGGTCGAGTGGCCCCCGCGAAAGGGTCGTGCATCCCATGTTTCCGCGCATGCAGAAAAAAAACCGGTCGATCGTGTGCGCGCGTGTTGCCCACGAGAGTGCCACAGGAGAGTTTGAGAGGCAACCACGAAGAGGAACCAGCCAGCAGCGGCAGCAGCACCGATGCTGCTGACTAGCGGATGCATAGTCTCCTACATATGCTCGATTCCGGGGTCAAGATGCCACCCTCGACGCGATACGGTGGCTTCGCTCGGAGTCGAGTCACTCCATTCCCCTAACCGGCGAACATCGAGTGTGTAATAACTGGCGCGCTTCTGGTCACGGAAGTGGCCAATTTTCGTAACTTGTCGTCCAGCAGTCGCACTGTGGCCCAGAATCGGCAAGAGCCTGGACAAAATTCATGTCTCTGTTAATTATTATACATTATTCATTGCACACGGAGCGATCTTTGGGGTCGTAGGATCTAATTCTGGTATTACTTATGTGGATGAGATTGGGAATAATGGGAGGGTTCCGTGGGTGAGCGCGTTAGCCGATCGACTACCAGCAGAAAGGCCCGAGTTCGATTCCCGTTGGCGCGGCGGTTCCCCCTCATTTTTCCTAAAATCCTACATTTGGGGACTCGTCCGGGATGGGGGACCCCCTATCTCGATGGCGCAGTGGACGTTGACGGACGAAGTCGAAAACAAAGCGAGCGTAGCGAAGACGTCGCATGTTTACGAGTTGTGTTGGTGGCGCTGAGTGTGGCCGGAACACAAAAACGAGACGACGAAAACAACGCCGCGACGGACATTCGAGGGCGAATGTCGTCGCAGGATGGCCGAGTGAGGGATCAGGACCCCCCAGACAAACAAAATATCGTACGAAGATTGGGAATAATGGGAGGGTCACCGTAGGTGAGCGCGTTAGCCGGTCGGCTACCAGCAGAAAGGCCCGGGTTCGATTCCCGCTGGCGCGGCGGTTCCTTAATTTTTCCTAAAATCTTATTTCCTAGAATGAAAAACTGTGCTTTACCCTCAAAGAAATTGTCTCGATATAAGTAATCGAAATTATGCCAGCAGCTTTCGAATGTGATTTTAAGCAATTAATGCCGGATTAGTGATAGTTAAAGGGTTAATGCCAACGAAAGTTATGATTTGCCCTACATTACGAGCAGGATCGGAAAGAAGAAGTAGGGCAGCCCTTGGTGAATCCCCGTGTGAAAGCGGTCTAAGGGATGCTTGCCGAACGGACTGTACCTGGGGATATCGATCAACTCAGCCACCCCTCGGCCCGATATTTCGTGGCCGCGGCGTACACTTACGATCACGTGTCGAATACATACTGTTCGATTACACGGTATCCGACGGCATCCGCGCACTACGTAGCTGGTATGCCGTCCCACGACGAGACAATTCGAGGGATCCCGTCGACCACGAGAAAACACGCCCCCGCGTATGCACTCGGGCTTCCAAGCCCTCCGATCCTGTCGCAGCAAGAATTTTCCGCGAAATTGAGAGCGCCGCGCCGCTACCGACAATCGAGGATTCTGCTGGTCTCCGCATGCAGTTTTCGAATGCTCGGGATTAGGTTCGACATACCACTGGTCCAGCCATTAATCATTTTTGGCGACTCGTGTCGCGCGGCACTAGCTTTTAGCACTTTGGTTGCTGGGGCTTGTTTAATGCTACCTCCGGCACAAATTATTCGATGGACCGGAGCTGGCTTCTGTCGTCTGGGCTACGCGCGGAATTATTTTTGGAAATTCAACTATGGTTGTATTCAGCTGTGATTTCATCGTCGTGAATTCATCGTACGAGAGTTAAGAAATTAAATAAATGTCTATTATAGCTCATTGCAAGTAAGATAGACAATCTTAATTGTTATAATTTTAATTATTTGCAAATAACAATGTTCTTATGTTCCTTGTGCACTCGTTTTTCTTTCAAATACATGAGATTTTTAGTCTAGTCGTCACTAACATTTATTGTATGTATATGTAATTACTTTACAGCGTACAACCTCGGGTCTTGCAAAGTTTTCGTCGGAAGAGAATATTGTTCACGATAAATGTGGGAGACATAGAAGAACCCCGACTTCGCTTCACTCTTAATGGAGGTTTCTTAGTCTCTAATTTGATTGAAGAGGTAGCAACGCTTTTCTTCGATACGTTAATATAATTATTGGTAAACATTAATGTAATTTCCTGTACTTTCCTTGAGGCAATCTCACCCTCGACCCAGTTTATGGCAGTTGGGGGATAGTTGGAGAATAGTTGAGTCAATAATGTATGAGGATTAAATAAGCACAACAGTTCCTAGTTGAGCTTGCATGAAAGTTGTCTTATGGAAGAAATTATAAACTCGGTATATTCGATCGAAATACTTAAGAATTCCGTGAGTAAGTGCTTCGACACTTTTCGATAACGACTGGTATATTTTAAATATCAGTATTATTATCAGCAACTCATTAGAATTTTTAAAAGGAGAAACAAGTTCTTAAATTTACATTCATTTACTCACCGGTAACGAAGAATATACTCGATAATTTTCGCGAACCGGGATGCGAGTCGTTGACCGTGTCTTAATTAAGAGAGACCCGCGACACAATTGCACGCTCTCCGGATCGTTAATAATCGAAAAGTCAGCTTTGTTAAAGTGGTCGTTACCGATTTGCGTATCGTCTCTATCGGGAAATTGTATTAATTGCAGTCCGAGTGGCGCAAGAACGATCGATCAGCGATGGAAAAGAGACACTCGGAAGAAATAGCATTAATTGAAATATAATGCGGTGAAAGGGGCTCGCGTGCGCCGATCGGAAGTAGCAATTATGCATACTTTCCGTGCGCCGATCCAAATTGCGGGACAATCGCGAGCCCGCTATCGATTTTCGATCACGTGTAAAACCGCGGTCGCTGGCCCGGGAACATGAAAGAACGAAACATGCGAATCAGAACCCCGATATTGTTACAGGTGGAACTAGCTGCAGGGGAACTACATTTTGTCTCGATCGTTCGAAATTATGTCAGATATCATAATTTTTCTTAATGAAAGACGCTGCTTACACATTCTGTTTGCATTTTGGGGAAAATACTTCGTATCGCGCAAAGAATATGGTATTCGAAGTATTCTACAGTATAACAAATATTTGATCGTTAAGAATAAGAGAAAAAATGACATCACACTGAACACATACTATGCCTATAAAAAGGGGGGTGAAGATCACTTGTGCGGTTAAGGGTTGGAAACGTTCCTCGGTGGAGGAGCAGCAAGATTTTTGACTGAGAATGAGTTTCCAGAGGAGAAACAACGGATAAGCCGCGAACGCGTCTAATAGATTAAATCCATGATCAATTTCCCGCGATAAAATACTCGGAACCCTTCCGGAGAGGTAGTGTTCAGCCGTGAAAGCCTCTTAAAATTTCATTGCGCGCACTTTTCCGCGTTCCACGCTATTCACGCTCGTTCGTTCGCCTTCCAGTGGTCTCTTTTGTTCCATTTTCCCATTCGGCAGGGAACGGGCTCGCATTCGCCGGGATTACGTACCGCAAAACTGCCCCTTATACGACTCCGATGCGGAGGGTGCGGGAGGGTGGCGTTTCCACGGTGTGTTACGGGGGCCTCCTTAGCGATCGCGGAACTATTCGGTAATCCGGTAACAAAACCGTAGCTCGATCTTCAAGGATAAATGGATTTGCAGGGAAATTAAGTGCCCGCCCCTGCTCGACGGTTCCACATTGTTCCGGAGTTTGGCCGGTTCACTGGAGGTGGAGAAGATAGATAAAGGGCCATTATTAATAATCTTATGTGCACTCCGTTCTACCGAAAGGATGCTTCCAGATACAGCCCTTTGACAAGTTCCATGCTAATTGCCCGGTAAAGAGCCAGCAACCGAATCGTTGCATCTGATTCGGGCTAATATCGAAAATAAAAATTGTCTGAATCAATTGCGACGGAAAAGAGTTGCATAAAAATTTCTGAGCCCCTCCTCGAAATCATACGATAAAAATCCAGGAAAAAAATCTGTTGTAGCGGCACCTGTTGGTCGCATCAAAGTGACGCCGGGCGTCGCGTCACGGCGATTGACCCCCGGCACTCCTTCCTAACCCCTGACAAACCTCAATGTATTGAAATCGAATCGAACGACACTCTTGTATGGTCGAACTTTTCAGGTTCACGCTCGGAGAAACGGAGAGGTAGCGAGCGGAATAAGCAGAACGTGTTTGGAGATTTCATTCTGCAGAAATGTCTGCAACAAATCTGTAAAAGATTAATTTAGAAAAAATTTTTCGATGCTTTAACCAACCATTCAATTAACAACACTTTCGGCCGAAAACGTGACCTCGTCGTTTCACCTGCCATGTCGCGCAAAAATGTCCTCGAAAAATGTAAAGGAGGGTCCGCGAAAGTAGAGATTTCCAGCTTTAAAATTAGTCTAAATTTATTATTGCACTATTCTTTTTAACGAAATTATCACAGATAGAATTTTGACAATTTCTCGAGTATCGGAGATTTGGTGTGCGAATACTTTTCGGATTCGCTGTACGTGTCGATGGTAGCGAACGCGTTGAGATCCCAATAGTCTTGCAGGAGAGACGAGAAATATTTATTTCCGAACGCAGACAAAGATTCAGGCTTGCATTCGGATTATTTAGTAACCGAGGACAACCTTATTAATGGGCTTCTGGATCGATCGAAGAGATTTATTAATAGATATTGCAGTCTGGTTTCGTGTCGCAGACAGACCTAACTTTCTGCGCCTAGACTCCGCCCGATGATTCAGAGGATGAACGTGTCGACAGTTCTCTGCGTCTGTCATTGGATGGTCTCGTTGGGCGAAACATCTGCGGAACACGTGTACAAATGCACTAAGGGGAATCGAACGTCAGCAGATACTTTGAATAATGAAATGAGGCACTATCGGGGATGCAAATTGTAGTATTATTCAGATCGTCGAGCTTCGTTCAATTGGTTGACGGAATTCGATGGCGGCGCTACGCGGAGATTAACCTAAACGCGAGCCCTCTTGTCCTGTGGTAGATCGGTTCGTTCACTATTCTTCGCATGCATAGACTCGTAAATAAGCACGCGTAGAAGTCAAAAGAAATATTTCTATAATTACCTACGTCCATCTAGGCTGTCTAGAATATCCAGAATATCCTTTAACAAATTTTTTTTAAAATGTTTCACACTAATAAAAATCAATTAATAACTATTTCTATTATTTTTAGACATTTTTTTATCAGAACAAAAAGCGACGGTCGTCATTTTCACACCGATGAAACAAATGTGTTAGAAACAATTTGATTTCCGACCGTGAATAAAAGACAGCGAGGTGCTGCTCGCAAACGAACAGCGCATACAGAGACCGACGTCTAATTCGAAGCAGAGAGTCCCGAGGAGCAAAAAGGCTCCGCGGTCCCGCATACGGAAGCCGCGACGAAGGATCGAGGGTTCGGCAACCTCGGCACGTAGCGAAGGGCAACCTTGAAGAACTAGGTAGCCACAGGTAGTCGATTGACGTGATGCTTCGAGGCAGCACTGTTTCCAGATCCCCGGCGCGGCGCCGAGCCGGTGAATGAGCCGAAACGAGTTTCCTCTCGTCCTGGTAAGAACGGAACGATTGAATTTACCACGTGAACGAGCGCGGTGACCGACAGTTCCAAGGTGTCGTTCTGCGGAGAACCCCGCGGCGAACACGCTAACTATACCGGGAACCGCCGAAAGTCGCGATCGACCGCAGCCGAGGCAACGAGTTCAGTCTCATTAGCCTAATCTTGGGTTTAGCAACGGCGGACTTTTGCGATCGAACCGCAAGCAAACTTCGCCGAGATTATCTCGATCGTTGGGAATGCGAGTTATCGCTTTAGCTAACGTTTATTCCTGTTTCGTTGGCGTTGTAGTTGTTGTTACAGAGAAATAGTAAAGAAAAATTGTCGCGTCCAAGCAATAGAATACGACGAGTGGAATTTGCAATTGGACTTCCTAAGTAGAAATACTTGAAAGTAGAAGGGATAAGACGGAAGCTCCGTGGAGCAGCGGGTAGAGTGGCTGCCAACCACCAGGAAGTCCAGGGTTCGAATCCCCTGGGTGGGCTGTTGTGCGTTTAGTTGGTTCGATATCAGATTTTTCTCGGATTCTATGTATTCCCAAATGTGTTGGCAAAATGCAGGAAAAGTTGTTCTTCATTGTGTGTGCGAGGTTTTTCAAAAAGTATTTGCTGTAGGGATTTTCCAAAAAAATATAATATCCAAACCCTTCTAAGGAAGTGTTAGAAAAATGTGTTTGGTCACGATCGTCGGAAGAATATGCCAGATGATTTATTCAGAACAATCCTTCTGTGCCAAGAGTGGTTCCCGCGACTCTACCTTGATCTGCAGGTGTCCTAGATTTCTCATATAGCCTTTACTCCTCCCCCTCCCTCCTCCGTACAAATGCAATAAAAAGAAAAGGACAAATTTCCCAGAGAAGGAGAAATAAGATGAGATCTCTTAGAAGATCAAAAAGGACGCTGTTGTGGCAAAGGTTGGAAGAAAACTGGAAAATAAGGAAAGAAAAACCCAAAGGTAAGGAAACGTAAGTTATGCAATACGGGAAGTAAAAAGTATGTGTGTGTGTGTATGTGCTGGTGCTGGTGCAAAAAGGAAAATTGGAATTGTGGGAAAAAATCGAGATTCTAATAGACAAGAACCAGAACAAAGAATTGAACAAAAAGAGAACGTGGTTATATAAGCAAAAATTCAAAGGAAAATGAGGGGCAAGGGAGAATTGAGAATGACATACTTCATTACAGGAAATCAAGGAAATATGAAGAAAGAACTAGGAAAATAAGAGAGAGAGAGAGAGGAAAACTGAACCAAACGGAGGGAAAATCGAGCAATACGAAATCAGGACTAGATGAGAAAATAGGGAGGATAAACGGAAGAAAAACGAATGGAAACTGATGTGGTATAAACTGAAGCAAAACCACGCGAGTTTAGGAAACATAGGAAATTAAACCGGAAGAGAAAGAGGAGAATGAAAAAGAGTTAGAGGAAAAAGAAGAAGACGAAGATTAGCAATCGAGCGAGGGAGAAGAGGTTCTAATAGCGTCCGAGGGAAAACGAGTAAAACGAAAGGACAGATTAGATGAGAATGGGTGAAAGGATGAATTGAGAATGGCCTTGTGTAATTGCATCGAATGATCGGTGTTGAAACAAGGAAGCGGAGAGAGGGAGACAGAGAGAGAGAGAGAAAGGGAGAGAAAGGGAGAGATAACTGTCCTGGGTTTACAGTAATCTCCCGGGATTCTACCGCAAGCTGGCAACTGCATGCAGAACACAGCGCGTAGAAGCGCGTGACGCGTAACAATTAGTAAGGCCGAATCGGAGAGCGAGCCACGGGAGCGTTACGGTAATGTGGACATTCGTAATATTGGCAGTAATCTCGCGGTAACGAGATCGCCGCCGCCGACCCGTTCAAATATTACGGATATCCTTGGCTTTGGCCCCCGCGTTACCCTAACGAGCGAATCATTTTGCATCACGACCACCGTTTCGCTCGCTGTTGTTCGAACGTTACACACCGCTGCCGCGCCGCGCCGCGCCGCGCCGCACCGACCAAACGGAGTGGGAGAGTTAACGTCCGTTCGAATTACGCGAAGCTTCGCAACCCCGACAGTTGCACGCATGTTTAACGTTACGTCGCATTGACGACGACGACGACGACGACGTCGCGTCGTATCGACGACGCGCGAGGGCTCGAGTGTGCGTCCGACAGGGTTGTAAGTCACGCGACGCGGTTGACGGGCCGGGCCGACCCGGGCCGCTGCGTTATCGTTCCGACACGCGACAAAGCAACTTTTCGAATCCCGCCGATTGCGCAGTGTCGCCTCGAAACTAACTTCATGGGTCGGCGCGTATTCTTCATGCAACTTCTCGAATTTTCATTCGCTGCTCCCCGTATAATATCTTTTTCGAGTTCTGTATACGGACGAGTTTTGTGTACAACAGTACACGGGCGCAATATGCTCCCGCAGCACAACACTACAATCGTTCCTCCGCGGCAACTTTCGAAGTTTGTTTTATGGCCGTGTTAACTTACTTTCAGAGACGACTGTGTACACAGTTTGCAAACTCTATTGATAATGGCTTCCAACTATCGTGCAGCACACGATATTTGTGTTTACCGTTGTTAACGAATTTGTTATGACTGTGGATAATTACATTAGCGTATAATGCTGTTGTTGTTTGCTGCAGTGGGCTGATGCATTCATTGTCTGCATTCGGATCGGATAACGTTGAAAGTGTTACAGCATAGCGAATGCAAAACGCGTCTAGCCGATGAAATATGGAAAGAAATCTATGCACGAAGAAATTGCATCGAAATTCAAATGACCTCTTGCGTGATGCGATCGATAGTGCGATTGTCGCTGATAACGAACGAGATATTTGTTTTCGTCCTGTACGCACAGAGATTTCGAGAATAATTTCATAAAAGCACATCGACGATGAGGAAAATTAACTGTGCCGTATCAATTTTCCGACATTAATTTGTTTTTCGTCCTATATAGAGCCAGATGCTATTTTTATCAAACTAAATTTTATTTCAATGTCCAGACATTAATTTGTTTTTCTAAAATCGGACATTTCATACTGAATTATAAATTAGATATTGTTTTCAGCTAATTACAGGGCAGGACAATTCAGTATTCTATATAAATGTTGACATATTAACATTGGCCCTATTGCGTTACTATTGTTGAGCAATTCGACAAAACAGTAGAGCTAGTCAGCATCAGGATTCTGATCGACGTGTGAATTAAGACCCTTTGACTCAACACTGTCAGCTAAGCAACACGTACACAGAGGCGTTCAACAAAGTGAAATTTCTCGGTCAAGATTCCAGTCAAGCAACCCTGATGTAATTTTGATCGGTCGTTAAGTCGACGCTGCTGCTCGTCGTCAACGAATGAGCGCTGACGTTGAATGCTGGGTACCGAAACGAGCTGGCAGAGTCTGCAGGCTGAGCTGCTTCGATTTTATCGACGTCCTCGTCGTCGTTTGTTAAGATACACGGGGCGAAATTAAACGAGCGACTGGATTCTTCCCGACACGTTCGTCGATCGAGAATCCTAGTTACGCTTAAGTAATCAATTTTACCATCGTATTGCTACTTGTGTATAGTCATTTTGTGATTCACTCAAAAAATTTGTATGCACCGCATTTCTAAGCAAAACGTTTCGTGCATAGGAAAATGTTGCCGACGACAAGCATTTTTAGCATCTAGTAAAATAAGGTGATATTACCCTTTTCGTTTTATTACTTTTGCATTCTTCAAACTGAAACTGATTTTTTCGCTTTCAAGGTCACTTCAAGGTCATCGTGCGTGGGTTGTTGAACTCATCTTGACGCCGACTACAACATTGCATTATGAAAAATAGATGTTAATATGCAAAAAAATATAGTGACCTTGAAAGAACTGTTAAAATGACCTTCAAAGTATTTTTTTATTACCATATAATGCGCGTCTTAAAACCATGTACATCCTATTTAGTTATTAATTCTTACTTTTAATAGTGGCGGAAATAATTTAGGTGTTCAAGATAAAATTAACACCCTGTATACTCGCTTCCTGTTGAATAAGTATCGAACACCAGTCGAACATTCTCGCGGCGGTATACTGTGCCGAATCGATGAGCTCCAGAACGGTGTGTGCAAACATTTCAAACCGAATAGAATATGGAGGAACCACGATTCGAAATATTCGAGGATTCGTGTCCATCGGATGCTGGAGGCCCGGAAAGAAAGTAGTCCACAGCCCACCAGCTAAGCCGGTGTTTCCTCCTGTACAAACACGACAAGAAGAACGGATTTATCGGCAGAGTCAACTGAATCAAAAATTCCCACAGCTCCCGCAAATGGGAAGTTCCTGGGGTGATTTGAAGCAACATGTGTGTTTTTAATAGTGATAATCACTAGACTGCGGCTTTTTATGAAAAATAAAAGTTGACTGCTGCTGCTGTTGCAAGGGAGAGGAGCCAAACAGATATTTGATGTTTACTTTAATCATGTGAACAAGTTGAAAATAATACATTGGAGTTTTTAATTATTTTAATCTCTCTACTGTTTTAAACTGCACCTACTCATTTTTGCTACAAATACATGAAAACCCCCAGTGTACTGATTTCATTATTGTGATTTGTGCTACGACACAAGTGATGTTAGAATTGTTATTAGTGCATAGCTATGCGGTGACAAGTGTGAACAGTGATCGCGAGTGTGGAAAAATTTCATGGCATCTGTATGAAAGAATCATACGATTTATTTATAGTTTGAACAGTGAAAGTGAAGGTCCGGATCTTTGACTTCACCGCGCATCCCTTGGGTCTTAGATTGTCGTATACCTACTATTCATCACTAGCTGTGCGGTTCGTTGACCTGACCGTACGTCCCTTATCGTTCGGCACTGTCGTATACCTGAGGCCAGCTGTGTAGTTCGTCACTGAGTGGGCCAGTGACCCACATTTCCAAGCACAATGGATTTACGGCTTAATAAGTGAGTTTTTATAATAAATAATTCAAAATTTCTACTCCTTCACTTGTTCACTTCTTCTTCGCGGCGGACCGCTAACGCTCCAGCGAGGGGATCCGCCTGGCGCGCCGTACCATCTTTGCCAACACGCGTCTAAGGCCCTGATCACAGTGGACCCGACTTCGTCCGACGTTCGACATTTCAAATGTGTGAGTAGGACTGTCTGTGAGACCTTTCTGGTATCGCCCGACGTCGGCCGACAAGACGACCGGCACCAACACATGTCTGGAACCGATCGTGCGTGTTTGCCGAAGTCGGACGTCGGACGAAGTCGGGTCCACTGTGATCACGGCCTATGTCGCGCTTGTAGCAGCTACAACACCGGGCAAAAAAGTGACAATGTTTTCCCTCGCCGTCGAAACAGCTGACTCCAAAAAAAAACCCACCGAAGGCCGACGAACGGACGCACGTGAAGACAGAGGCCAGCACAACAATATCGACAAGGAGAAATAAACTGTCTTTCTCCTTGTCACAGAGTCAACCACGGACGTAAACAAAATGACGCACCGTGTGCAAACCTCTAGGTTACCGAATCTTCGTCCACGAGAAAAAAGTCCCTCGCCTCTCCCCACTTCACCGCCGAGCGCGTTTATATATTACTACGCACCTGTCACCGAGCGTGAGAGCGAGAGTTAATTTAGAGCGCACACATCTTAATTGTCAATTGTATCGATTTTACCATAATAACTAATAAAGAGTGTTGTCCGAGATAAGGTCTCCGATTATTATCCACACGCTTTTCGTTAATAACTCCTAAACGAAGCCCCGGCGGACATTTTTACAAAGGAAAATGTTGCTTCAAATCACCCTAGGAACCCCCCATTTCCGGATGCTGTAGGAGTTTTGGAACACCCTGTATATGTATACTGCCGTTCATAAATCACCAGATATTTACGCCGGTAAACACCCAGAAAAGCGTTCTTGCGAAATTTCGTAAATAGCGTTACCGGAGAACACTCGCCAATTTTCAAACCTTTAAAATTCAAAATTCAAACGTTAACCTAAGGTGCAAACGATCTTACACACCTCGCAACATAATGTCTAATCAATCTAAATGATCGTCTCTGGGGTCTGTCGAAATGTCATCACATTCTCTACGTAAATAAAATTTCAACTTTTACTGTGTCAAATGTTTATTGCACGAATTCCTCAAAAAATTTCTTAAAAAACATGTATTGTACCTAGTATATAGTTATAACGCGATTTGAAGCGAATATTTTCTGCCAGGCATAGTATTGATGTTTCCGGGGGTTGAGGTACAGTCGGGACACGGCGTATATGGAACACGGGGATAGGAAATCGAAGACATCGGAGTGGATGCCTCTCAAAAGCCACGATAGAGCCGTCGTTTCCAGGCTTTACGCTCATTCGCTAATCCCGTCCGGTTCAGGCAGACTTCACTCGGCGTTTTACGTAAATTAACCGTCTGCGCCCACGGCGACGCGATTTTAACGGGGGAAACACGCCTTGGGGAGCCGCGACCGGAAACTTCTTCGCGCTCGAAACCGTAGAAATTCGCGGGGGGCTGACGATACGAGATGCGCGCACCCGCATCCGCGAATTTCGGATGTGGGAATATACATACGTATAACTTTGTTCGGGAAATTCGATATTCAACGTTCGCGCGGTAACGCCGTGCAGTGATCGAAAAGCATCAAGAATAGGACAGAAATGGGAAAAGAAATTATTTTAGAAATTGAAAACGTTATTAATAATCATTCTTTTCTTTTACCGAGCTGAATATGTTTGGAATTTAAAAAGAAAATGAAAATTTGGCTTTCGGTCCGTCACTATCATCGCGAAACGGTGATCTGTTTTCGATGGTTAGAAGGCGTTCGCACGGACGCGACCAATTGCAGAAATGTATAACTAGCCAGCCGAATCTATAATGTATTATGCGAGTTATATTATTAAATACTAGAGAGAGCTGGAATATTGGCGAACCTAAAACGTCAACACATTGCCGACTATTCCTAACGATTCGACTGCGTTGGAAAAGAAGTTTAAAATATTTATTTGAATTACCAATACACGAGCAAGCTGACTCGAAAATCGATGGAACATTTAAAATTTGAATGAGCTGGCAAAAGATGAAATGTGTGGATTTTTTAAAAAATAAAAAACCCGATTCCGTTTTCAAATCTAGGAGCACTTCTATGAAGGTTTTTGAATGTTGACTTTTCTGTTTTGGTTCGTTGTGAACGCGCTGTGCGGCACTGCGGCCCGTGGCCAACGTTATTAGGTTTCCACGGTGCGCCGCGCCGGACGTTTATGGGGACGTTTCTTAATTGGTTTGCTCGTAATAGCACGCGGAAACAATTAGGTCCTGCCCGACTAATAGCGGAACAGACGTGTCGAGGACGCGGGCCGATCAGGACGAGCTTCGGCTACGGATTTCGCCGGTGGCTAATTCCCAATTTCCCGGGCCGAAACTGGCGCGGAACTGGCGCTTGCCCTGTGGGAGGATCATCTTCATAACGCCGAACATTTATTTTATTTTTTCTCCTTTTGCGAGTCGCAGTTTCGCATCCATTACCGTGCCGGGCGAACTCCCGGAATATATTTGCGGATTTCTTTAATTGCTCGGAAGTTTGTTTTTCCCCGTTCGAATCACGGCGCGGCCAGCGAGAGACAGACCGCGCGAGGACGTAGCGTCGCGTCGCGTCGCCGGGCAAATTAAAAGCCGGCGTAGATTTTAATTAGAATCCCCGGAAGAATGCGAAGCGTCGCGCGGCGCGGCGAACTCGTTAAAAGATTCGCCGCGCGAACTTTTTCGCCGGGCTTTAAAGCGGATTCGAAACACGCCGGCTGTAAATTCGGATCGTACACCGCCACCGTGCGTCCGGAACCAGCGAACTTCCTGCAACACGTTTGAACAGAGAAAGAGGCGTGCACGCGGAAGAAAATTAAATAACTGCGGGCTGAAAGAGAAATTATCTACGTTATTTACGATCGCGCGGGAAAATCTACGGAAGGGACGTTGCCTACATTGTTCTCGGTGTTCTATGTATATTCCTCAGAAATAGCCGCGAAATCCTGGGATACCGTTTTTCTTTTACGCTCTAAATCAACCGATTGTGTTTCGTTTAGTTTAAGCTCGTACTGTTGTGGGATTGTGTCACGAGTTAGCTGCACACGCGCGTACTACTACATTAATTAACAAATTACCCATCGAAGATTCTTCCGTAATTTTTCAATTTCAATCATGTTTCACTTGTTTCTTTATTTTTTCTTCTTTTTGAGGTTTCGATGCCATGTTTTGACGATGTGCGACCAGTGCGCGATAACGGGAATTCGCGCGTCGAAAATTCGCTGGGGAAATTCTCCCGAGAATTTTGTTGAATTTTGCAACGGAGATCCGCGCACGATAACGAAGCGCAAAGGCATACCTCCACAGAAATGACACCCGAAACGGTACAAACTACGAACGCAAACCATGCCGGTTGTACCAGTCCCCGGCCACGGAAAAGCTGCGATTTGTCGATGTTCCCGGCTATATTGCGCTCGTTTGTCTAATCGGCGGCGGGTTAGGTTGTTACGCGCAGATAACGGACCAATTGCCGACAGTATTGCTCGAAAAAGTGATCCGTTTCGGAAATCGATGGTACCGATAGCCGGGGCAGTCGAGCGCGCCCGTTCAAAACGGCGAATTCAAGAATTTCGAGCACGCGTGTGCGCCACCATCGGATCGTATGCATCGGGCCCCCCTTGTTGCGCGAGCCTTTTTCCCGCTTTTGAATAATGCATGGAACAAACGGATACACGGTTATCGCGGGAAGCGAATTAAACGGCGAAATATCTTCGGATCAAATATTCTGTAAATTCTCGCTGCGGTGACGCTAAAAAGTTTTCCCACGCGACAGTCACCTCGCGAGAATGTGAAAATGTCGTGGAAAAAAAAATAAACGATGGTCTGTGAAAGTAGACGCTTCGCGAGCTTCAAACCTATACCAACTTTATAATTATGCTAAATTTTTTTAACGAGATTATGGTAGTTCAATTATTCGTAATTTCTCTTTCGGATTTGCTGCACGCGAATCACGTAATTCAAGCTTTTTCTAGAAAGAATCGCCTGAAAATTGAATTGGAAAATGTTATCGTAACGATAAGGCGTTCGGAAATGTTTCTCTTGCACAGACAGGATTGTTCCGCGTATTATCGCGTCACGCTGGAATTCCCGATGGATCGAGGAGCGCTCGTTTTATTTATTGACCGAATTAGTTGCTTCTTCCATAATGGAGTGGGGATTATTTCATTATGGAAAGTTTCGTGCCTCTGGCGTAATACCCCGGCGATTATGTGAGCGCGGCTAGTTTCGACAAAGAGTAATTTTATGGGAAAGTTTCATCGCAGCAGATTCCTTTGCGACCGGCTTCCCGTACTTTTATTCTTCCTGCAACCTTTAACGTCAAAAGATCAACAACCCACGCCTCGGATGCTCGTGTAATGTGCAAGTAGAATTCCGATGGCTTCTGAAGCAGCTGGTGAGGCTACTTGACATGCTGGGAACTAGAGGAGTTCATGTTCGAACTGTTTTCCTGGCACTGGAAGCCTGTCAAACATTTTAGTTTCACGGGGAATTTTCAGATCGAATTCCGTCTACCAGATATTATGTATTACGTTGTTGCATATACATATGCACAATATACAGGGTGTTAATTTTACCTTCAACACCTAAATTATTTCCGCTACTATTAAAAGTAAGAAAAAATAACTAAATAGGATGTACATGGTTTTAAGACGCGCATTAGGTGGTAATCAAAAGAAATCCTTTGAAGGTCATTTTAACAGTTTTTTCAAGATCACTATATTTTTTTGCATATTAACATGTATTTTTCATAATGCAATGTTGTAGTCGGCGTCAAGATGAGTTCAACGACCTACACGCGATGACTTTGAAGTGACCTTAAAGGCGAAAAAATCAGAAATAATTTAGGTGTTCAAGATAAAAATAACTCCGTGTATACTGTAACGTTTGAAAAAATAAAGGAGATTCTTTTTCAGCAAACTCTGGATCAAAGCGGCGCGGTTGTTTATGTTTATTTCCCGGAAAGCGTGGATCATTATTTGCTGTCTCGCATTATTTACATTTCCACGTAAACAAGTACGAAAGACGTCATTTCTCGTAGAACCAGTTCAATTTCAGCCAGCAAATGAACGAGCGTCCGCAAAACGTCCAAACCTGTGTGTTCTCCTCTCAAATATTTGAAATCTAGCACGCGCACGCTCTTCCGTTTCCACGTATACGCACAGCAACAAGCTTGATCGATCCCCGGATGACGGAGCTCGGGTCCGTTCTGACCCATTGCATTATATCGTACGGAAAATTCATGAAACTCGCCGTGTTACCGGCGCAGCGGGAGTGCTGGAAATCTTATCAGCGGAGCAGCCTCGTGTAAATTAAACTGTGCGCTATCGTAGTCCTTTCGCGTAGCAATCGTGCATATTGGACTAAGCAGAAGGCAGCCAGGGGTCAAAGAAACAATCTAAGTGGAGCAGATCAATGTTCCCGAAGGCTGTCCGATCCGGAGCTGTTCCTGATCAGGTTCGGCTGCGGTGATCGAGCGTTCACGGACGCGTTTTCCATCATTCGAGTCCGACGGAAAGTTGAAGACAGTGTCGGCTCGGGCGGAACAAGCGGCGAATCGATCCCGAAATCCAACGGGGTAGGAAACCTGGGGGAGGAGACGGGCGGTGGCAACCGGAAATAAATTAAACGCGGTGGACGGCCCTGGTGGACCAGCTGGCTCGTCCTCTGTGAAAACGAAGCGGGCTGGCCAGTGCATCCGGGGCTTTCGGTTCGTCCCGATCGATCAGAGCGACGACGTGCAGCTGGCCACCGGAGCATACACACTCTCTTCTCTCTCTCTCTCTCTCTCTCTCTCTCTCTTGTTCTGGAATTTCTCTGGATGACCGTGCGTACACTGGCAATATGTCCGTCTGTCGCGCGTTGTCTACCATCCGTAATCTACGCTAACTGCCACGCCGGCGAGCAGGTTGTTCGGAGATTCGAAGAGCTCGAACGAAAGTTGAACAATTCGCAAGAACGAGGAGTCACGCGTCTCTCGTCGGACAAAAGATTCCGAGCGTCGCGCCGTGTAACGCTTCTCAAGTCCGGTCACCCTTTCAGCCCTTCGCCGTAACGAGCACGAAAGTTTGCGCGTTTACGGCATCTACTTGGAAAACTCGCCGGAACGAGTCTTTCAACCCTCGCTGCGCTAACGTTCTCCGCGGTGCGGTGGTGGTTACGGCTGGATTCATTCGATTCGTTGCGCGTCGATCTGTTACGAAAGCGTCGATACCTTATCCTGTGCTCGTTTCGAGTCACTTTTTCCTTTGCGTTCTTCTGCGTGACTTCGTTGATGAGTTATCGACGAAAAACACGGACCAATCGGAGCTACAGCGGACGTGAATGAATCAACCGTATTATTTCTTGTCGCGTTGAATTTCGGGACTCTTGTTTTCGATAACGTAACCGGAATAAAGTAAGGCGTATCGCTTTATGAGAAAGATTTAGGAAAATAGCGTAATTTTGCAGCGTTCGCACGATGCCGGCCCCTTAAAGTACCCGATACATTTGACAACGTGCTCGGTGACACCGATAAATGGGGCCAGGCTGTCTCACGGCCTTCTATCGCCTCGCGAGAACAAATTCGGGACGAGCGTAAAACGTTTCCGTCGAAATGTCAAGTAGCCGGTGGCGTGGTGTGGCGTGGCGGCGGGAGCTCGATCGTTCATTAACATTTTTCGAGATGGTTCGAACTTCCCTCCCTCTCGAAACTCGTTCGTTCCCGGCCGATAAACGGCGGCCGGGATTATCCGGTAATCGACTTCGGCCGCGTATTTTCGAGTGGAAAAAGATGCTGGCAATAATCCCCACGTTTCAGTTCCGGTTCCGGTTCCGCTAGAGAGGCAGCCCGGCAGAAACTTTGCTCGAAACAAGCATTAAGAACGGGCCGCGGCCATTGTATTGAAATTGGACCCATCCAGATAATCCGAACTAACGCCGACCCCCTCACCCCTCCCGCTCGTCGCAAAAGTTTTTTCGCTCGTTACAATGATCGTCTTTCTGTTCATATCCCGCCCGGGACGAAATTTCACAAGCAAGATCGCAAATCCGCTTCGGATCCTCCTGGATTCCTCTGTCAGGGAACTCGAGAACGATTTGACGTTGAAACTCTTCGGAACAAACGCAAAGCTGAGAAACTGTAGAATTTTCTCCGAATGATCTCGAGTCCTGTTAATCCGCCGTAAATAAATATTTTTCGCGTTCCAATAGTCCAGCAAGTACGTATCGAGTTCGCGGAAAAATTTTGTCGAGGTTTTGAGAACCGATTTTCATAGAATCCTGGTTTCTTTGTCGGTGTAACGCTAATATTGGCTGACTGGCATCAACTTTATATCTCGGGCTAAAATTACGTTCGCGTGGTGTTTAGAAAATTTAAAAATCAAAATTGACCTCCATAGGCGTTTTCAAGGTCAGCTCAAGATCGAATAAAAAACACCATAACGTGACAAGAAAACACTTATCCCATAAGGAAAATACACATTACGAATTTCCACAATTTAATTCCAATCTATCGTTTCAAAGTGGGGAATGCGATGATCGCTCTTTCCGAAAAGTCGTACGGATCACCGAGAAGAATTCCGTTTCCTACTCGTCCATATCCGCACCATCATTTGTTCTAAAATCTGTCAAGGAAAAGAGTTCATCGATCACAAGGCGGAAATCAGGGTAGCTCGGTCGAACGTTGAAAAAGACCTCTAAAAGGCTGTCGTTCGCAGTCCGAGCACCGACGACGTTTAGAGCAATGTCTAAAGGCAGCTCCGGGCGACACCTTGGAATGCGTAGCCACGTGACGTTCCTGCCCATATATATTACTCAAAATATGAGGAATGCGAACAGTAGCGCAAGCTTGGCTGTGGCACAACTGAGCGCCTGTCGTAAGGGTGAATAACGACGCCAGAAAACCCGGGGCGAAATATTTTAGCGCATGCTCCCGCCGAAGCTGGAACTGGATACGATCACACACACACATGTATACTACATCTACTTTATTTCCGAAAGTTCTCCTTCAAGAACTATCAAATCTTCGAAGTTTCACAGTTGCAGTAAAAAATATTTTTTACAACGGGCTATAGTTTGGGGGGGGGAGGGGGATCGTTGTGCGCAGAACTTCAAATGATACACCAATAATGCTATAGAATTATGTATGGCACGAATAATGTCATTTCCCTCTTTCTCACTTAGAAAATCTTTCTTGAAAAAGTTTCTAGATTCGTCGAGAGATTTCCGAGTTCCAGAGCGCAAGGAGTTAACATTGTGGTGCTCGACATCGGCAGAATGATGCTAGCGGGATCATTATTTACGGTCTCGCGGATCGTACGGCGCGTATTCGCGGAGCTACTTCGAAGTCGCATAAGCAGAAAATAATTTGTGGCCGGGTAGTAACAAGTCTCGGCGGCGGTGTTCGCATTCGATTTATCCTAGCCGAGGGAATAATATCAGAGGGCGACCGCGCCCGGCCCGACCCGTCCCGACCCGTCCCGACCTAGCCCGACCTGGCCCGACCCGACCGGGATAAAAACACGCGACGCGACAACGAGACAGTCGCGGGGCTAGCATATTTACACGGGGAACTTGTTAATGCGACAGTGGCCATGGCGCGAACGGGGCTTAACGGGAACAACGGGACTCGAATGGAACAGGAAGCAGCCGTTTCCATGGACACGGCTGTATTGGCTTAGGATCGGCTTTTCTCAGCTGCATTTTCATAGCACGCCGTATGCTTTGTCACGAGCGAGCGCGGATTCACCGCGGAACGGGTGCAAACGCGTTTAGACACGGCCGTGCCTGATGCACCGAGAACTTCTGACTAATTACCAGAGGCGCGCGGGAACCCGGAACGGTCGGGTCGGGAACTCGTCCCGATCCGTACTGACTCGACATTTTCGGATTCTCTTCTAATTATTAGGAGTGTGCTGTCTGTAAATAAATGATGCTTTTACGATTCCAGGAACAACGTTAACTCGTATCTACAGAATTTGGACCCGCTATGACTTTCAGCCCGACAATTTCATTTCGGGGAGTCTCGAATAAATCCAAAATGTTACTTAATGTTTTTACTGAATTGTTACTCTATAATATCGTATATTTTTCACACAGTCCGCAACCTGTTCAATTGTACACTGTCGCGAAACAAAATCCCAATAGAATCTTTCCATTCTTCGTTTATCGCCTACCGAACTAACCAATCGAATTTCTCGCGCAAGTTCCTTTTTTTTCACACGATCCCGAAACCGTTTCACGATCGTAGAGGAGTTACTCGCTCGTTTATTCAAAAAATTTGCATGTCGAGCTCGCAGAGCACGGCTACGACGGGGGATCGATGTCTTCGCGAACCGCCTCGGCGCGGCGGCATTTTAAAAATCAGTGTCCAAAACATCCTCAATTTTCCCGGCCGTTTGTCTCGAATCGCTCTCGGCTTTCAGGGCGCCGCGTCGCGTCGCTTCGGGTCGATCGGCGTCGATCGGCGTCGAACGGTCTCCCCGCGTATCGGTTTCCGAGGCACGTCGGAAAAGAACGATGGGAAATTTAAATAACAATATAACGAAATATCGATGAGACGTGCCGGTCCAAGCGGTTCCGGGCTCGATTATCCGCTGGAATTTCAATGTCGTCGTCGCAGCTTCGAATGGGACGGACTCGTTCAGAAAGTGGCCGACGCCGTTACGGCTATTAATTCGAGTCCGGCGAATAGAGGGAAAGGGGGGTTTTATGGGGATGAAACGAGGGTGTATGGGGCGAAACGACCGCTTAATAACTTCCAGAATATATTTTCAAAATATTATAAAAACGATGCGTAAAAAGGATATTTTTCGGTAACAAATTCACAGTCGTCGAAATTTTTCCATAAAATCGAGATCAACGAAGATAATTGGCGTGTTCAGTTTATTATTCTTATTTGTTCCAGTGTGTCGCCGATACCGGTATTAATTCGAATTCGACGAATAGATGGAAAAACAGGGTTGCATGGGGGTGAATCGAGCTGAAACGACGGGGGAACGAGATCCGCCGGTGAAATAATCATTTAATCCGCGAGGAACGAGGCGAGCGCTTTGAATATCGCGAGCGGGAACGCGCGCGCGTCCAGAGCCCCGTTCGAGTGTGCCCCCTCGGAAAAAAGCCTCGAGATTCGTGCTCGCTTTAATTATGAAAATTACTTGCACGAATAAAATAACGCCCGGGAATAGGCGAAACAAAAAGCATCGTGCTTCCTCGCTGCCCACCTAGGAGCGGACCGTGCGGCCGCATATGTTCCGCCGGTTTTATCAACTGGAGCACGCGCGATTCGCATGCTTAATTATTTACACGGGTTACGCGCTGCTTTATAAATATTCCGAATTCTGTTCTCGTCGAACGCGGATTTCACCCTGCTACCGCCGCGCCGGAGGAATAAATACCGGATTTAAATGTGCCCGATTTTATCGCGCTGGTATCGCTGAAACTGTTTTTTCTTCAACCGATTTCATGCGCGAGCGGTCATTTCTTGCGAATTGCTTTATCTTGAATCATTGGAATTTGACCGGGTAAGATTTCTTAGTGGACAACGTTTTCCTCTTACGAAGAAAAATATTACAATTTGATCTGTCTAGAAGTTGGAAAAGTGAGATAGTAATGCTTCGTCTGTAAATTCACAAATAGAAATGTTATTCTATAATTTTACACGCCAGTCCAGTTGCAAAATAAAAGAGCATCGGAACGAGAGTTGCCACAGTTTAAGAATTCGCGTCTGCTGATAGTTCTGGCTCTTCCGGTTTCCAATGATAATGATCACATTCTACGACCGAGGCTCGCGAAGAGACGTACGATTGATTGCTCGTAATAGGCACTTTATGCCCTCTAGACATCGTATTTATGGTCCTGCCCGGCCATAAAAGTGCTCGCGATTCGTGTCTCCGCAAAATTATGAACCCTGTAAATTTTACAAGTGGCCCACTCTTATTCTTCGAAGACTAACACATGGTTCGCTGCAATTCTGGTTCGCGGGGATGTTACGGGAACAGGTTGCGGGGCTTCTCCCTCGGTCGTTTGTAAAAACGGTGCTTTGTGGAAGCACATTTGAATACGTTATTACTGGACTGCGGATTTTATGCGTTTATCGGAGGCTAGGTGTGATTTGGTAAACTGGAACGATTAAAAGAATCACAGAATTATTTCCAAATCAGGCAGGAGAACTTTTGCAATCAGCAACTCCAGATGGAATCGCCGCGAGAACATTGAAAATTTCTGCGGAAAGCAGAGACACTCGCACAACTACAAAGACGTCGCCGAGTACCATCCGAGTAAAATTCCGTCGGCTTCTCTTTGCCCGTAATAAAATGAAACGTTCAAGAAGAAAATAAGAACGAGGAGGTGGCCGTAGCGCCGGGATATCGTGTTACACCGCGTTCTCGAGCACGCAATCTGGTCAGCAGCCGTCCGGATGCAACAACCTCTTCAAGATAGTAATTCGCCGACGGTAACCGCGGTAACAGCGTGTCTGTTAACATCCTGCGCGACGTCTGGTATCGAGGACGAACGGGTTGGGTAATCCGTGGCTAAACCGGCGATGAACCGCGGTATTGTCTCGATGGAGGTCGTCGCAGCGTGAAAAGACTGCGAAACACGGACTGACTTCTCCGCGCGCTGTTTCCCGGATAATGTAATCGAGTGGACGGTCTCTCGCGTCCGGAATGGAACGATGGCCATTGTAGTGGAACACGCTCGGTACCGCGCCGCATCGCGCCGCGCCGGGGGGATCAAAGTTGGCCGCGGTGTTTCTGGATGAGCGACGGGTTGCCATGGAAATGCCAGAACGTCTTGGTCCTTTATTCGGAGCGCCGCGCCGCGCCGACGCTCGGCCGGCTGTGAATCTGGCTAAGACCGACTTGGCAAATTCCGCAAATGGAATTGCAGTACCGATCGCGTTGATGCGACTCCTCTTGTGTTCTCTCAGAACCCTCCCCTTACCCTCCCCGCTTGTCCTACCGAAGATGGATCCCGTTGGAGCCAGTCGAAAGGAAATTACAAGGGGGCCTGCGTCAATATTGAATCGCACCAGGCCCGATCGTTAGCCAAGATATTTTTCCGCGTTGTCGTCGCGGTGAGATCGGCCGATCGCAAAGGGAACACGCTCTATTGACACGCTCGGCGCCGGCAAACACATCCGCTGACAACGACCAAGTCGCGGCAACGATAAGTCATGCTCCAGTAAGAGGCTCGATGCCTAGACTCCTGACGGGGAAACGTCACCAGCCGCTCTGCTCGAGTGTCGCGCCGCGGGTCTTCGACGCTGACGTTCATTAACCCCTTTGACAGCACGGAACCCGGAACGAGTTAATCAACGGGCGCTATTGCTGTTGCCGGCTGAGCGACCGTACCTAGCGCAGATTCGATCGATCGATCGTGCAGCGCGATCGCAGTCTTCCGTGTATCTCGGAGAAAAAATTATTCTGCTGAAATATTATGCAGCTTTTCATCGATACCAGTTGTTCATCGATAAACCTCGGAAATAGTTGTAGAAAAGAATCTGAGATGATATTTCACCCATTTTCATTTTACACTTTAAGGCCCGCTGCACACATGCGTTTTTCTAAGTGCGGCGACCGTGCGGCGACCGTAATTGCGGTCTGAAGTATTATGAAATCTATTAGACGCTGCACATTTGTTTGAGCCGTAATTGCGGCGACGTACGCCGCTTTTGCGTGCAATATTTGCCACAGTTACCCAAAGGAACAGACGGTCGCCGCAATCGCATATGCGATCGTCATTACATTATCGCATATCAATCGATGCACACGTCCGTCATTCTGCCGCAAAATGAACGATATAAACGGTGATGCTTTATTAGACATCGAACTTTTCATTGAAAAAGTAAAAAAGCATCCTGAAATATGGAACATCGCAGCGGAAGAATACCAAAAAAAGGCGACAAAGATCAAAATGAAATATGTAAGTATACATATTATATATATTTATTCGAAAATAATTAACGAATTTGTAAAACGCATGTGTACAGCGGGCCTAAATCGACAAAAATTACGTGCCATTTCTAACGTCATATTTTAAAGAAACGCATCTGACGACAATAAACGAAATTTTCAGCTAGAGGAACGTACGAGGATTAAAAGAAATTGTATCTAAACAAGTTAATAATGCTCCGTTGTGTATACACCGTTAAATAAGCTTTCATTAAAGCATACATAAGCTCATTCTTAAATATTTTATAAAACGTGCGTATATATTGTGTGCACGTATAGTTTAAACACGATAAAGCCCAGAAGCGCCGCGAGCTATCGTGGCTACGGAATAATGATTAACCCGCAGATCTTTGTTCTATGTGGAACGTGACGCGATCTTCGCTAGGTAGATCAACTTTTCACTGGAATTTTTGATATTGCGCATTAATCGTTGACCGTCTTACCATGCTCCCGAAACAGAACAGTTTATTGCCCGTTCTTGGGGCGCTACATTATCCAATGATCGTAACGCCTATTCCACGCGTATCTCTCCTCCGGTTTAAGTACGTCATAATAGTCACGCGAACGCTGGAAATCGGCGTCGCGATCGACAAAGCCGAGGTAACCGAAGTGAAATAGAATTTTATATCCCGCAGTAACACTAGAATTACAGTGAAACATTCCGCTTCCTGAAACTCCCAACAAAAACACCGGGGAAGTCGAAAGTTCCGAGAGTGGAGCACCATCGGGCAACTCGATTCCCCTCCCACGCGGCCGGAGAAATTCCGCCGTGAAAGTACGGGCCACTGAGTCCAAGGAGTTCGTTCCTGTCGATGAGGAATCTAAACGCCGACGAGCGCCGTGATACACCGTAATTCTCTTTGCGCCGCGTCGGGCCACGCCGGGCTTTGCCGTTTGTTTCTTTTTTCGTTTTTTTTTTTTTGTTCCGCCGTGATCAGGAAAGGGGCGGAGGTGGAAGCGCGAAATTTCGAGAACCGGTCATTCGAGCACAGCAAACTGGAAAATTGGATTCGGCACCGGGCCCGTTTATCCGACGCCGATGTAACTGGCGCGTCTTCCAATCATCGCCGGCACAATTTGTTCGGGGACGCTCGTTTCGAAACGCGATCCCTTGGCCCTTCGTCGCGATACCTTTCGCCGGTCCTTAACCCTTTGAGACTTGCCACGGTGATACCGGATTACGACGGTGAAAAACACGATTTTATATTCTAAGCGAATAGTCTTTTATGCGCAAGCTTCCATCGACTCGTACTACTTATTCCTCTGATCCTCGAGAGTTCGTTAACGCCAGTGTGTTTGAAATAAAATCGAGGGCTGACGCCGAGGCGATTCTTAGCCCTCGGAGGATTTATAACGGGCAAACGCGAAGTCTTGAATGGAGATACTTGAGACTAAATACCGTCGTCGAGCGGCGGGCTCTTTCCTCGTCCTTCGCCACGATCCTTTTTCGCCGTTCCTTAACCCTTCGCTCTCGAGTCGCCTCCGTAACGCCGGATTACGATAGTATCGTTTCGAGCCGGCGCAAAACACACAGACGTAAATTAGATTTTATATCCGGGGAACCCTCGCCGAGCCTCGTAAAACGCGTCCGTCCGCCTCGGAACGAGGATCGCGTGCAAAACCAGGCTGCAATGATGCATGAGGATCCGCGACGCCTTGGATATTAACAAAAACCGCCGCTGCAAGCCCGCCGTCAAATAAATTCCACGGATCTTAATTAAGCTGCTAATACCATGAACCGCAATGCTCGCAATTGTAATATGGCAATTATAAATAATGATTTCTTTACAGTTCAAACCGTGTTTCGGTTTATTTAAAATTCCCTCATGACAAATATCGTCAATATAATACGAAAAAGTATACCATCAACGTCCGAGATACGAAGTGAAAAAGTTTTCCACTTATCGTCCGTATCTGTTCGGTCCAATCGTAAAATTGTCTCGGAGAGCGTTAATCGGTTCTTCGACCGGTCGGATGTTTTCGTCGATTCAGTGGCTCTCCGGGGGTAAATGTTTTTCCTCCCCTAAGTCACCGAGCCCCAAAGAATCGGGACAAGGGGAAGCAGATGGAGAGAAAGAGAGACGACCAGAGGAGGTCTCTCTCTCTCTCTCTCTCCCGGCTCCTTTGTGCAAGGATGTCCCTTTGTTCCCGGAGCTCGTACGATGCAACGAAGTTCAAAAGGGGGATTCTCGCAATTCGCCATGAGATTCATTGTGACCGGAATAATTCCAGCGTGAAGACGCTCCGATTCATTCGACGGGGGCCTGCCTGGCGTCCCGGCGATACGGGGTTTATATTTCATGGCAGCCATGGTGTCTGCGCTCCCCATCGGCTACCATCAACTGGTCCTGCGTCGAGTCAGAGTCGCTTGACTCTCGCGCCGACAATTACAGCGCATCCAAATGGAATGTAAACACTGCACTATCCGATTCACGTAATATCGCAGTAGAATAATTAACGTAAAATAACATAAAAATACAGCGCAAGCAAAATAATGGAAACATTGGAGGAACTAAATTTCTATTTGCTATTAGCTGCAATTGACGCGGACAATTTGAATTCTACAGAAAAATCCGCAGATCAATAACAACCCGTTTGTTCAACAACAAAACTTTTGTTACGTTAGCCACTGTTCAGTAAAACAAAGAAAAATTCGATTTAGTGCGTAGGCGTAGCCGCGTGTAAATCAATTGCAGTGCAAGGGATTAATTTTCGAATCGAGACCGGCGCCGATTGTAACCGGCCGTGTCAAAGCACGCTTTACAATTTTGATCATTTGATATGCGGGCTGGACGAGGATCGTCGTGGTGACGCGCGCTTTATCGTCACGTTCGACTCGACTGTAATACAGGCTGTGACAGCATTTTGTCCCCTATGACGCGTAGAAGAATAATATCACGTGTTTCGTTCCGAAATAATTGTGCCCTCTGCGTTTCGCTGTCCTTTCAGCCGCTCTGCTAATATTATATTATGATCGAGCGCTGCCACTGTCTATCCGCCGGCGATGGAGCTCGGCATGGAAACGGAGATACGATTGTCGATCCAACGGGATTAAATAATTATTACAATTTCAATGACCCGCGGTGCAAGTTTAGAGTCTCGATGGCCGTTTCTGAAAATTATGCCGCGTAACCAAATTTTAGGAGTGTTTGCGGTGTGAATTCTGTAGCATGTATTTTTTCCATCGGTGTTGATCGCTTCGCGTAATTTGTTACGCGTTTGTCGGATTCGGCGATGTGAAATATTTCGATATTTATGCGAAATAAAAATTTACAGTGTATTCGCGACTTTTCATTGATACTTTTAGCCGAAACGTATATTTGTTTAGACGCCGAGCAGCTCAACTGCAACTATTTCATACTATTTTCAAGACGTGCAGATTCGTTAAATGACATTGTCTGTAACATTTTAATGAAAGCGGTTCGCCGAAGTGCCTTCGGCACATGAAAGGTTAAAGCAGTCCTTTGGACCGAACCTCGCCTTTGTACATGCAAAAATTCTACCTTTCTCCGACCACTTTTTTTCCTTTTATTCGAATACTTTTATATTCCATTTCCATTCGTAATAAAGTCCGCTTACAAAGGAATAAATAGATTATTAGGCGACTCGCCGATAAAAAAAAATGCAAAGCGAAGCTTCGCGATTAATGATGCGAGATAATATTTTTTAACGATTACGCAATTATCACTTACGCTCTTTTGTAATCGAACGTCTGACAAAAAAAGAATAGCCAATAAGAATGAACAATCAGTCACAGAGAGAAATAATAAAAACACTCTTTTTTAATTGACTCGCCGATAAAAAAAAATGCAAAGCGAAGCTTCGCGATTAATGATGCGAGATAATATTTTTTAACGATTACGCAATTATCACTTACGCTCTTTTGTAATCGAACGTCTGACAAAAAAAATAGCCAATAAGAATGAACAACCAGTCACAGCGAGAAATAATAAAAACACACTTTTTTAATTGACTCGCGATATCAAAAATAGTTCACACTCGAGGGAACAGGTATGATCAAAACGATATAGCAAACAAATATTCCGTGATCCGTGTAGTTGTTGAAAATCGTTGTTAACAACACCACGATGGGTCCTGACGAAATATCCTGTCGCGCGTATCGTGATACACGGTAAGAGCTCTCGACGATTCCCATAAAACGATTGGCGAGCGAAGGGCTGGCGCCAGCTCGGTTATCAAATGTCCGCTAAGAGCATGACGGTTGTCACATATTTTTAAAAGAACGCATCGCTGTTGCAAGGAGCAAATTCGGGAATAGATACTGCAATGCGGAAGGGTGGAGCTCGACAACGAAAAAAAAAAATATAATGTCGGCTCGCAGATAGAAAAGTTCAGAACGCGTGAAATAAGAGCTCGGCGGGCATGCGCGCGCGAGACACCCCGTTGAAATATTGTTTTGACGGAACGCGCTTTTGTGTGTCGAGATTGAACGCGTTCGGGCCTCGGTGTTATCAAAAAATAGGCGACACCGATTTTCGTTTCGTAACTGGACACTCCGATCAAAGAGAATTCGAGATTGCCGCGTTTTAATGGCCGTGCTAGATTTTCCGAAACAAATGTAAAATATTTCGTACTTCGAGCGACACCGTCCACCGTTTCGTATTGTTACACATGTTCCTCGACGTTTCTCGTTGTGTTACAAATATTGACCAAAAATAAAAAAGTAACAAAAGTGAGTGATCGAGGGAACGTTTAATTGTAGAGGCCTTTTAAAAAAATGTGAAGAACTTTAGAACAGTTCGATTGGGTAGGCATCAACGATCCAATAATCGGTATATAAGGAAAACAAAGTAGGATCAATGGTTAAATATTGATATTTTAAACGGATAAAAAAACGAGCAGCTAAAGTTAAGCAATATTGGAGAGGCTGCGACCATCCCTGACGCCCCTCGATACACGGATTAAGTAGTGCAGGTCTATATTCAGTCTGCCGATACGATCGCGGGCTCGAGCGTCGCGGGCCAAGTAGTACAAGCCAACTATTACGGAGACGATTTAATGTCTACAATGGGAAGATTAAGCAACGAGCGTTGATATGCAACTACTGGCTGTGTTTGTGGTCGCGTAAAGAGGACTAAGTGGCGCGAGTCTGTAATTAGTTGTAGAATTACACTTGGTGGGTAAAAATGCAATTAAGCGATACAAATTCGTGTTCAAGTCGTCTACGTTTGCACAGTAACTTGACTAAGACACATGAATTCGTTATTAGTACAATTACTGAAAGTCTGGAAACAATTATCAAATAACTTTTTTAATGTGTTCCCTTTAATTGTGTTACCTTTTGTGTTTCTACTTTTGAATGGAGTTTTCACAAACTTGAGTCGTCAAGCTACAGCTCGAATGCACTTTGTGATACAATCGTCTCAAATTGGAAACCACGATATCACATCGAAATTGTAGTACAAAACAATACTGGGACATAGTTATTGTAGAAACGCAACCAGAAATTTGAGAAATTAAAAAATATCAACGTTACCATCACATCCGATTTGAAATTTCGAAATTAAGTGTTCGACTAAAATTTTGGGAGCGAATGGTACAGATCGGTGTTTATTGGATCATCGTTAGAATTCGACCAGAATCTATACGTTGGCCGTGTGTAAACACCGCTCTATACTACTCGATCTCACATCGTGCGTGTTGAAAAGGGATTTATACTCGCTCTGAAATCCTTCCGTTGATCGAAGGAATATAAAAGAAGGAGCGTGAAAGATATTTCCAACGTGGTATAGAATTTTCCGAGACCTGCCCCGGAGGCGGCGAAAAGAAGAGGCGTCAAGAGAAATGACGGAGAAAAGGGAGAAGTTTCCGTACTTGGAAAAATCGTTCAGGGTGAACGCGTTCGAGGGCATCGGCTCCCTTCGCAAAATTAGTTTCATTCGAGAAAAATGAGCCGTGCACAGCAGTGCCATTCTTCCGGAGCGTCGGGGAAGGATAGAAGAAAATGCAGGTCGATAAGCAAGCCGCATTCAACGGGCCTCCGTCGGACAATGAAAACTACCGCCCGGGCAATTATCAAAATAATAACCCACCGGAGTTTACCATCGTGTCCGACGTTTACAATTATTGGTCGAAACGGGAGCTTGGCGTTACGTCGAGTTAAACGAGGCACATCGTATTCGACAAGGCTATCCAGAATAGCGCAGCCGTTCTTCGCGATGATTGCGAGGTTATTCGAAGAATTGTTCATTCGAACACCGGAAGGAAATATAATTATGTTTTTAATTGAACTGGTTTCCTCTTGGGAATGAACGAGACCAGCTTCGAGTGCGGTCTACGCTAAATTTAATTTCTAGATTGCGTCTCTGTAGAGTTCAGTGCAATTTTAGCGGTCATTGTACAGATAACAGAACCTTTGATACATCACAAGGTAGGATTTTCTAGCAGAAATGTTAATAAAATCGCTCGCCGAATTATATGGGTAACAGACGAACAAGACATCACATAGTTAATCCAGTGGACAATATTCTCTCTTCGCGAAGCGATGTAATTTCAGTACCAATTATTGTCACGTTTTACAAAGTAATTACCATATTTCTTTCTTTGAACAAGTCGTATAAAAGTCAAGTGACGTCGAAAGCACTCTAAAACGTTTATAGGAGCGCCATTGGAAGAATATTAAAATGAATCATCTCTAAAAACGTAAAAGAGAATTTTTTCTGAATGAATCTATTACAGATTTGAAGATTGAATGACTGCCTAAAACTTACCCATCGAAAGTGTTAAAATACCTTTTTGCATCCGCAGTGTTTCTCTAAAATGGCCGAGGATGTGTTACGGAACTATTTTCATTGACAGCGGATCGAACAAGAAGATCCACAATCGGAAGTAATCGAGAGAGTCGTCGATCTAGGAGACCTTAATTTTGCAACACGCGTCCCGACACATATTTCCTAGGTAGCGCGAGAAGCCAATAAAATTGTGCAAAATTATCGTGGTTCAACGGGAATGGAAAGCTTATCATCCCGGCTTATCCCGGGCTGAGCCCAGGTGTATCCCCGGCGCACATATAAAAAAAAAAACGAGCAGTAGAATAAGCTGCTGTGTATCGGACGTCGGCTCAGGCGCGGTACGCGGAATCTGATCCTCCTCGAATGATATTTGCGCTTCCGGGTATTTCCTTCCTGACATGGCCACGATACGGGCAATCGGATTTAAAATGCTGGTAAAGCCTTCCAGCCCATGGAAATGCACGGTTATTGCTCGTATCCGTTGGCTTTCCGCGGCGCGGCGGCTCGCGCGTCGTTCCCGATGCAGTTCGCAGACTCGCGGATTCGATTCGCCGCGGCAATTTGCTCGCGACCGGGCTTTCCCGGAAAACAGAAGGTGCGAGGAACCGCCCAGTTCCTCCGGAAGAAAAACGAAACGGCCATTCCGGATGTCCAACGCACGACGCATAGAATCATCGGTGGACTGCGGATTTTATGCTAAATAAAAATTACTCCTATCGTTGCGACGACAGCGTCGCGTCCTTCTTCGGCTGTAGAGAATATTTTCACTCTGCTACGACTCTCTATGAAATCAATATTTATTTCTGCAGGTTTCTCGAGTCCGCCAATTCCATAATATGTTACCCAGTTTCGCATAGAAAAATTCCCAGGGGACACGAGGGTCTGAGATGTTAGGGCGCCTCGACTCTGTGGCCCGAAGTGTCCTCATAGAATTTCAATCCCTTTAATTGTGTTACCTTTCGTGTTTCTACTTTTTTAATGGAGTTTTCACAAACTTGAGTCGTCAAGCTACAGCTCGAATGCACTTTGTGATACAATCGTTTCAAATTGGAAATCACGATATCAAATCGAAATTGTAGTACAAATCAATACTACGACTCTGTATGAAAACAATATTTATTTCTGTAGGTTTCTCGAGTCCGCCAATTCCATAATATGTTACCCAGTTTCGCATAGAAAAATTCCCAGGGGACACGAGGGTCTGAGATGTTAGGGCGCCTCGACTCTGTCGCCCGAAGTGTCCTCATAGAATTTCTCAAACGACCAGGAACGGCGGAACGCAACAACGTTCGCGACAAACCAGTTCCGTAAGCTCTCCGGCGGCGTAGTCCCGGCTCGCGAAAGTACAAAATCCAGCGAAGTTGTACGACTTCGCCGAGATCAACAAGTTTTTAAAGTCCTAAGAGACTGCCAGCCCGGCTGAACGAAATTCAAGATCGCAATCTCGGTGTCTATCCGAGATACGTGAGAACAGTTTCCCCCTTCAACGCTCGCGGAATCTCTCCTCGGGATCCGCTGATTGTATCAAACCGCTGCCGCGCCGCGCCGGTTCCGCGAATTAGCCGGAAAAATACGGCCGGTCGAAAATCTCTCGGTGTTCCCCGAATTGATCGTTTCGCGCGCCGCGTGTACAGGATGTCTAAAAACTAACGGTCGTCCGTCCTAGGGATAAATCTACACCGTTGGATCGGCGGAGATTTGCAAAAGAAACTTGCAGGAGAATTGTGTTCAAAGTTTTTCTTACATTGAGCATCGTTCACAAGAAAACGCAGTTTACCATATATTATGCTATAATCTCTGAAGTAGCATAAACCCTCTTCTAATTTGGAATATTATAAAAATCGATTTTAACACGCGAAGCAAGCAGAATACGAACGTCCCGTGATCGCCGAGAGAGAGCGAGAGAAAATCGTCGCGGCCAGCGAGACGATCATTTTAATTAAATCGGCCGCCACCGAGATTCCCGAAATTTGACGGGTTATTATGAAATGCTAGTCGAATCATAATATGCCGGTATAATATTGTGCGAGCCGTGCCGCGCGCGATCGTGCTTACAAGTTACGCGTGCACGTTGAATCAGCTATCGATACACGCTCGCAGAGTAATTTAATTATAATATTTGCGCTTTGAGGCAAGACCGGCGCGGCGACCGTATCCGCGGAACTTTGAGCTTCAGCATTAATTTCCAGCCGGCTAATTAAATCGGGGAATGTCGACCGGCGAGCCCCGGAGATAACGGGAAGACGGGATCCGAGTTCCACGCTTCGTTCGGCGAATATTAGTAACGCCCAGCGAAGATAAATTGCTTTTCTTCGTGGGCCGGTTCTGTTTATTGTGGAATCGTTTCTCGTATTTTTCCGAGTACGGCGTATTTATTCGGTGGCGCCGGTTTAAGAGGTAATTTATTTACAAAAAAAGTTTCTTGAAATATTGGAATAAGCTTTGCAGAATGGAGAGATACATCCTTGAACTGGACGAGAACGTTTTTTTAGTCGTCTTTGTTTATTTATTTATTGGCCCGTAACGCAAGAAATCATGTTCTCCGATGGATATCACATCGTAGATTAAATCATGGATGTAAAAAAATTTTTTTGCCCACATGTTCTACGACAATTATTACTTGGAGAGAATGCAAAGAAAATAATAGTGGAGAAAGCCGGGGCGAGTCAGCCGAGACGTTCCGCGATACGCGAATTAAGTAGTTCGCGTCTATGTTTAACCGGACGATAAGGTATCTTCGGTAACGAGACCGAGCGAGTCAATTTCGTAATTATAGGGATGATTTTAAGGCCCGCGTTAGAGATGATCAGCAACCTGCACCGGCATGCAATTAGCGGCCGTACAGCGCGGACGAATAAGTAGCGCGACTCAATAATTAATGGCGCGATGCCTGCAGGTGTGTATGACCGAGATTAAGTGGTTGGGAGGTTAATTAGATAACGGACATTTGCGTTATGAAAACTGAGGTGTACGGGACAATAATTGCCGACAGCCGGGGGCTCGGTGCTTGCATTGAAATTAAGTAGCGCGTGGATCAATGTTTGCCGGGGATCGGCCGATGATTTCGTACTGAACAAAGATTTGAGTATCGACTGTGACACTTCCCCAGCCGGCCGGATCATTTTACAAATGTGTCCATTAATCAGGTGTTTGTTACAATATTGCCGGGCAGTAGTACGAATCCATAACGCGCCGTACCAAACCTATCCGCCAAGAGCTAAATTAATTAGTTCAATGTTTATCTCTTGAATGCACGTACACTGCAACATCAAATAGAGCGGATCGCTACACGACACACAACATTTACGATATCGAAATTGCAGCGTGAGGACACTGAGGGATGCCGAAGTACATATAGTCAACCTAAATGCTCCTCGATAATTAATTCAATGGTACGAATCTACGGGTAAGCCTCCAATTATAAAACCCCTGTCGTTACGAAAATTGTACACAATGTCTATATTTGTCTCGCGGTTCTAACAAGTAGTATACATGTATGTTGATATTACATAATTAGAACTATACTCTGTCGCGCTATCTCTGTACGAGTAAAGTCAAACGGCGAAACTGAATATTATATCACCGGTTAAACGCTTCTTAAACATTCGAATATTCGAGATATAACATCTACGTTTATATCGTAATTTACAGTGAAGCGCAGTGAAACGGAAGCTAACTTTATTAACAGCATTGGCTAGCTAAGCTCAGCACTTTAGCACTCTATCCACTCATTATAGTTTCACGTGAACCAGATATACATATAATATCCGCGTTTTTACATTGCGGTATTATTCGGCGATGAGAATCAATAATGTATGAAACCACGAGCTACCTCTAAGCGCAGAATTAAATGGCGATGTTGAATATTTGACCACTCTATCCATTCAGGGTAATTTAACATGAATTAGGTGCTACACTCCCGTTTATACCATACGGTGATAATAACTGGTATTAGTGAATGTTCCGTCGTAAAACCTTCCGCGCGAAGGACCGTACTTAATGTGAACGTCATAACACCTTCCAGATGTCCCTATTACAAGTCAATAATAAACGCCGTTCAAGCAGTTGAAATTAGCCCCGTCAAAATTTCCAAGTAGCGCAAATTAATAATTAACGCGCAGCATCCCTGTTTAATTGATAGCACATTGGCTTACCGACGCTAATTTTCGAGCGGAATAAAATCCGTGCGAGGAGCGCAGCTATGAAATCCAATCCAGCGTACGAGAAGACGTATATTTCCGGTGAGCTCGGAATTTCTGCTCGCGAGAAACCAGACGGTCTCGAACGAGTCTTACCTGTTTCCCTCGAATGCAGGTGTGTTCCGGCGCAATCCTGCCGGCAAAAAGGAAATTCGAAACATTCGCCTCGGAAATTGGTGCAACACCCCACCAACCCCCCTTCGATTTTCAGATGATGGTACGCCGCTGCCTCGCCATTCTCTCGTATTCAGAGGGCCCGTTTCACAGCGAATGTGTCATATCGAGAATATCGGGAAAAGAGGCTGCCCTATCCACCCCCGCGTTCATCCCCCACCCCACCCCTCCTGAACGCCGGCAGACGGCATTATCGAAACGACGTCTATCATCCGTGCGATTTTTGCTGGATTTCAAAGTAGAAAAATGAATGGGGATGTACAAGGGTGTAGAGGGTGCAGGCAGAATGGCCACCCCCGCATTCGAATTCGTTCTTTCTGTCACGAGTGAAATATGATCACGAACCGTCGTTGCTTTATTGATATTCGAACTTGTTCCAAGGTATTCCCGGTGACGTTCAGCACGGGCCATGAACATCACGGGTCCACCCGGTGGTCCATCGTACTCCGAGCCTGACATTTTCTTTACTTTCTTTTTTTAAGAAGATATTTGAACAAATTATAACATTTCTAATTCAGTATCTGATAATAATTCATATAATCGCGGTTGAAGTAATCAGGAAATTGTTAAACATGTCCAACATAATGTGTTATGTTCAAAATTATTGTAGGAATATTTTAAGGAAATTCCTACACCTTGAATCATGCGAGTCACAATTTCGACTCGCAGCTTCACTCTCTCGCGACTCTCACACTTCTCACCCACATTCCTTGCGTTCGTTCCATTTATACTTTTCCATTCTGTCTCTTTCCCATGCTCTCCTTCTCTCTCGCTCTTCATTAGTCTCGCATCTATTCGGAAAACCCAATTGACGCCTAGCCACTTGACGCTTGTCAAGGGCCCCAAACGCTCTTCTTTCACACCTCGGCCCAAACAGACTTCCTTTCACGCAAGACCCAAACACGCTAGCGTCACGACGTCGCGCCCACAGTCACTCTAAACATTCACACCCCTACATTATGTTCGAGGAAAATTGATAAACAAATATTCAAATTGCTGGTAGTATCAGAAACATTCGCCTCTTCGAAATGAAAGTTTATAAAATCCGTGTTTCTTTCTAGTAAAATGATGATTCAACAAGCATCGATGGAAATCATCGAGTGCGTCGGTGTAGGGAAACCTGTCGGGCATATTAATTTCACGGTGTGACTGTAAGAGACGCGCGCAATTACGAAATTACGTGCTTCAATTAATTCCAAGTGCGCCGTTCCCGCTGCGATTTCACTTTGCCGGTTAAACGCCGTCTCCTGTTTCGTCCGTATCGTTTCTTCCCTTTTTCGCCGGTCGTTCTCTCCCTTTCTCTTCGCGTCCTCTCCCACTCTATCTCACTGCTCCCTCCTTTTTTCCCTTGTCGTTAAATAAACTTCACAGCGGCGGACTTTAATTCAAGGTAAACGTTAACTCGCTTCGACGGAATGCACTTTAGCTGAGGGGTCCGGAATGCGAATTAATCGCTTCTTAATTTAAAGTTGGAAGCCGGAAGTCTCCTTTCGAATCTCCTCGACGGTACCATGGCGCGAGTTTAACACGGTTCGATGAGCACCATGCATATTCAACGATCCGTGATTCTTTCATTAAGAAAGTCGATGCACTTTCCGCGGACACCTCGTGGATTTCCAAAAACACCTCGATACTATTCTCACCGACGAGATACTATTAAAGTATGGCGGCCTTGGCGCTGCCCTACGTCGCTGCCACTCGTAATTTCCTTTTCCATATTCCTTTCCTATTACCTCCTTTTCCGCGGGGACCTGCTCAGTCCTGGTGTACATCTGGCGATCAGACCCACGCGAGCCTAGTCCTCTTCATTGTTCTTCCCAGGCTCGCTGGGGCCTGTTCAAGACCAGGCCCCAGTGAACCTTTCCTTTTTTTATTACACCTGTGGCGGCTGCCTCCTACACCCGCCAACAGAGGGACAAAACGGTCAACGTTTCCCGCTAGTACTTGGTCCATCCCCGATTCCTATATATACCGTCCTCAACCGCCTTGTAGTATCCCAGCGTCTAAGGCAGGGCCCGCTAGATAGCCTTACCGATGAGTCCTTTAACGGGCCTAGGACGAAACGCTCCCATTCCTTTTCCTCTTCGCTCTCGCTCATTCTAGCCGCCGCCAAACACCCTTTCCTGAGTGTCTAACTTTTTCCGTTCCATCGTTTTATGACACTCTTCCGCGATTGCCTGTTTCCGCGTATCCTTAATGTCCTTTCCTCGATCTTCCTCTCCTCCTGGGTTTTTACCTGTACTTCTCTCTCCTTACTTTCCTCTCCTCATTTTCGTCTCCTTGCTTTTCCCCCACTATCTAATTTGTCTTCCTTTCTTCCGACTCTTCCAGTTTTTGGGCAGAGTCTTTTCGGGAAGTCTAGCAGGAGTCTTAGTGACGAAGACACCTCGGTCTCTGTCCGTATACCGTGAGTCTTTCGAGCTTATTAAACTTGTGTTCAGGAAAGAGATTTGGTAGTCTTAGTTTTTCCACCATTCCCCACAAAAGACTGCCCGCCCCTGTGCTATTTAGCGATGCCAAAAGTGGGCACAGGCTGGCGCGGGGATAACGTGGAACTAACCGTGATCTGGAATAACACAGCGCTACAAGTTCCACCACCGACCAGATACTCGTTACTCCGTGCAAAATGTTACGAAAGAGAATAGGTTTGTAATAATCATGGATATTAATTTACAAGATCTTTATTGAAAATCGTTCAATACATTTGTTCTTACATCTAGTATGTCTTAAATTCTACTGTACAAAGTTATAAAAAATTCTAAATTCTGAGGGACTTCCGATCGGAGGAATAATAATTTTAAGTCAGAAATTTTATTATAATATACATTTATTTATTTATTTATTTATTATATTATTCATTTATTTGTTTATTATAATATACAATTTTATTATAAACGACGGTGTTCGTTGAATTAACAGTTGAGGGTAGAATCGTTGAAGGTGGGCGAAGGGTAATCAACAAAAGCATTGTAGAACCCTTGGCCTACCCTGTGCTGTAAAGCATAAAATAAATCCTCACAAAATAAACCCTGATAAATAAAAAAAAATTGTTGAAAGTGGACCAGGTGGATGACTACTGGTCAGTCGGGTGGTCAACCTCTGGTCATCCAGGTGCTCATCCAGGTGGTCAGCCACTGGACAGCGAGGTGGTCAGCTAGATGGTCATCTTCTGGTTAGTCCCTGATTATCCTCAAGTCTAATTAACTGACTAAGAGTGCTCGCCGAGTTCAGGCGCACCTGCGTAGTGATGGAAAACTCTCTCCACTCCATTCAATTTCGGTTGATTTCGATCGCCGTAATAGTAATTATTGTCAAATTTATTATTACAACAATTTCTTTTGCCAACGATGTCGACAAGCACTCCCTTGACCACCTCGCCATCTAATTTTTTAGTAAAAATATGTAACAAAACTCGAGGTAGAAAATAACGTTTAAACCATGAACATTCGGGGACGACCCCTTAAATTTTCTCCTAGCCGTAGTCGAAGAAAAATCGTATCAAGAAAGAGGTATACTAAGCAGCACTGGGTATATTTTCCTATCATGTTCAGAAGGGCCGTCGATCTAACCGACGGATCGATAAGCGGTCTGAATTAGTACGAAGTTGAAATGGACCTGGCGCGATAATTAATAATATTCGGAGTGTTATCGAATCACGGAGTTTACGAGCGCTCCGGCACGGGTTTCCACGTGGGTAACGACTTCATTAAAGTAGAAGCGGAATATCAAATGCCCTTCCGGCATTCATCAAATAATTCCCAGCGCATCGAACGTATCGCAACCGCTGCGCCGCGCCGGCAACCGAGATCATGAAATTCAGGCGTTGTTGCAAAATAATTCCACCTGCCGCGTTTGGTCCACGCAAGCGATTAGCTTCCGAACGGTAATACGATTCCCCATGAGCGTTAGAACTTGTGCTCGCATGTTGACGTTTCGCGGAGTCACTCTTTCCAGTCCGGTGGACTATCCGCTTTCCAGCAGGATCCGGTTAAATTAATTAAAAAAGAGACCGGGAAAAGGGAATCAAATTGCCGTGTCTTGCACTGGACGTTCCTCCGGTATATTGTCGGTGCTTCGGGAACCGTGGTAATAATTCTTTCGAAATTCGATTTCGTACCGTACGTACGCACGCCGCGTTCAACCTGACCCGTCTCGAATATCACTGCTGCTTTCTGGTTGTAAAGCACGATTCGAGTAGCGAACAGTATTGTCGAATCTATTGCTCCAGAGTATTTTCACACGCGCACACACATTTTGCGTAAAAATCTACTTATCTACTTATCTACTTATCATTAAAAATTCAAACTGTCGCGTCAAACGTGCTCGAGCGTGCACGCAACGTTAGAGTCGATCGTTTCGTCGAGAATAATCCTTGGAGCAGCCGCGTAATCGTCAGTGAACACGTCCTTTTCGTCGCTTAGGTCGCCGGAGGTTGCTAAAAGGACTGCGACGTCTTACCCCGTGGGCGATCCAGGCTCAGAGGTATTTTTCTCCAGGGGCCAGTTTTCCGCATGGCGGGGCGTCCCGACGTAACTCTGCCGTCGTTGTCCGAGGTTTTCAACCCCCGTCGGACCCGGTGTGGCCAATTGTTCGTCCGGGCTTGCCATGCCGCGCCAGGGCGTCACGAAAATCCGACTTGACGTTCCCACGACGTATCAACGACGACCATGCATTATACCGTGTACGGAGCCCGCGTCGGCGACGTCGCGCTGTTTGTCACATCGCGGGAAACGTGTACATAAACGGCTGTCGGCCAGCACCGGGTACCGCGCCGCTCTCGAATCGATAATATCAGCAGGAAGAGAGTGGCCGTTCGGGCCACTGGACCTGTTTGTCCGATTTTATCGGATCCGAACCGGTCAGGGAACGGTGATTAACGCTCCATGAGGAAACCACGCCGCCACCATCCTCGCTCTGTTTGTCCAGGTAGATTGGATCCTTTCGGGATGTTAGAGCCGGGAGAGAAAAGTATTTGGCCCGTACGAAGCTCCTGACACTGTCCCAATTCCGCGGGACCCAGCTAACTCGTACGATTTATTTAGTAGAAAGAACGGGGAGCAAGTAGACCCAACGTACAGCCCGCCCGAAATCGTTCCGAATGGATTTACCAACGCTAATCTTTCGATCTCCTACTCACGGTTTCATTTCGCGTCCGGGTCCAACTCAAACAATGCCGGAATCGTCGTGTTAATTGCAAGCACAACTTAAACTCAACGTGATTCTGTAACTAGAGATATTCCGATGTCGGACTAGCCTGATTCGGTCCACCATGGTCAGACAAATGGAACAGGGTTGGTTTATGGTCAGACAACTGAAGTAGAGATAACCTGCGGTCAAACAAGTAGTACAGGCACGGTCTATGGTCAGACAGATGGATTAATCCGTCTGAACTTAATCTTAACTGCTGAGCAGATTAATGTAGAGCGACCCTTGCATTACTTACCAACAGGGAGTGCATTTTGTGCATGTAAAGAAGATACGTGGTATTTCTTTTTAAATTATCCCGCGCACTTACGGCGCGTCGGTAGAACTGACACCAGAGGGAGAGAGAGAGAAGGAGTAAAGGTGTCAGGAGAAGAAGGTAAACACGTGGAAAAATTGGTGCAATACATCCAAAGAGAGAGAGTGGAATTAGGGAAAGGACACAGCGAATAATTGACATGTAATGTCGTTTCTCTTTTTGCAGGTAAACTTTGTAAATAGCTGTAAATAAAAACATAGATGATAAAATAAATAAAATCTCTTTTTGCAGAGAAACACAGTACTGTGATTATTCCCGCCTTAACCAAAAAATTAACATTGGATAATTGACATTATATGCATTTACCGTGAAAACGAATTTCGTTTCGATATCCGTGAGAAAATGTCCGCTCGATCGGAGACTCCGTCGATGTGTTTCGGACTGTTGAGTTTTTCCTCGGCGCGCCTCGCCGCCCCGAAACTGATAACACGTCGAGGAAACTTTTCTGAGACACGCGACACACGTCGCTCTCGCAAAGTGACTGCGTATCATGCTTTTATAAAAATCGATCGCTAATCTCTTCCATCATCCGAGCCGAAGCTTCCGTTCACACGTCGTTCTTAAACGGCCACGGTTATTGACAGAGCGTCGCGCGCGTGACAACCGTCGCGTCGTCGTATCAAAAATTCATGGAGTTCCGCTTTTTCCAGGGATCCATAACGGATCTATGAAACAGAGATTACCTTCCGACAGAAGTACTCTTCGAAGGTTAACCCTCAAGAGCTACAGTGTTTAAAAATTCTGAATCAATCTTCTCAGATACTCTTAAGCATATAATTTAAGACTAATTAATCCAAATGGTCTTGAAAAAAGTTAACGAAACTTTGATTCATGTATACCAGTTGAGGATTAAATCCGTGCGATATCATCGAATTATTCCAGCGGTTTATGTAGAATAACTGCGCTCAGTATTTTAATCAGATGATACTACCAGACCAAGCGGAAACCAATACCACTGAAATTATACAGCCAACGGCATTCGGTCCGACTATTTATCTTCAAACTACTTCATTTCCCACGCATCGAGCAAACATTATCTGCTAAAAGTATCGTGTACACACGTGTGATTTTTTTCCTACCACTTCCTTCGCACACAGCGAAATACCGAGTCTAGAGGATCTCTGGGGAAGCTTTTCATCCGGCAAGCAAACATTGCGTCAGAAAGCACGAGTGGTCGGCGCGAGTGCGTTGAGCGTATCCTGCTGCCTGTTGATTTACTTTCCAGAGGAATAACACTTTCATGGCCCGCGTGATCGCGGAAAGCAAGCTTGTAGACATTGACTGATCGCAAGCAAACCAACATGTAATATTTCGAATTCGCAACGCAATTCCTGTGAGTGCAGATTTATGATTACGCGAAGTCGCCTACACAGTGAAGTGGCCACTAAAAGAAAAAAAAGAAAAAAATTGCTAAATTCTAAAAAACGTTCCGAGAGTTTTCGACGAAATTTTCATTCGATTTCAAATAATTCAACGTGAACATTTCCGCGGAAAGGCCAAGAACGAAATTGTACATTTCGGGCGAACCGGACGAGAAGCTGCGGAGAGGATCGTACCGGGGTTTTGTTTCGTCGCCAGCAAAACGGGCTTCGAGTTGTCCTCGGGTGACCCAGATGCGATCGTTCCAGGGTTAAAGTCGAGCGAACCGAAGGAAGGGGGAATCGTTGCGGACAATGCTCGTTGCATCCGCAACGCCGAAAACATCCTTCTTCTGTTCGCCGTTATTATCTTCGGAATAAATGGATATTGTGCGGCCGAGCGACGTAAGGACGGGGGAACAAAAGCTTATTGTTGGTCGTCGCTAGGCCGAATGGACGTTCGCGTGTTGTTCGTTACGTGAATGCTTCCGAACGCGCACAGACTCCGGCCATCCCGTCCCGTCGCGTCCCGTCGCGTCCCGTCGCGTCGTCGCTCGCTTCGAACCAATTCTCTGATTAAGTGTCGCAGCCCACTCCGCTAAGATCGCCGCATCTCTCGCGGCAAGCCCACGTATATTGCGGTAGACATGTGATTACGAACGGCGATATTTCTGAACTTTTATTGTACACCCAACTCTTTTTTTACCACTGTGCATAAAAAATAATCATGCAAAAAAACGGAATGAAAATTTCTCAGATACAGTGTCCTCATTGATGAAAGACGAATAGTTACAATGATAGATACTCGTTTCGTTTGATTAACCCTTAAGTGAATAACCAAAATTTCTACGATATTCAATGATGATTCTACTTTCCAGATTCAATGCATATTTTTTATTCGTCAAATGTAGGTTAATTTATGATGATTCAAGAAATTTTAACACGTTCGTCGCCGCGTCACCCATTTCTGGGTGACAGGTATGCTTCCGTGGGGGCCCCGTCACCCAAATATGAGTGACGCTCTTCTTACAATTTTCAATTGGATTTTTAAAAAGGAATTTAATGGAGTAAGCACTGAAATATAAATATAGGATATACAACATAAAAATATTAAAAATATAAACATTACACTATACGTTTTATTAATTTATATTTAGGATAAAATATTACATTATAAATATTACATTATGCAAGAAACTCAATCGAATCGCGCTAGGCGACGAACGTGTTAAAGAAAGATTGAAAGTGGATACCCAAGTGTGTACCCGGTTAATCGTATAAGGGCTAAATAATGTTAGCCCGGAGCGATAGCTACATTTAGTAAATATATAAAAACGAGTAAGGGGGATAGAGATAGGAAAAAATGTTAGATCCATTAGGATTACGGGACGGGCTGTTGAGGGGGTGCCACAAATCCCGGCAATTTAGTGTACTGGGGCAGAGGGGGAGAAAGTATACGGTTCGGGGGTGAACGGTGTTTCGAGCGGAGCGTCACGTGGGCATCAATAAGAGATTAAACCGTAGTCGGCAGTAATGGCGCGACGCGATCCAGGCGATGTAATCTCACGTCTCCATGTGTTACTCTGTTCCAGTCCCTATATCGCACATCGTGGCGCTGGTCGGTCATCCCACGAATCTTCCCTGCAACATATCAACCACCCACAAAGGGGACTCGGTGCTTCTTGTGCTGTGGTATCGCGAGGATCTCACCACGTCGGTTTACAGGTGAGATACAAATCAATCTGCGAACGGGTCGGTGCGTACACAGGTAGAGGCTGGTCCGCGCGGGCCCTGTGTCCGCTCGTTTCTCTACCGGTCCGGGACAGGGCCGCAAACAGGTCGTCGACGCGACGCAAGATTAGTGGCCGGTACGGTCGCGTAGCGTCGGCTAGGTTGACTTCCATCCCCACGGGAATGTATTCCATACACTCCGGTTCAACGGCCCGGGCCAACCTCGATGATTCACTGACTCGTCCCCTGGGCTGTTTTTAATTTCATCCCCGTGCTTGAATTGTCCGCCGCGTCGCCTATGAGTTATGCGTCTTGCCGCCGCGCCGACGTGAAATTCTTTGTCCCACCGCTGGTCTGCACGGAGGATACACAAAAAAAAAGTCTGATCTTAGCCGGCGATCGCTAGACATTAACACGTTGACCACCGTGGTCGAGAACACCAGTGACCGGCGCGATTACCGTGATTAATACTTGTAATTATTATATCGGATATGAAATTTCTTCCAGTGTTGATGCAAGGAACCAAGACAACGGCAAAGCGGTAAGATGGTCGAACGAGTCGGTGTTTTCAAACCGAGCGTCTTTTACGGAGAGCACCACGCCGGCGGAGCTCCGCGTCGACAACATAAGGGAAGAGGACGCCGGCATCTACAAGTGTCGTGTCGATTTCCAGATCGGGCAGACGCGCAACTCCAAAGTCAATTTAACGGTGATAGGTGAGTCGAATCGACAATCTGATTGATACGTTCCCGCGGTAGTCGTAATCGAAATTTCGTTGAAAAGGGAACCCGAAACCGTGTCGTATATGTATAGAACTTGAGACCCATTTAGAACGTATCGCGAGGTAAATCAGTGGAAAATTTTAGATTTTCTGGACAGACAATAGTTACACTGCCTAGACAAATATGTGCAATATTAAATCGGTTTTGTGTAATCTCCCATGTCAGGGGGTTAGTCGTCGTCAGACTGTAAAAGTTCTCGTTACAGATAAAAGCATGAACCACGCGAATCCTGTTTTTGTTCCGAAGATTTTATCGTAGAAGCAAGAAACTCGGTGGAATAAGTCTGGCTTTGGTCGGACGACTGCTTTCTTATGAGATAAACTACGCTTCAACGTTGAGAGAAGGATTTACCGCAAATAAAACTATGCGCAAGAATTTACGATCTGTAAGACTGAGAAAAAAATAACGGGATTCAAGAAGATTAGTTCAATCTTTTGTCAGACTTTGGTTCTGATAACACTAAAACAGCAGCGGTGAAATCCAGTTTTAATGTTCGTTCCATTTTGAAAATGGAGTCGCGGTCGATAGTCAGTGAAGTAAATAAATCATTGGTCAGGCAAATTCGTTCTTACGAAACAGGATTGCACGGTAATGCCGGGAGCGAGTTCCGCCGCAAGCAAACCTGTTTGCGCGGGAATTCAGAGTCTGCCAAACCGGAGAAATAGGAGCCCGAGTAGAATAAGTCGGTCCGCGAGCAGACAAGTTGAATATTTCCCAAGGCAGATATTGTGTTCGAAAACAAATTGAACCGAACCGTCGGCATCCTGATTTCGGTACTCGGTACTCGACCAAGGAATCTCCGGGAAGTTCGGGAAAAATCCGTCTGCCTGTACGGCTTGTTTCGGAATTGTGAGTGACCGTGAAACGCGACTAGCGGATCCGCGAGCGCGGCGCGCATTCAAACGTTCCTCCCGTAAAATATCGTTGCCGGGGAACATCGGTCGGGATTTTCCGGTGTTAGACAATAAACAGATCCGTCGGTGCTCCGTGAAAATCGCGAGGTACCGAGATACGCGCGTTTACGCGAGTCGACTCTCGACGATGCGGAGCGCGCGAGCAGTCGATAAAGCGTTTATCGCGCAACAGACCTCGGAACGAATCGTCCGCGTCCGCGGAAAAAGCCGGCGCTCTATTTTTTTTTCGTCTTTGAACAGCTCCGCCTCGGAGCCGGGAATGTTTACGCGAGGCAGGCGCCGCGAACCGACTCGCGCTCGGTGAAATATTCGAGCTGAAACAGCCGGGGACCGCTATCGGGCCGTTTTCCAGCCGCCCACGGTGTGTTCGGCCGTTGCGCCGGTTCCACTGTTTCCGAGCGGCTCCACCGCAGCCGCGCAATGCCACAGAATGAGAAAATATATCAAGATGAGAACTATGCCAGCTGGAAAGCGTCGGACAATGCCGCGCGCCGATCCTGGCCTAGCGTACCCGCTCGTACTCGCGCGGCGCGGCGCGACGCTGCGCATCATGGCGGTCTCGCGGGGTTGCATGTACTTTATCTGGCCGTCGCATCGCTGCGCGCTGCGCGGTTGAAGTTTTTAACGGCTCTCTCCTACTCGCCGGCACAATTTATACGTCCCGGAATTCGCAAAGGCCGGACCCGCAATAGTTGCGTGCGACGCGATTTTTCGACGCTCGGCTCCCAGAAAATTACCTACGAATTCCCATACCGCCTGGGCCACCCGTCGCCCGCTCGTAATATCGCATCGCGCCGCCTCGGCCAGGAACGAAATGTCGCAGAAATTATGTCGGGGAATAAGCTGCGCTACCTTTGATACCCCGACGTAGGAAGCCGTCCCTTTGTCGAAATAAATTACGTGTTTACGTGCTGGACGACCTGCGCACTCTGTCCATCTGAAATGGTCGCGCTGGCTTGCGCTCGTACTATGCGACTATATGCCAGGCTTCTCACTATTAGGGAATGGAATGCACTGCGGCGAAGAATCAAGTTGAGCCACTTCTTTCGAAATATACTAGTTTAAATATGTGGATGTATTGTAGACCTTACGGCATCGTGGGACGTTTAGGGCCAGGTGAAAATTTCTTGGTTTAATTTCTTTCATCGAATTTTTATTTCTATTGTGAAATTTATAATTAACAACACCCGAAATAACAATTTTTTATAAAAGTAACAAAGGTGGATTCATTCAGAATTTTAGCGAATATCATACCGTGGATTTTATGCATTCATGACAAAGATGAGTAGGTATAATTTAAAACAGTAAAGACATTCGAAGAATGTAATAATACTATTATATTAATTTTAATCTATTAAACATATCAAGCATATTATTCAGGTACAAAATTTTTATTGTGCATAAAGGTCCGCTGTTTAATTATAATATACGTTCAACGAAATAAATTCGTTGATTAATTCTTCGGGAATGCAGCTTCGCAATCCTACCGGTCTTTGTTGAAATGTAAGCTTTTTATACTCTATCGACGGTAGCCAATAGGAAGACGCCCTGCAATTTGGCGATTCGATTGTTCCATCTCGATCGATGTCTCTTGTTAGTTCCGACCGAGCAATCGACGTGACACCACGTGTTAGTTTTTCTTTTATATTCGTTTTTGTTAATCGTCAAAATAAACTTATTATTAATAATATACGCGACGCTTAATTATTTATAAATGGAGTTTTCTGGAGTTAACAAAAGTTCAACAGTCTTAAATTAGAAAATTTGTGTAATTCTAGCGGTAACTAGACCGAATCAGAGCATGGTCTCTCAATAAAAACATCATAAAAGCTCGCTGCAAGTTTGTAAAAATTTCGCCGACTGTTCTTCAATTTCCATTTAAATCAATATCACAGAATGTGCATTTGCGAGCATTCCCGTTTTCGTTGGTTTCGAAAATTCCGAGAAACTCGATCGCATTCGCTACGCCGCGCCGCCCCGCGCCGCAGCGATCGAACAGCAGTAGAAACAATAGTATTTATTGACAGTCGCGAGATTTGCCGTTTACCGCAGGCTGGCTTCTGGAGTTAACAAAAGTTCAACAGTCTTAAATTAGAAAATTTGTGTAATTCTAGCGGTAACTAGACCGAATCAGAGCATGGTCTCTCAATAAAAACATCAATAAAAACTCGCTGCAAGTTTGTAAAAATTTCGCCGACTGTTCTTCAATTTCCATTTAAATCAATATCACAGAATGTGCATTTGCGAGCATTCCCGTTTTCGTTGGTTTCGAAAATTCCGAGAAACTCGATCGCACTCGCTACGCCGCACAGTGGGCAATTCGGACGAAATTTGTGACAAAATCAAAGAACT